>CM043720.1:22983533-23321793 GCA_023969325.1 Oryzias curvinotus
AGTTGAATGCTCCCTGTTAAAGTTTAGCCAAGTTCACTCTAAAGTTCTACTCTTTTCATTTTTTAATCTATTTTAATAGGGTTCCCAGTGGTTTTTTAAATAATGGTTATGCTATTTTTAACCAAAATCAAACAATCTGTGCCATTTAGAACAGGGTTTCAGCAGAGCGGCAGTTGGCACTATTCACATTTAGTGTCTAACTTGCCCAGTGAGGTATACATCTCTGATGTAACATATTCAAAAGACATTGAAATCATCTGCACTAGCTGCTATTGATGTGCAGTTATCTTTAGTATATTTGGCTAAAACGGGGAACAAAAACTCTTGGACAAAATCTGCTTATTTATATTGCTGGTTTGCACCAAAATCTTCTGTTTCATAAATCAGCTGCACTTTTTTTTTGTCCAAGTAAAAGGCAACCAGTGGTGTCTTCATATTATTTGAGTCTGTGTGTAACTTCTACGAATATGTGTTTTAATATTTGTATTTGTATATTTTTATATTTTTTTTATGTAATAGGTGGTGTAGTGGTTTGCACTATCGCTTCACACTTAAAAGGCCTTGGGTCAAATCCCAGTGGGGTCCTTTCTTTTTGGAGTTTGCATGTTTTTTTTTTAATTTTTATTTTATTTTAAAATGGTTTATTTCAAGCATTCAAGGCAAGAATAATCCACAAAATAATACAATCAGCAGTTATACAGTCATCCAAAGACGTATCAAACTTGTATAATTAGACATTAAATCACTGATTAAGTTAAGTCAGTAAATTGCATGTGTGAGTTTCCTGCAGCTTCCTCCCACAGTCCAGAAACATGCTTCAAAGGTTCATAAATTGCCCCTGGGTGTAAATGTGAGTCTGTATGTGTAGCCATGCAACAGACTAGTGAGCTGTCCAGGGAGTACCCTTGCCTTTGCCCAGCAATAGGTGGGACAGGCTCCAGCAACACAGCAACATCGTGACCCCCATGAGACTCAGCAGGTTCAGAAAATTTGTCATTAAACATAAAAATGTGATTTTTTTAATTTGAAAATCTGAAGGCTACACTGTTGTTCATGAGAAAATGCTGCATGTTTTACTATGTTAATTACTAGCATTAGCAGCTACAGCAACCACCCTCACTCTTCATAAGAAAACTTTTTCTTCGTTTTGTCTCCCAAGTTGCAGCATTGTTTATCCATTCTGATACAAATACAGTTACCTCCCTGTATTGCAGTAAACCTTGAGATGCAGAGTAAGAAGTGGATTTATGTCTCCATAGTTTAGAGAGTTGGCTGTTTGAAGTGAGTAAATCAGTCCAGCGGGTTCTGCAAAGTGGTAGCAAGGACTCCAAACTTCACTTTTTCGTCAGAACATCTTTGTTTTTTATGTTTTACCAATGTTTGAAATACTTGTATGAAACGTTCAGAAAACTGGGCTTTAGGAATTACAACACTGACTGCATATGTGGGGATGAGCCACCTGTGATGGACCAAAGCTTGTCTTCCAGGTCAGCACTTACATCTCACACAGTCAAAACTGGCCACTTAGAAATGAGTCAAAAATGGCACATTTTCTTTAATAAATAAAAAAAATCTGCCAACAGGGTAAGAAAAATTGTTATGCCAAAAATTCCTATTTAAAGAAAAAGATTCTAGTCACTCAGACACGTTTTCTTAAACAAATATTGCTTTGCATTTGAAAAACCTTTGAAATTAGATTATTTTTCTTGCTTTATTTTTTATGCAAGAGTCTTTTTTACTTTTTAAAGATTCGTTTCATTATTGCTCACACTAACATGCAGCAAACAGCAGCACACTTCTGCAAAATGTCTTGCTAAACATTGAATGCTTGTTTTCATCGCATTTCATTCGGTGGCCACACAATCAAATGCATCTAATCATGCAGCAGGATTTTCTGTTTGGATGAGGGCTTAAGTGGTTAAGGAAAGCTTCCGTTTTATTTGCCTCCACTTGAAACTTTAGCAAATTTGAGAGTATTGTAGTAATACCATCAATAAAGGCTTGCAGAAAATCCAAATGCATTTTGGCATTAACACTGTGCCTGAAGGATCTGTTTTGTCTGCTGAGTGGGGGGGCATGCATGCCTGCGGTGAGCAAATCAGAGAGAATCCTGCACACGACTCAAAAGGCTGTTATCCTTCATGAAGAAAGACGTCAGTGCAGTTTAAGAAACCTGGGGAAGAATTTCTGTGCCTTCTTAAAAAGTAAGCAGAAATAGTGGAGTCCATACAGAGGAACTTTACCAATCCACAAACGGGACTGAGAGAGTACACTCTGGACGTGGGCCAACTCTTTTATTATTATGTGTGCTTGGTTATCAGTAATCAGAAACTGAACTAAGAAGTAAAACCGGTGTTTATTTTAAACTGCCGTTTCTTAATGTTCTCTTAAATTTGGACATACGCACTAAGGAAAGTGAATCTGTCGTCTGAGAACTCTGCTCTCTATGTTTGTGATTTGAAACTGTTGCTAAGTGTTAAATATCTATTTATTATTGATTCATTTATACCTAATAGAATTTTTATCTTCCTTAAACTGTGTTTTGTTTTTTCTTTATGCCATGTGTGCTCTTTACAGGAAGAAAATGGTTGTAGATCCAGTAAAAGAATTCTTGAGGAAAAACACTGATACTTGATCATACACACAACAGGGGGGCACAAATGTGCAAATGTATTAGCATGTGCACGAGTTAAAATAGCAGCAGTGTTGCATGGATACATTCAGAAGCAGAGCATGCAGATGAAATGACCTGTAGGTAATGGCTTAATTGCACAACAAGATGTTTTTTCCATCTCTCTGCGTTAATCTTACATTCAGCAAATATGACGCTCTGAGCCTCAGAGCAACATTTCTTCTGTTCTGACGATTGCCTGTATGTGAAAACTGAACTGAGTGACCGTGATGTCATCCATAGAAAATGCTTTACTTCTGGCTCCAACCCGATTACGTCCATTCAGTCGCTGGTTGTTTTTTTTTAAATCCATGTTGGAATCAGACGATGTCTGTAAGCAGTGATTGGTCAGAGTGGGTCTGGGTCATCATTTTTAGGTTAACCACAGTAGTGAGCTTTTTGGAAGTCACCATCCATTCCACTCTAAAGTGGGCTACATGAAATCTGTCAAACAATTTAAACGTATGACGTGACACCACTTTTTTTCACTGAGGCATCTGATGAGTTTAATAACTGCAATAACTTACAATAAAGAATATTATGAAAAATGTAGATTGATCAAGAATGTGTTAAAAAAGGTATCAGAGCAAGAATAACTGACAGAATGACTGAGTAACAGATGTTCATGTCTCTATAGAAGTTTATTTGATTTTGGCTTCTTGCGACCAGTGGGTACTTCATATTTGGAACACCAGGGGAGAGGAGTCACTCAGTCCAGTTCTCATATACAGTCGATGGTTCTGACCTAATGCAGTAATTCACACCTAACAAGAGCATGGACTTCTTTTGCCACAGTAATCATTGTTTCATAAGTTAATGTTGGACACAATCAATATGAAGCCAAGCTGCATCTGGTATGTTAAAGTTACCTAGAAAGACCTTTAATGTATTTTTACAAACTGCATTTCTGTGTTTCTGACAAACCAAACTAAATTAAATTCAACAACTCCAAAGTCAAAACTAGATAAACAAAGCATAGCAACGTTTAGACAGAAGCAATTATTTATGAATCTGAATCAAAGGCTAAACATGACATCCTGTGGAACTAGTTTTGAGTACTTGCAGTACAGGAGATTAGTGAATGATCATTTCTGACAGTAAATTACAGAGAAGGATACAGAGAAATAAGCAACATTTACTCTCAGATAGTTTCCTTCCATTGTTCAAACGTTTTGGCAGCTGTTCTGGTGGAGTCCATTGTAGACTCCACCTATTCTTTTGTGAAGCATTCATAATTTATAACTGAATTTGCAGGGTGGTTATACGAAGGTGGGCCTTCAACAGACTGGTTGGGTTTGCTCCAGCAACCCTGTGACCCTGAGGGATGGGTTAGAAGGTGTGACCTCATGCTAGGTTTTGTTCCTTAAGGCTTTCAAAAGTATCCCATAGAGCCAACATTGAAACACACATCAGACCTGTCAGAGAAAGATGCAAAAACCAGGATTATAAGCAGGCATGACACACTTTTCTCTAAACCTTTGTACTTTTGCTAGAGCATGAAAACCAGGTCGTTCATAGAACAGTTTAATAATAGAACTATTTGTTTCATTCCGCTTGTATTTTCACATCAGCTGTGCAGTGTGTCCATTCAGCACTGACTTCTTCCCCTGTAAGATAGCCAGATGATGAAGTACAAAATTGTGTGTGTTCAGCAAATTCAAAGAGTGCAGGCTTTGGAGCTTCAAGGCAGAGCTTTAGAAGAAGCTGCTGCAGGCTCCACTGGCTGTTTTGAAGCACTTCTTACATGATCAAAGAGAACTGGGCTGAGAGATGAGAGCTGACTGACCTGACTGGACCAGGAGCTTAGTCTGTCAGGAAGGCAGCTTTGCTCCTCTTCCCAAAATGTGTAGAAGAGGTGGGAACTCCAGCATGGACTCCGTCTGCTGAAAGCTTCGATTGGAGTTCAACCACATGCATAGTGGTTCTTTTGAAAGCAAACCGGCTGGTTACTTTAAACGTTGCCTCAGATATTGCATTTAAAAGAGTCAAGTGATACCATAAATACGTTTAAGTATTGTGAATATTAAGTACATATAAATATAATTAAATATAAGTATTACATATTGTGAGTTTCTGGACGTTTTCCTTTGGGTCTGGCTCTGGTAGGACATGTAGTACATATTGTCTGGTAGAAGTGATTGTTGGAACTTGTGCAGTTGTGATGGATGTGTGTGTTCATCATGAACCAAACTGTAGAACACAGATCCCTGACCTGCGAGAGGGAGGCTTTTTTCTGCTCCAGCTGCTGATGTTTTATCTTCAGTGTAACTGGTAATGCTTTACGTCCACAATATTGCCAGCAGTTATCCTCTAACTGGATCTGAAGAGGTTCTCTGGGCTGGACTCCTGGATCAAGTCACGCAGAGGTTTAAGATGCCTGCACTAAGAAAACACTTGCTTTGCTCTATGGCTTGTAAATGTTCTCATTTTTGTAAAGTTACTCAAGTTTTGGAACTTTCAGGCTGGGATAAATGGGTTTAAACCACCTGAGAATGTTGAAAAAATGTCACGTCTTTTTTTTTATTTTAGACTTCTGTCATATTAAACTCCTGAGAGGAGGAAGGAATGGCCCCTAATCTCCTGAAGATGTCTCAGTTGACTGCCAGATTGGGCAAAGTATGAGCTAGAACAAGCACCAGACCAACAAGAAGAAATTAACAAAAATGTTTTTACTTATTTTGGATTAAAAAGCGACTGTAAAAGAAAATAAGCGAGGCAGATGGCAGGGGGGGGTGTAAATTAACCAAACGAACATATTTCAGTTTTGCTGTTATTTGACATATTTAATCTACACTTTTTGCTGGGAATGCATCACTAAGAAGTTAGATTTGTTGCTAAAGTTTTGACCATAAGTAGTAAAGCTTTGTACTTGAAATACTAAATTTAAGTGTATGGGTGACACTAGAGTGGCATTTACAAAACAGAAGTCTTAGAGTTTCTAAGAACACAGAAATATTTCCCACTTACATTTTAAGCTTTGTATCCTTTTTCTTACAATGAGCCATGACAACCTAATGCATGTTTGAAGGGTCTAATACGGGGGCCGACAGGGCTCACGCTACATACAAAAGATAAAACGCAACAGCATTACCCGAAGCACAACGAAATTACCCAAAGCACGACGACATAACCGCAGCATTAACATTATCCTCAGCACAACGGAAATGAGGACTTTTTTTCCTACCGGCGGAAAAAAACCCACAATTCAGTTTCAAACTTTTCGGTGCAACAGAGTTTTAGGGCTACCAAAAAAAGTAAAATTATGAAATTTTAAACCGTAAATTTATGAGAAAAAAGTGAACGCAGAGCAGCAGCAGAGCAGAGCGACTAAACTGAGCTGAATGTTTATTGATAACGTTACAAGTGTTTGGAAGCTCATTTGTTTGATTTATGAGTTATTAATGTTTTATTTATTAATGGGTGGTTTGCAGGATCTCTGCAGCCCGATGATGAAGACGTCGCAGACGGTGTCGGTATTGTTGTGGAGTGGGGGTGTGTGTGTGTTGGGGACCACGCGTGTGTAAGAGGAGGAGCGCGTGCGAGAGAGGGGGGTGAGAGCGCGGAGCGGAAGAGTGTGCGTTTATATTGTGTGTTCGGATGACGGAGTACTCGGAGTATAATAAAAAGAAGGTGTCCCCCCCAGAAGAAGTGTTTGAATCTTTATTAATCCGCTCTGGAGGCTGAGGGTCCGAACAGGAAAGTGAACCCCGAACAAGGATCTGCCTTCGGCCCTGGAGAAAATTTTCCCTACGTTTCCGACCACGGTCAGAAAGAAAAGAAGAGAAGTAATCGCTCAAAAAAAGTTCAACAGTGTCCCTGCTGCTGTCCACCTGAATCCTGTCTTTCTCCTCCAAAGACCAGGGGCCTCATTTATAAAACTTTGCGTAGGATTTGCGTCAGAAGTGGCGTACGGATGAAACATGGGACGTGCGTACGCACAAAAATATTCAGATTTATAAAACCGTGCGCACGCACATCCTACGCATCTTTCCCTTAATAAATCACAACCAATTCTAAATGCTGTGCAGCTTTTGCGGCTTCATGACACGCCCATAGTTGCCCATAAATAGTCCGTGAAACGCCCACAAATGAATATTCATTGATAGCGAAACCATGGCAAACACAGAGAGAAAATAAACAAAACGGAACTTCACTCAATGTGAAGTAGAAGTTATCGTTGGCGAGGTGGAAAAGAGGAGAAAGATGTTGTTTGGAGGGCACAGTGTGGGCATTACTAATGCCGAAAAGGCGGACATCAAAGTCGAGGCAGAAAAACGTCTGGCGCTGCATCGCCAGAGGGTGTCTGCCACGGGTGGGGGACAGGGGACACCGGAGCTGACCCCTCTTGATGAGAGAGTGGCGGCAATTATTGGGGAATCCCTTTTACGTGGAGTGGTGACCGAGGGGGGGGGGGGGGGGGGGGGGCACCTGATGCACCGGGTGACACACCCCCAAGAGCTCCAACAGGACGGCTCGAAGAAGTCGGAACCGGCTCATAAGCCACTGGTCTTCGTTTGCCAGCAAGTCTTCTTGCTGTCTTGCTTCTTCCATTTGCCACATCTTCTAAGAGCGCCGGATCAGCCATTGTGCGTCATTACGCATTGTGATGGGGCATTTTATTTCCATCCATTTCATTGCATCTGACAAGCTACAGATGGCGGTAATAATCCACGTGGAAATGGGAAATTGTTCAGCGCAAATGTAATTTCTTGTTGCTTTCTGAATGGTTGAGACATACGCATGGCCGGCCCTCCCTATACGCGAATTACGCAGCCGCGTAGGGCCCCCGTCACCACCAGGGCCCCGAAGTGGCGAAAAAATGAAAATAAAAAAGGATCCAAATCTGGCAACCCATTTCATAGAACTTCCGTACCAACGTGCGCTTTAAAAAGAACGTTGCCTGCACTTTAATGATCCCCCCCTTGAACACACCTGAACCAATCTGGCAACCCAAATAATGACGTTACGCCACTCTTAGCAACGATTGGTCAACATCCTTGCATCTGAGCCTGGCACAGTGTGCATTTACGAGCGCATTGTGTTTCAATAAAGTTGGGAAAAAGAAAAAAAAACTAGCACATTTAGTCACGCTGATCAAAGCGACAACAAGAGAACTTCATGCCACAGAGACTTTATCCATCAGGAGCTGAGAAAAGCAGAAGAACTGAAACATCAATCACAAGGTAAGTTTGGAGGATGTTGGAGCTTTATTTTTACATTAATCCTGCCTTTCTGTGCAGCTGCGTGATTTACGTAAATACTAATCGATCCGAGGTGAAGATTGCACAGAAACTTTATCAGAAACGACCCTGTTTGTCGTCATTTCCAATGGAAAACTCGAAAATAATTCTGATATCCAAGTTTCCAAGAAGATGAGGACAGACATGAGCTTCTAAAACGGTGGAGAACAGAGAAAAGTAAATAATGACAATGGTATAATGGCTGATAAATGTTTTTACTCACGTTATCGTATTGTTTCATTGTTTTGCTAACACATATTTAGTGCATTCTGCATTTTCTGGTTTATGTCAGTATAAAAACTGCTGTTTATCTGTTATAGACAGTCAGGTAGTCTAACTTTATCAACAATGTCTTAAAATCTAGCATTGGCATGAAATATGGAGAATCCAAACTGCCAAATACAAATAGGAAAAAAATGTTCTCATGAATGAAAAACAAAATAAATGTACTCATTTTAAAATTATGAACATACAAAATAATAGATAAAGAAGTGCATAAATGCATATATTTCCATTTATACTCAAATCATTGTTCACATTTATTATTTATAAATGGGTACATTGATTTCTTATTTGTATTTTGCAGTTTTGGTTTTACATAATGAGGATGTTTTGCACAGTTTCTTCTGCTCTCAAAAAGTATCAAAAAGTACTGGAGGAGGTGCAGCATCTACATCCCATAATGTTCCTGACATCACTGAAGATGTCATCTAAGGTCATTTTAATAGCATGTAAAGTCATTTAAAAACAGTGTCTGCATAAACCCTTTTTTCATAAACAGCAGCTGAAGAGCATGAAGCCCCAAACTGTTCATAATTAAATGAATAAATATGACCTCATGCAAATATACAATCAAACAATAAATCTCTGATAAATATATAAAAAGATCTTGAAATTGTGAAAAACCTGCACACAGACTTTAAATGAGCCAGTAAACTATTATTAGTATTCTGCTATAGATATTTTATTAGCTTTATCAGTGATTATTGTATAATAATAATTCTTGTTTTTTAGCTGCAGAAGAAACTGTTGTCACCACATCTACTGTTGGAAGGAAAAACATTTGACTGTTTTAGTTTTTACTGTTTGCTTTTATTGAAGTTATGTGTCTCATGTTCCAGAGGCTCCAAGAGAGGCGTGAATGGAGGAGGAGCTACTGGATCCAAAATTCCACCTACTTCAAATCCAATACAGCTGAAGTCCAGCTGAATGACCAACCACACTCTCTGATCCAGTAAGAATGGATTTGGTGCAAAGACGTCCTTTTCATACTGAGAAAGACTCTGACTTTCCAAAATCCCCTCATTGAGCTGTTGTGTTCTTTATTTTGGATTGTTTGATCGTTATTTGACTTTCTATTAAGTTGCTGTTTTTAATAAGTTGGAGTTTTGTGAATGTCATTTGTTGAGTGCCTAATGTTTCATTAAAAAATATATGGCTATATATATACATTTGTCATTCAAATTTTTTTCTTTGCATTTAAAAATTTTTTGGCACCACTAATTGTGGATCCAACATGCAGGCAATAAATATACTGTGTTCAATTCTTCGGCGGCAACAATAATTCACAAATGTATTCATAGAGAGATCTCATTTATATTACAACAACAGTTGTGTTTTTATAAGCTGCAGATCAGTTAGAGGGCCCACAAATTAAATTTCGCTTAGGGCCCCCAGAAGACCAGGGCCGGCCCTGGACATACGCCATACATTGTTTTATCACAAATCAAACAAACTAAAGGCATATGCATGAATACCATAATTCTGTAGCTTATGAAGACATGTTTTACTATGAAAACAACTTTCCCCAGTGAACAATTGATCTGTCTGTCTGTCTGTCTGTCTGTCTGTCTGTCTGATTCGCACGCATCTGGCGGCGCGTGCACGCAGCGGCTCTATCGGCTTTATTGTTTTTAAAAGAATGTATTTTTAAGTCGTTTATCTATTATTTTATATTCTGCTTGCACTGTGGGGTGAGAGGAAAGCAATTTCATCTGTGCTGTATGTCTTACGGATGCATCATATTTGACAATAAAGCTGACTTTGACTTTGACTTTGACTATATCTGCTCCGCCAGACGGACACATTGACGAGAATATCAGTTTTGTAAAATTATTTTGTTCTGTTAACTATATTATTTATGAGGATGAATTGCATAACATGCCAATATTGCAGAACATATTTCACTTTTCTTTTTGCAAATATGTGTTCATTTGAATTTCTGTTGTAATTTTCGTTTGATTTTTTTGTTTGTTTCACTGCTGATCGATCAAACAGGTGTTCATGTAGCTGTTCATTGTGAGACTTGCTTTGTGAAGTCTTCATGTTATTCATGAGGCAGTATTGTCATTTTCACTTTCACGTGTTTCTTCCATCTGCCGACGGTGTCGCCGTTTCTCATTTCACCCGTTTTTGTGCGTACGCCTGGGTCAGAGCTTGCGTGAAGGACCGCACATTTTCCCGTCAAGTTTGCTTTTTATAAATATCAACTATTGCGTAGAGAGTGGCGTACGCCTTCTTTTGTGCGTACGCAACGTTTATAAATGAGACCCCAGATCTCTACGTTTGTGTGATGCTTCCGTCTGAGGAGGAGCACCTTTTGGGATTGTCAACGTTCTAATGCAAATAGAACATACTATTTTCATTCCTCTTTATTGTTTCTTTATTGCTGAAACGGGACGTTTCATCTGGAGAAGGGGGCGTATGTAACACTGTTTACTTCCGCATTGGTGTTTGGATGACAGGTTCATGATGTAATGAGACAAATGAACTTCAGGGTGTGTGAATGAAAAGGAAAATAAAGGCTACAGAGGTCCTCTTCACCCAAACGTGTCTCTGAGCTCCTTATTTTACATATGAAACACCGATTTATCGACACGGAACCCCGGAAAGCTTGCTCCACTGAAAATAATCTGATTTTGAGTCACCAAAAGGTTCTGAATCTTTGTTTTTTAAACCTAAATAAAGCTTTACAAAAGGCTCCATATTTCATCTTCTAGCTTGAAAACTTTGGTGTTTCCTCGTTAATCTATGACTTTTTTCTTGTAAATTTACGAGATTTTAAATTGTAAATTTATGAGATAAAAACTTGTTAATTTACGAGTTTTTTTCTAGTAAATTTACGATTTAAAAGTTGTAATAAAAAAAAAGACAAAGAGCGTTAGATGCAGATGTCACTATGTTGAGAGCTGGGTGAATATATATTTTTAGACAAATGTATATTTGTAAGAAATTACGTTATGTAAGGGTTAATGGCCGACGAAGTGTGCGTTATTACTTTTTAACGCACGCCGTGGAAGCCTGAACCATCCGACGCAAAGTGCGATAAAAAGTAATAACGCACACTTCGAAGGCCATTAACCCGCTTATACCATGGTCACTTACAAAAGCAATACATATTAACCAGTTTTCAGTCCTTAATTCTTGTATTTTTCCAATTTGGATCGTTTTTTTTTTTTTTTTGAAGAAAGGGGAGTATTTGTCACGTGATGCGGCGCACTGCACCGCATCACATGACAAATAGTCCGCGTTGCGCTGCACCACCGCTGCACCACCGCTGCAGTCAAGATTTGGCGATATATATGCTGATCGTCCCCATGGGTTGAATAAAGCATCAGAGAAAGTTCACCTCTTACCGCTTGTTTTTGTCCAAATGATGAAGATAAAGGTTGTTTTAAAGAAGCCGGCATAGTGATACAAACCATTTAAGCTAGCTGACCGGAACTTCTTTTTTCACCATGGGGTTATCAGGTTTTAACGCACACCCAGCAGCATGGTCCGGGTGAGTATTCACCCGGACCATGTATTCACCCGGTATTCACCCGGTGAGTATTCACCCGGACCATGGTATAACTAGTAAGAAAACAACCTAATGTTGTCAAAATATCACGTAGCTGTAGTTTGAAACTGAATTATTTTTTTTCCGCCGGTAGGAAAAAAAAAGTCCTCATTTCCGTTGTGCTGAGGTTAATACTATTGCTGTGGTTATGTCGTTGTGTTGCGGGTAATTTCATTGTGCTTCAGGTAATGCCGTTGCGTTGCTTCTTTTGTATGTAGTGTGAGCCCTGTCAGCCACCATCTAAGTATTTATATGAATACTTGATTTCTGACTTCGAGCCAAACAGACAAATTCCTCAATAGCTACTGTCTCCTGATCAGTTCACTGAGCTTCTCATGAAGTGGTTTGGTTCCCCTTCTGTTTGACATTTGGAAAATCGTTGTATGAGCTGCTGTGTGAAAGTTTACAAAAGTACATGAGAAAAATGAGTTGAGTCTTGGTGGTAATCCCAAACTTTTGATCAGCTATGCACAAAAATCAATTCACAGATCCCTGTTTAATCACAGTTTCTTTCAGTATGCAGGCAGGGTTCATGGGGGTTCTTGTTGGCTTGAACTGAATGTTTTGCCACAGA
Source organism: Oryzias curvinotus (assembly GCA_023969325.1). Classification (NCBI taxonomy): domain Eukaryota; kingdom Metazoa; phylum Chordata; class Actinopteri; order Beloniformes; family Adrianichthyidae; genus Oryzias; species Oryzias curvinotus. The sequence continues at coordinate 22,995,857 of CM043720.1, forward strand.
AATGGTTCAGTAAAAGTCACTTTGTTTGGTATAATTTATTCTACTCACTGGACTAGAGTCACTGCATAATTTGGAGTAAAATAGACTCACTGCATAGTTTATATATCCATGAAGCATATGCTCGCTAAAAAAATATGATATCAAGATTAAAAGGATGGATTTTAAGTGTTTAAGATGTGTTGATCTAACTTTTTCTGTTTCTTTTTAGGGGCTTAAAGAATAATTTGATAAGTACTATGGAGCCTGGAGCCTTTCGTGGACTTCTTGCTCTCAGGATCTTGTAAGTATAATGTGACAGAGGTCAATTCTTTTGGCATTACATATTCATAGTTTAATACATCTAACTTTTTATTAATATGGTGGCTGTCTTTATGCAAAATTTGCTGCGGTTTTCCAGATTAAGAGAATAGGAAAAGATTCATCCCAAAGTGGTGTACAGATTCAGCTTCAACATATTCTGTGTTAAACCTCAGCTTCATTTCAACAGCCAATCTCTTCAAGCCTGTTTTCTATTCTAAAATCTAATTTGAAATAAAATGTTGGTAAGAGAGGTATTTGGTGTTTACGACGGAGTATTAGGGCCACCAAAAAAAAAAAAAAAGTTAAATTACGACTTTTTATCTCGTAAATTTACAAGATAAAAAGTCGTAAATTTAGGAGATAAAAACCCGTAAATTTACGAGTTTTTATCTAGTAAATTTACGACTTTTTATCTCCTAAATTTACGACTTTTTATCTTGTAAATTTACGAGATAAAAAGTCTTAGATTAAGGAGAAAACACCGAAGTTGTTCGTTTATCGGAGCCTAGCTTGAAGATGAAATACGTGGAGCCTTTTGTGAAGCTTTATTTCCGGATTACAGGTTTAAAAAACAGATCCTGAACCTTTAGATCAGTGTTTTTCAACCTTTTTTGAGCCACGGCACACTTTAACCTTAAAAAAAATCCCGCGGCACACCAGCATCCCAAAAAAAAAAAAAAAAAAAGGAGAAACTCATAGTCTGTATTGATCTACAGTCCCTCCATGATCTCACGTGCATTTTTGAGATGATTGTGGCAGAAAAAGCTGAAAGCTGCAGCTGTTTTTTTTCTAAAAGATGTAATAAAAGTTAAGTTAGGAGATTTAAAAACAGTTTGAGGTGTGTTCGTTGGTTATAAGACGTTTAACAACAGATCTCCTTGTGCGCGGTCGCTTTACCCCAATGCATCATGGGAGATGTAGTGCGTAAAACGGCCGGAGATCGCTTTTCAGAGCTTCATTGTTTTGTTTACTTGTTCCACGGTCTGACACCGGATTCTGTGGAAAGATACACCGCTAAAGAAGAGCTTTAGCTGGTCTTTTAGTTAAAAGTGAGTGACTTTACGAGCTAAATCGGGACAAGGAAGTTAAGATTTTATCCACTTCTGATTGGTCAGACTGATGACATGTGATTAAGCCCCCCAAGAATGATTGGTGGAGACAGTTAAGGGGCGGGACTTTCCCTAAATACAGCCGAAGCTGCAGCTAAATCGCGGTACAATCATTCTGATCAAAATGTCTTTAATAAAATAAAATTAACACAAAGAAAAAAGTATTTAACGATCTTTCATATTCCTAACTACTCAGTGTTTTATCAGGGCCTGTTTGGATGAACACAGAGCTGAAATCCTGGAGATGGGAAATGTTTTTAGATCAGTGAATGAGGGCTATTTCCCACGGCACACTAGACCATCTCGCCGCGGCACACTGGTTGAAAAACACTGCTTTAGATGACTTAAAATCAGGTTTTTGTCAGTGTCATGCTCACTTCCACTTTAATCATAAATTTACGACTTAAAATCTTGTAAATTTACTAGTTTTTTTTCTCATAAATTTACGAGTTTTTATCTCCTAAATTTACGACTTTTTATCTCGTAAATTTAGGAGATAAAAACTCGTAAATTTATGAGAAAATAAACTAGTAAATTTACAAGATTTTAAGTCGTAAATTTATGAGAAAAAAAACTAGTAAATTTACAAGATTTTAAGTTTTTTTACGAGTTTTTATCTCCTAAATTTACGACTTTTTATCTTGTAAATTTACGAGATAAAAAGTCGTAATTTAACTTTTTTTTTTTTTTTTTGGTGGCCCTAATACTCCGTCGTAGGTGTTTTCAAGTGTTATGAGTACTAAAATTCACATACTGCTCTCAGGACAGTTGTTTTAGCTTTCTGTAACAGAGTCACACATTTTTAGTGTTTAGGGAGATTCAATGGTTCTTGTTTGGAAGAACTTGTTCAGTTGTCTGTCGTCCACATTGTGAAAATAAGTCATCAATAATGTGAAATCTAAAAGGAAACACATGAGCCAAAGTGTGTCTACCTGAACCAAAGTATTCTACTCCAACAACCTCATGACTCTTCATGCTTGGTAATATTAACTCTATTTTTGTTACAGTAAATCAAAGATGGCACCAATGTTTCTGGGGTCATCAGTACAATGTGGAGCTGCTGTTTGTCAGGAGTCATGAAACAAAGGCTTTCAGGAGGGGGTCAACTCAAGCAGCAGTAGATAACATGGTGTTGGGATGAAGGGGCAATACCTAAGAGCTGGGAGTAAAATCAGTTTATTGATGGACGGAGAGAGGAGCTGGATCAGGCAAAGCGGCACAGGACAGAACTTATCCAGGGCAGATTTTGACTCACTGTTACAGTCCAGTAAACAAAGAGATCAGACCATGGGTGATGGGGCTGCCAATCCTCCTCCTGAAGTTCTAACACCCAAGTCTATTACTCCACAACAAAAAAGATAGTTTTACAAAGAAGGAATTACTTTTACTGTCATTGCAAAGAGTACAGGTACAAAAAAAGTAGTGCTGTTGGGTGATTACCGTACATTTTTAATCGTAATTAATGTTACTTTTTTATAGATTAAAAAATGTGAACATAAGAGTGTTTAGCAGTTTTACATTGTTTATAAGGACAAGAATGTTTTAATTAATAATGCTATATTTTTGCAACATTGTATTCAATAAAGCTTTCTGAATAATAAAGAATGCTGAAGCATAACATTTTCAACTCAAGCCCAAAGGCAACAATAGAGTTAAAATAGAGTTGAATAGAGTTAAACGCTTGTTTAACGCAATGAAAATCTGAAATAACTGATGTACATGAAGCAAAATATAACTGTCATTGAAAGTTCACTTACTTAATATTATAATTTTAAATTCGACTACAGCCGCAACTGTTTAATCAAACAATGGAGTAAATACAAGTTGATCGAATCTTTTTCAGAAAATGATTAAGTAAGTAAAAATACACAAGTAAAATAAGAATTGGCTGTGTAGTGCATCAAAAATATGACTTGCATAACACTTTCATTTTTTGGACTTTATAGGTTGCCCCCTATTTCTGGGTCTTGGCACAAAGCTTATTGATATCTTCAGAGAAGTTAGAAGCTCTCTCTTTCTGAACGACATGCCTAGAGAGTGAAAATAATCTGTTACAAGCCACTGATGTTGCTGGTGTCACCCGGTACTTGTGTGCAAGGCGGGCCACCTCGCTGTGCGCCCCTTGATGTTTGGCCACCACATGTGGGGTCGGCCTTTTAACGCTCCACACAGTTCTCAATGCAATCCTGATCTTGCAGTTGTGATCCTCAGACATGTGATGTTCATTTTTGCCTTATGGCTTTCCATGTCTGTGGTAAAAGTCTCTTTGAATTTAGCCAAGTCTGCTGGGTCATCATCACCGGTTTCCATCACTCGAGGCAGATGACACAATGCTGGCAGCACCACTGAACAGGACACAACCCTCTCACATCCCAGGAGCTTACTGATGTACCTTCAAAAAAACGAAATACATATCAATTCAATTCATTTTTATTACTATAGCTAAATATTACAACAACAGTCACCTCAATAGGCTTCGTACCGATAATTGTGTAATAAACATGAAGAACATAAAGTCAGTTAGTTCAATAGGTAATGACTGAACTAAACTAAACTAAACTAAACTAAACTAAACTAAACTAAACTAAACTAAACTAAACTAAACTAAACTAAACTAAACTGGTATCCCTGCCCTTAGACCCTCCTTCGCAGTAAGGAAACGTTTCTAAAAAAAATGGATTCTGGAAAAAAAGAGGAAACCTCAGGGGTGTCCACATGAAGGAGGGATCCTCCCCCAGGATGGACAGGCGATGTACCAGAACTTTTAGAGAAGATTGAGCTCATCCAACTCTACAACTACATGTTTAAATAGTCCAGCAGATGAGCTTCATCCAGATGGAGTTGGGGGACGGCTGGGGGTGCGAGGTTGAATCCACAGCCAAGTACAGGAGCACTCCCCCCCAGAAGGGAGTGGGAAAGAGGGACTATACATAAATCACACTGCACCGAGCAGAGGCACGGAGAACTGAATGATAAGTAAATTAGGAGAGGAGAAGTAGAAGACAGAACCCCAGTGCACCATACGTTCTCCAGCGTCTGGTTAGAGTTAAGCTTAGGGTTCAGGTCAGTGCTAGGCTTTAAAAAATAAATAAATAAATAAATGTAAAAAAAGTGGGTAGGGGGTGGGGGGTAGACGGGATTCTTGTCAGTAGTCTGGTACAGTCTTGGATAGATTGTAGTGCAGGCGGGATCTGGAGGTCCCTTGAAAATATTAGTGTTTTTGCAATGACATCAGATCATCCCTTGAAGTGTGTGTGGTGCAACATTCAGGTCAAGTCGGGTCAAGTCGTAGATAGAATAGATGCAGGCAGGATCTGGAGCAGCCTACTAGCAACTAATTGTTATTGTTATTTTTACTATATATTATGTTATTGTTATTGTTATTAAGTTTAATTCAAACATGTTAGTAGTAAGTTAAACATCATGAATTTCATCTTTATGAAAACAAAAGAAAAAAGAACAAACAATCAATGTTTTATTTCATTCATTCATTTTCTACCGTTTTATCCCTTTTGGGGTCATGGGGCTGCTGGAACCTATCCCGGCCACTTGTGGGCGAAGGCAGGGGACATCCTGGATAGTTTGTCGGTCTGTCGCAGGGCCACAATCACACACCCATTTACACTCACTCAGGGACAATTTAGAATTGCCAATTAACCTATGATGCATGTTTTTTGGACAGTGGTAGGAAGACGGAGACTCCAGAGAAAACCCAAGCATGCACAGAGAGAACATGCAAACTCCACACAGAAATGTCCCCCATTGATGTTCTGGTTCAGGTCCCCCAGCTGGGACTTGAACCAGGGGCCTTCTTGCTTTGAGGCAAGAGCGCTAACCACTGCGCCACTGTGCAGCCCGTTGGTTTTATTTCATAACGAATATATTTTAAAGAGTGTGGTGTCACTTGGAGCTCGTTATATCAAAACAAAAAGATCATACTAAAACATAAAAGATAGATAGATAACTGACTTACCTGCAGTGCTCTAGCACTTCCTTCAGCTTCATGAGTTTATCCAGTTCAACAAGGGTTGGCATGGTGGTATAGGACCAGGGCAGTTTCTCTGTATGTGCTTGATGATTTCCTGCTCCAACTCATAGGCAAATCTTGTGCAAGGGACTCTTACTTCTGATTATCTGCAGTCTGCTTGTGTTCCAGCTCTGCTGCATTAGCAGGGCTATGTTAAACATAGACCAATAACCTTCTGCATTTTGCTAGTGTGCTCTGCGGAGAAACTGCAATAGCTCTATGGATGCTATGAGCGATGCACGGCATGTGCTCGAACAGCACATGGAGCTGTCTCACCGCTGCTATCATGTTGTGCTGTAGTCAGTGTGCTGAATTTATGTTGAATGTCTCACTGTCTTGCTACATGCAAAAAGTGCTAAATGCATGCATTAGCAAAAGGCCACTCTTCTATTTTCATTGCAGTTAAAGCATTTGACCTCAGTTCCCACTCTGATTTAAAATAATGTCCTGTAGTCCCCAGGTAATTGTGAAGTCCAGTAAACCCTGGTGAGCACCACAGCATCTGTCTTTTCCAACGCCTCCTTGTCTTGGCTTTTTCCTCTTCGTAAAGCTCACTTATGTTTTTCACAGTTGTTGCTCTAGAGCAGTGGTCCCCAACCTTTTTGTCACCGTGGACCGGTACAACGCAAGGTACGTTTACCGCGGACCGGGGGGGGGTTTGAGATGCAACGCAAGACAGATTTAACGTGGACCAGGGGTGGTATTTTCTCTTTAGTAATAATAATAATAGCAATAATGATAATAATTTTACCCTTGTCAAGGCAACTTTCTAAAGAAGTGTCTTTTTTGCTCATTTTGGTTGTTTGGATTTAATTTTAGTGGGGTTTATCACCTGATGTTTGGTGTCGCGCCTTTGACGTGCGTTAAGTGTGACACATGTAACAGAGAAAATCCGGTCACTTTTAAAAATAAAACGTTTTTGTCGGAAAAAAAACCAATAAAATGGAAATTATTTTTTCTTTCTGTGCGTCCCGGTGCAAAAATTTCCCGCGGCCCGGTGCCAAGTGTCCCGCGGCCCGGTACCGGTCCGCGGCCCGGTGGTTGGGGACCACTGCTCTAGAGGGAATTTGGCAGGATGGGTCGTTGCTTGCAATATATGTAATTTTGCGCAGACCCTCATCCTCAACAACATTGATTGGTTTGCAAGGTGTAGCTATTCATTTAGCTACAGCCGCTGAAAGCTGCGTTTTTGCTGCAAATTATACAGCATCATCTGGTTCACGTGGGAGAGCTGAGCTGAGGTCCCTGGGGGAGGGTGTGATGGCTAGCAGGTGGTACTTCAAACTTGACGTGCAGCGATGATAACTCATCTCACACCGGCAGTAACTAAAAAATTTTTTAGTTTTGTTCAGAAAACCATCCAGTATGGGATTAAAAAGAAACTTGCCATTAGAAGTCTTTTCTTGTCGTCTATTTCTGCCTCATTCTCCTGAACGTGGAAAGACGTGGAAAGGCGTGGAAAGGCGTGGAAAGGCGCGATTGCCAAATCTCACAATTCAAATTCTGTGATTGACACTGTCATACAATTGATGTCTTTAAATGTATTTAAAGTTGACACAGTTTTAACAGGACAAAACTGATATAAAAAAGAAAAAAGCTTTTATCTATTTATCCCCTGGAGGAGCGATGAGCTGCGCCCGGGAGGCAGTAGCGTTAAGGGTCTTGCCCCTTCTAGCAGCCTACTAACAACTTTATGTTTATTGTTAAGTTTAATTTAAACAAATTAACAGTAAGGTAAAGGTGAATCTGATTACTAGCTAGTCTGACAATAAGCCTGTCCAAAGAGGAATGTTTTCAGTCTAACTTTGAATGTAGAGACTGTGTCAACCTCTCTTACATGAGCTGGGAACTTATTCCATAATACAGGGGCTTGATGACTAAAGGGTCTACCTCCAGCTGTACTTTTACTAATTGTAGGAACCACAAGCAGGTTGGTAAGGCATTAGGAGGTCTTTGATATAGGATGGGGTCATACCGTGTAAGGCCTTATTCATTCATTCATTCATTCATTTATTTGTTCCTTTCATGAAAATTATTGATGTCCCGATGTTTACATGTTTGTTTTACATATTAAACATTTTCATGATTGAAACCTTATAGGTCAGTGTTTCTCAAACTTTTTCAGACCAAGGACCACTTAACCCATAACACAAACACTCACGGACCACCTAATTCTGAACTGCTCCCAAAACAACAGCTTTACCAATATCAAAGTCTGTACTCACTCACTGTCTTTTTTGCCATCTTAATGGGAAGAATGGTGCTGCTTATTCTGGGCCATGAGTGAAGCAATGTCTGGCTCCAAACTGGAGAGTTTCAGTCTCATATCGTAGTCCACACTGATTCGGTTGCGCTGCTTTGTTTTCAGGCCAACAAGTGTGGAAAATCCAACTTCACAGTTGTAAGTAGTTGGAAACGGCATCAACAGCTTCAGAGCAGAGTCAGCCAGCTCGGGATGCTCAGGTTGGATGTGGAGCCAAAAGTCAGTCAAACCTTTCTCCCTGAAAGTTGTCTTCAGTGTCCCATCTGATGCAATGTCCACAAGGCTGTCAACCTCTCTTGGTGAAAGCTTGGAAGTGAATTGCTCAATGTGCGTTTTGTCCCCAAATGGATTTCTGATTCAATCTAAGTTTGCATCTAATTCTGGGAAATACATTCTGAGCTGTGAGTGTAGGTCTTGCAGATGTTGTTTGAAGGATGCAACTGTGCTCCCATCCACATCCTCCCCAGCAGCAAGGAGAAAATCAGCGAGTGTTGGAGAACTGTCGAATTCTCTTCGATCGAGACGGCCACACCACAATTCCATCTTGAGGCGTGTAGCTTTAATTTTGTCCTGGACAATGAAGATGGTGACAGTCTTCCCTTGCAGTGCCACATTCAAAGTTTTGCTTTGATCTTGTTAACTATTTTCACACTCTCATCCAGTACTGATTTTAGGCACTGTGGCATTTTTTTCACAGCCAGTTGTTCACGGTGGATGCAACAGTGTGTTGCTGCTGCAGATGGCGGTACTGCGCGAATGCGCTACAAGGCCTTTCTGTTTTCCAGTCATTGCGGTTGCACCGTCGGTGCAAATCCCGACACATCTTGACCAGTCCAAGTTATTCTTCACAATGAAATCATTGAGTGAATGAAAAATTGCTTCTCCTGTTGTGTTGGTTGGCAAGGAACGACAAAAGAGAAACTCATCATGCAATCCACCGGCATAAATGTATCTCATAACAACAGATTTGCTTCATTCCCCAGGTCAGTAGATTCCTCCAATTGTAGTGAGAAAAACTGACTTTGGCGTAAACGTGTTACCAACTGATGTTCGACACTTTCAGCCATAGCTTTTATGCACCGCTGGACGGTGTCATTGGAGAGAGGAATCCTGTTAATTTCGTCGCCGGCTTTTCCCCCAAACAATATGTTAGCCATCACCTTCGCAGCTGGTTTAACTAAATTCTCAACAATTGAATGAGGTTTTCCTGCTTTAGCAATCAAGAGGGATACCTTGTATGACGCCTCTGTAGCCTTCGTATTTTCTCCAGGTGCAAAAAACTGGGAGGTCTCTTTCATCATATGTTTCTGCAGTTCATCGTGTTTTCTTTCAAAAAATCCAATAGGTTTCCCCTGGTACTCCTTGTGATTAGTTTCCAGATGCCTCTTTAATTTTGCAGGTTTCATAGCGTCGTTAGCAAACGTTTCATAGCACAAAACACAGTGTGGTTTGGGATCCTCCTCCTCTCCAGACCAAAAAAATCCAAACTGTATGTAGTCGCTGTGATATTTTCGTTTCACTTTAACGGTGGATTTTTCACGCAGATGGCGAGTTTCACAGCTTTGCGGCGGGGTCTCTTTTGATGACTTCGCTATGACGTTAGCGACATCTTCCTGGACCTCCGTAGCATTGTTAACAGAACTACTTGCATTTTCATTAACTCGTAGCACCTTTACAGTTGTGTCAGATGTTTCATCTGAGTTTCTTTTAAGCAACCCTGTCCTAAGCCTCTGATCCATATTTTAAGTTGACGTTCAACTCCAAGGCAGACTAATTTTCCTGGTTGCCGCCGTGCCGCCTCACTGACCACTAGGGGGCGCACACGGACCACCAGTGGTCCGCGGACCACTCTTTAACCCTTGTGCTATCTTGGATGACCCCACCCTTACTTTGACATGTTCTCCCTACCATGACAAAGGTGGATCAAGGTGGAAAAATTTCATGTAATCCATTGAACCAGTGAAGATCACAAAAAATTGAAAAAAAAAAAGGTTCAGAGCTCTGTCTAGTGAATCTAGATGACCCAACTCCCAACGGTAAAGTGCCTAGGATAGCACAAGGGTTACGAAAGGCTGCCCTATAGCCTTTGCATCACTCCTGGCACGACGTGCTATACTGCTTAAATGGAAAGATACTTCTCCCCCGTCTCATTCACAGTGGCTACAGGATATCATGTCCTGTTTAAAACTGGAGAAAATTAGGTGTTCACTCAAAAAGTCTCTTGACATATTTGAAGATTTATGGGGTCCCTTTTTAAAAACATTTCCAGCTCTTTAGTCATATAAGCCTAAAGCAGCTTAGCTGAATGTGGTAGCATATAGTACAGGTCATGCGTGATGGAGTGATGGTTTGACTGGGGCAGTGACAGGAAATGGTATGGGGTATTTTGTTAATCTTATTTACTATTCTTACGTATTATTATGTTTTTGTTTTGTTTTATTTGTTGTTTCTTTTTGTTTCCTTTCCTTAGCTCTATTATAAACACTTCTTTTAGTAATTTTTCTTTCAGACTAACAGAACTTTGTAATTGTGTTTGTATAATGTAAAACTCAATAAAAATACCTTGGGTAAAAAAAAAAAAAAATAGAGCCCCTAGGTTTCTAACTGTGGACTTGGAGCCTATACTTCTGCCATCCAGGGAGACTATCTGAGCAGACAGAGCATCTCTGAGGTTTTTGGGACCTAGCATAATAACCTCAGTTTTTTTCTGGGTTCAGTAGGAGGTAATTAATTGTCATCCAGGTCTTGATGTCTCTGATGCAGTTTCTCTATATGGTCATTTTCTTCAGGTTTAATAGATAAATACAACTGTGTATCATCTGCATAACAGTGAAATTTAATGCTGTGTTTCCTGATTATGTTTCCTAGGGGTAGCATATACAGCATAAACAGGATGGGTCCTAAAACTGAGCCCTTTGGGACTCCATAAATAACTCCAGTGCAATGAGAGGAATGTCCATTTACATTAACAAACTGGTACCGATCAGATAAATAGGATTAAAACCACTGGAGGGCATCCTCTGATCCCTATTTCATGTTCTAAATCTTTGAAGTAAAATACTGTGGTCAATGGTGTCAAAGGCTGCACTGACGTCCAACAGGACCAGAAAAGATAGTAGTCCCTTTTCTGAGGCCAGTAATAGGTCATTAGACTCTAACTAGTGCAGATTCCGTACTGTGGTGAGGTCTAAACCCTGACGGAAAATCTTCAAAGTGGCTATTGTCCTGTAGGTGGCAGTAAAGGTGAGGAAAGACCGCTCAAATGAGGGGCGGGGCTTTGACATTGTGCTCCCAGTACAGCTTGTTAGTACAGCGTGTTAGAATTACTGATGTTACTCATTTACATATACAGTGATCCCTCGCTATATCACGTTTCATCTTTCACGGCTTCGCTGCTTCACAGATCTATTTTACAGTGCGGATATTTTTACAGTGCATTGTGCTCTGAATGGCACAAAAATGGGACCCTTTGATGAGTCATTCTATGCAGTTCTCAAATATAATCAAAGGTGCTCCATCACACGCGTCCAAGTACTCCACAGCGTGACTGCAGGAAAGGGTCTAAAAGAAGAAAAACTAATGACTTAGCCTCCTTGTTCACCTGATCTGAACCCCATAGAGAACCTGTGGTCCATCATGAAATGTGAGATTTACAAGGAGGGAAAACAGTCCACCTCTCTGAACAGTGTCTGGGAGGCTGTGGTTGCTGCTGCACGCAATGTTGATGGTGAACAGATCAAAACACTGACAGAATCCATGGATGGCAGGCTTTTGAGTGTCCTTGCAAAGAAAGGTGGCTATATTGGTCACTGGTTGATTTTGTTTTGTTTGAATGTCAGAAATTTATGTTTTATTGTGAATGTTGAGATGTTATATTGGTTTCACTGGTGAAAATAAATAATCGAAATGGGTATATATTTGTTTTTTGTTAAGTTGCTTAATAATTATGCACAGTAATAGTCACCTGCGCACACAGATATCCTGCTAAAATACCTCAAACTAAAAACAAACTAAAAACTACTTCCAACAATATTCAGCTTTAATATTAATGCGTTTTTGGATTCATTGAGAACATGGTTGTTGTTTGATAATAAAATTAATCCTCAAAAATACAACTTGCCTAATAATTCTGCACTCCCTGTAACTGCGAACTTTTGTGATCTCCCGTGTGACCGTAAAATGACCCAGAAGTGACCTGCTGGCGCAGAAGAGTGTTCAATGGTGAACGAGGTCACTCGTTGTTTGCGGAAGTAGCTAACGTTAACAATGGATGTCAACAACAGTGTTGTCAACATCGGAGCTCTTTTTGCACTATTACATTTATTTTCACAAAGGAGCAGAACAATTACAATCTTCTCATTTTAAGAAGGCATTGGAGCCGGGATCGTCTGCACCCACTGTTGTGGAATGGAGTATGTACGAGAGAGGAGAGAGCGCGTGCAGCGACGTAGGGAACGAGAGGGGCAGTGGGGGGGCGCATTTATGTTGTGTATTACGGAGGAAGGAGAACGATAATAAAAGAAGGCTTTCTCCCAGCAGAACTGCTATTGACTCTTAATTAACCCGCTCTGGAGAATAGCGGTGTTTTCAGCACACGTCTGTGTTAACACTCAAATTTGGTAATTTTAACCTCAGAAACTGTGGAAAACGGGTTGAATTGACTGAAAATAAATATTTAACACAGATCAGTGGAAAATAATATTTACTTAATTTACCTTTTTCTATTTTATCACGATTATGACAGGTGAGACTGTGCCTCACTTGCCTCACCTGACCGCACGTCACTGGCAAGGGAAACATTGAGCTTTTGAGATGCTAGCAATTTCTGAGTGTTCGAGTCCCTGCTGCCCTCTGTATCTCCTCACAGACCTCCACAGCTCACCTCTCACTGTTTGCAGCCTCCTGACTGCCAGATAAATCAGAAATCCTCTATCCCAATTGCCACAAATTCAAGTCTCAAAATTCAGAAACACCTTCAGCATCTTCCACAGACAGTTAGGACAGACACACCACCCTCCACATGCCTCACAGATCATTGGTGTACCGCCACATGGGTTCCATCCATGCAGGAAGAGTCTGTTTTCCCATTCGTTAGCATAAAAAATGAATGGCGGGAAGTAGGGGTGGACTTGCTCTGCACTAATGGTCCCGCCCTCAACTCAAAGGTGAATTTCTAATGAATTCCTGCCGCTCTGCAGAAGCCATATCCTAGAAAACGACACAGGCTTTTGGATCTTGACTAAAAACAGTATAACCATAACCAAAAGAGCACCTGGAACACTTTGAAAATGGATCAGAAGATTGATAGGAGTGGGACTTTAATCAACGACTTTTTACTCACAAAAAGTTAATTTAATTAAGTATTAAACTACCTGTGTGAATTAGTGAGAGCTGATCCACTGTGGCCACCCCTGAAAGGATGTGCCAAAAGGTAAAAGTGAAGGTATTATAAGATTTTATCCTCCTAACCACCAGCGAAAAAAAGTTTTGTCCAATTAAAATCTTTTAAATCCACCAAAACTAATTCCCAGAGCCCCACCCCTTCACATGTGGTAACCTCGAAAAATTCCAAATGTCTTTTGTAAAAACTAATTGGAGTTATTCAAATAATATGCAGTAGATGGGAGTAGGGATGGGTACCGAGGCCCGGTATTGAACGAGCCCCGGGGTAACATTCTTCAAGACCGCAGTATCGTCAAGATCTGACCTCAACGGTTCTGCTATCGGTACTGGAGAAGTCACTTTTTTTTTGTGTCCTACAAGATTCAAACGTTATCTGCCACATTTAAATCACCAAGTCAGTCAATTTTCCGTTAATTGATGACAATATTAATTTCACAATTCTCGCTGAAGAAGAGAGGTTTGTCCGCCCCCTGTGTGGCTGTTGTTCTGACAGTCACGCGTAAAATTAATGAAATCTGTGCTGGACGCCCCGACTATCGTGCTATGATGACAGTATTTTGCGCTCCCTGTGTAAAACAAACTGAAGAGCGGGGGGTAAAACAACTCTCAGCTACATAGGATGTGAACAGGTAGAGAGGAAAAGCAGGTAGAGAGGCGGGGGAGGGGCTTTGGCTTCAAACTGTCAGAGAGATGGAAACACGGGCGTCAGATTCAGACGCAGCTTTCACTGCAGGAGTGGAAGAAGAGACTTTCTCTGGGATGATCTTATGAACTCAAACATTTATTTAATTTGTTGTATGTTTACATCATGACAGCCATATGTCAAAACATTGGTGTTTATTTTTCCTTAAATAACTTCTCTTTTCATGAATTTTACTTTTCAAGTTGGAAAAATGTATAAAGCAAAATGTTTTGTTAAAAAACATTGTTGCATAGATAGATAGATAGATGACTTTATTATTCCCACAATGGGGAAATTTCATTTATCTGTGGCAGCAAAAACGACATTCAGAAATAATCTGTATAATATAACATCAAAAAAGGACATAAAAAATGACATTCATATTAAATTATTAAAAATATTACTAAAATTATTATGAAAAAATTATTATCAAAAATGATAGTCTTATTAAATAAAGAAATAAATATTAAGTATTAAATAAATACAGCTGCAAACGTGTAAAAAACATGCGGTCTGCAAAACATGTAAACTGTAAAAAAACATTACAAATTATATGAGGAAATAAAACAGTTTATGTTCTTAATTTGTTATTTATTTGTTCATTTTTCATCCTCAAAAATATCGATAAGAGTATTGTTAAAATACCGGATTGATAAGCAGTATCAATAAGAGTAGTAGTACCTTTAAAACCTTAACGATACCCATCCCGAGTTGGGAGATATCCAGGTCTAGACATGTTCTAAACAGAACACATTCATATTGCTAGTAGTCAGGTAGATACAAGTGTTTTAAAGCAGTCCTTGTTTGAATTATAAAGTGTTATAAAACATGTAAAAATCTGTTTTCTTCTATTTTCAACTAGTTCAGTAAAGCAGTGTTTGTGATTGATTAGCCTGGTTTCAGTGTGTGGCGTGACTGCAGAGGGAAGGTTAGCGGGGTCTGGACAGGCGGGCGTGCGTGTAAACAGTCTGCCTGTATGCTAAATTGAGGTGCGTGCACACGAGGCCTGGAGAGAGAGGGAGAAGGCTCATTTAAGTGCTCCCTAACTGGTGATTATTCAAGTGCTTTGCTTATTTAGCCACAGCTGCTGCACCATAACAGCTCTTTAATTGCAACGTACGAGGGCATGTAGCTTTGGACACGACAGCATGCAGCCGCTTATATATGGAGACATGAATGTTTGTGAAGTCATGTGTGTGACTCTGTTTTGTATTTGAAATGTAAATGTTAGAAAGGGAAAATTTCAGTAAAGCCAACAGAGATGATTAACCTTCACAGCTGCTTACGTTCTCCCTTCATGCATTGCTGTTTTCTATTCTCATTTGTTCTGATTACAACACCAATGGACGTCTAGTGACACATGCCTTGTTTCTGTCTTTTTGTCCTTGTAGGGATTTGTCCAACAACAGGATTGGCTGCCTCTCACCTGAGATGTTTATTGATCTAAGGAGCCTTTTAAAAGTGTAGGTTGGATCTTGATTCATTTTGTAGAGGCAGATGCCAAAATCCCCATTTATCTTAGATAATGGTCCATCTCTGATGCAATCAACATTTGATGGCAGAAGTGTTACAAGGTTCTGCTTGTGTTTCTCTGGGAAGTTTGTTTTTAATTAATCTGAATCCACACTGTCGAACTCAACAAAGATTTGTTAAAAAACAGCTGCATTTGTGTCGATACAGATGATGGTTTTAACATGATCTGATCTGGTTTTGCATAAAATATTTTTTTTCAGTGAATTTCTTTTCAGGGGCCTGTTTCTAAAGGTGTGTTTGTTCTCCTCAAATAGGAATTTATCTGGGAACATCTTTTCCACTCTGACAGCAGGACTCTTCACGCCCCTCGTGTCTCTGAAAGTGCTGTAAGGAAAACGCATCAATATATTTCAGATTGAACAGAGATGTGAACAATGAGCTTGTCTGAAGTTTGCATGTATTTCAGTTATAGTTGTAGGCAAATATGGCCACGTGTCACCAGTGACTCCTCAGAAATCATGTTGTCTTAAACTTCTGACACAAATCACAGCTGTTACTCCTGTCAAGGACCTGCTGTGACAGAAACGGTCGGATCAGCGAGCTGAGGAACATCAGTGCCACATTATGAATGTGTTCTTTTCCTGTAACAGACACTTCAGCACTGAGACTCTGTTCTGTGACTGTCACATGAAGTGGCTGCTCACTTGGGCTCAAAGCAACTCTGTGAGAATCGGCAACGACACAGTCTGCGTTTTCCCCACTCGCCTCCGTGGGCTGGCGTTCCACCTTCTGCAGGGACAGCAGCTCACCTGTGGTAAGGGTCCAAATACTTTCAATCTTTTCACACGGTTTCCTGGTGCAGAGTAAACAGATTCTTTTAATTGACTATTTAATCAATGAATACGATATGGCTAAAATGTCTCCTGGAATTATTAACCACTCTAAAACTTGGTAAAACAAGTTAAAGTACATTAAACTTGTTATACACATGTATACATACAAAGTACTTTCCAGACATCAGAATGAAATGTTAAAGGGTTTCTACCTGTCCAACTTCTTAAACCCCTTTCTTTTTCTCCCCTTTCCTTGGTACCTCCCATCTCTAACATCCACCTCTCTCCTTCTCTCTTTTTTATTTCCGTCTGGCCCTACAAGAAATGTATACAGTATTTAGTTAATGTATATAGTTAAAATAAATAAAGTTTAGCCTCAAATCCAAAAGGGGTTTGTACAAATATAAACCTTTTTTTCAGAAGATTCATACCTGCCTATTGTAACAGAAAATCTCTGATCTGTTTGCTCAGCTGTTGGATAAGCTTGAAAAATAAAAAAATAAAAAAAGGAAATGTTAACCAGGAATTGCAGGTACTGTGGGACATCTCTGATTGGAGGAGGATGCTTGATTTTGACATTTTATTTTTTTCTTCAAATGGGTTTTCAGCATTCACATACTTATAAAGGTTTGAGTATTTGTACTGAGTAGATCCAGTGTCACTTCATGCCAAATAACTTTAGGTTGAAATGATGAACAAACATCTTCATGCAATCAGAGATGTCCCATAGTAACTACAACCTTTTCTGGTTTCTTATTGTGTTTTTATTTTTTTACATTTCATTTTAATTTCTGGAAATTGTTTTGTTTTCTGAAATGTTTTATATTTGTTTCATTTCATGTGTTTAGAATAGTTTTAGTTGCTGGAATTTTGTTTTGTTGCTAAAAACATTTTTTTACTAGTTTTTTTTTTGCCTATTTAACTGTCGTTCTCATCTTTATGTTTTTGCATTGAATGATTCGTGGGTGTGATTTGTACTTCACGGCCTCCGTACTAAAAGTTCCCTTGTGCAGCGTGCAGCTCTTGGGAGTTTTAAAAAAATAAAAAATCCATAGGACATTCCTGAAGTTCACCCACTTTACCCTAATTTACCTTTACATGTTGTATAAGTGTTCACAATGACCTGTCATCCATAGCCTGCCCCTAGAAAAAAAAAAAATGTGCTTGAACATTTTTACGCTACGGGTTCACCAAGTGGTCTACGATCTTTACATTTCCTGTGGGCCACCTGTGTTCTTTGTATCAGTTTGCCAATTTTTAACCCGCAGACAGCCTGTATCCACCCGTAAGGGGAAGGGCAGGTGTGACTTTGGCTGATCCAACAGTGAGAGAACCACATTGATTTACTTTTTCTCATACAGACTAAAAGCTGTTCTCAAAATGCAGCAGGTTTATTAGCTCAGCTAAAAGTCTGCAAAGCTAAATGAGGGTTTTAATCCTGGAGGCCAAGAATGGCTGAGAAGCCAAAGATGCAGCAAATGCCATTCTTCACATGCAAACTTTCACTCTCTGTAGTGGATCTGTTTTAAAAGAGCTGTGGTCAAAGCGCTTTCAGCTTCAGGGCACCACAACATCAGCAAACGCGCAAACAATTCTTCGCACTGAGTGAGGCTTAGCACAGAGCTTAAGTGTAATATGAATGATTGCAAATCAAAGTCAGGTGTGGCATCCAGAAACTGGGGTTGCTGGGAGATGAGATGCATTCAGAACTCTGGAGATGTTTCCCGCCGTTGACCAGATGGGGAGACAGAGCTCTGACTTCTGACAGTTAATCTGTCAGGTTTTACTTATTTGAACAGTATTCTGGTAGTCTCCTTCAAGCCATCTCTCAGCCATCGTCCTCTCTTCTTTCCATTTCATTTCAGGGCTGTGGGCCTCTGGGAAATCTTGGTGAAGAAACCTTCTTCTTACGTTTTCTTATGTCTGAATCATGCTATAGCTCTCTGTGTGAGTGTTGATGAGGTGGAGGCACAGTAAACAAAGACGTGCTTTGTTCATGATGTGACACAGATTGCACACACATTTACTTGTCCTTCCGTGCATTGTGCCTTTTTTGCATTTGTAGAGAGCCCCATCCAATCTCTGAGCCGCAGACATTCTGGAGTTATTCCTTGTAATCCTTACTGGATGTGGTTTTCATTTCCACAAAACAATCCAAAGCAATTACAGGGTGATTCTGCACAGTCCACGGACAATGAGCGGAAAGTGGAATCCAGTGAAGGGACAAAGAGCTCTCCTTTCAGACCCTACAGCATCCGTTATAGGATTACGGTGATAACATTTTGGGCTCCCTGCATTTGGCATATTAGCCTCAATATACTACTTCACAGTACAACTCCACCTTGTGGCTGTTCTCAGTGGTGTTTTGACAGCCATATTACTGTCTGTTACTTGGTGGCTGTTCGTACAAGACTGCCTGTTTTTAAAGGAGAGTAAAAAGGACCGTTCGTCGTTCACATATCTATGAATCCAAACTCACATTCTGGGTAAAATCCAAACTCTTCTTTGGGATTCAGTGCATTTGCCACGTTCCCCTGCAGTATCAGTTTTCTGGGTAACAGATGTTGGCGGCGAACCGTCCAGTAGTGACCCCTGTCCTCCAGATGATACAGGTGTTGCCTGTGAATGAGAGGAGACGTGGAGCACGTGTTACTTCCCGGATGAATCAGGTGCTTCCTGTGTTGAGGGTAGATGCATCTGTTTTGCTCATCGAGCCACCGCCTGCTGTTTCTCTAACAGGGCCGCAGGAGATCAACAGCCCAGACATGAAATGAAAGAGCTAACATGATGTTTAGAGACTGCCTTTGATTTCTGTGTTTTTTATGGAATGATGACACAGTAGTGCAACTGAACTTTATAGGTATCATGTCATTATGGTGGAATTTCACATTCAGGTCTGCCTTTTGGTCTGTGCTGCGCCTCCATGGAGTTAATTTATCAAAAGCATTATCTAATTTACATGACATGACATGTAAGGCTTTGAAGTTCAGGTATGCTCCTCTTCAATTATGAAAGGGGCTACAAGTAACTGAGAGAAAGGTTGAGGAATATTCGGCCTTTGTTGAATCACAATAACTTGTTTGTTGCAGCTTGACAACTTTCATTCTTCATTTAAAATAAATTCAGAGCTTTGCAGTGACTCTTTCTGGGTTATCAGGCGAATATTTTATTATTATTCTTCAAAGACGCTGCCGTAGATTCCCCCCACATCCTGAAGCACTGGCATCACATACTGTTGAACAACCCCAGGTTCACAGGAGGGCAAGTCTTCCCCCACACAGAGGAAAAGGTGGGGAATGTTGGGATCACCTCAGAGCAGATGTGGTTCTAGTTTTCTTGAGCGGCGGCAAGAAGCCTAAAGTCTCCAACTGAGGTGGTAAGATCCCTCTGTCCACAAGTATTGCTTTGTGGAGAACCTGATCGCAGGAGATCGACTTGAAGGAAAGTTGAAACCTTCTAAAGAAATGGAATGACCTTACAAATAACACAACTGAACTAAAGCAACTGTTAACATAATTGATGATTAAGCTTCTCAGCAACACCATCATGTTTGGTCATTGTTGCACCACAGACTAAGTGATGGATTATAAAAGATAACCTTAAAACAGTAGAAGGATTTGAATTCAAAGGAAACAATTGACATGATGATCTGACCAGAAGCAGCTGCAACAAAGAAATGATGACTGCATCAAAGGGGAAAGGATTTTAGGGAAAAAACAGCTGATGTGATCAATAAAAAGGTATGAACGTATGAAGAATCAAAGAAAATGGATTTAAGATTTTAACCTTTGAATCCATTTACTGTTTTGACTCACTTTCAGAGAAGGGAATCTTATGTACACTTAATTCTCTCATTTCAAGTCTGCTGACCAGTCATTAGCAGGTAAAGGCATGATTTATTTATTTATTTCCCTAAGGAAATGAAGATTTTAAATCTGTTATGTCTGCACTCTTATTTCCTTTACCAGTGTTCTTCTGACGGCTGTGCTGCTAACTCTATCCTTTTCAGGTGAAATGTTGTGGGGTTGTGGATATTTTGAGTTTGCCCATCATTAACATTTTAGTATTTTTTGTTTTGTTTGTCTAACTCAGGCCTGTGGCAGTGAGAAACCTGAATACTGACATTTGCTGTTGCCACAGAGTGGCCAGCGCTACAACTTTTAAGCAAAAATGCATGTGTGTAGCTTCTTTTTTCTGGCGTTTATCAGAACAAACAGAATGTTTGAGTAATGCACATGTTAGGGCTATCTGTTTGAAATGCGTTGTACTTGTCACCTTAAAAAAAAGACAAAGAAAAAAAGATCAGTTCATGAGTATGGGCGATGGGTAATTTTTACAGGACATCTGCTCATCACATTTGCCTGTTCAGGTTTTTTTTTATGACTTAATAACATTGATTGTAAACGAGAACTGGACTCAGTCAGTGTGACATCATCCATAGAAAATGCCGTACTTCTGGCTCCAACCAAATGAAGTCATTTCAGTCACCGGTTTTTGCGCAAAACAGGCCCCAAAATATTGGTGTTAGACCACATCAGTAAGCTGTGATTGGTCCGAATCGGCTCAAGTCATAGTTTCTGTGGCAACAACTCTCGCCATTCAGAAGTGAGCTTGTTGGAAGGCCACATGCCTTCTAGTTAAAAGCAGGCTAAACATTTTGAATGCTGAATGCGGGGGTGCGGGCCCTACCCACTTTCATTGAGTCATCTGATCAGTCAGTTTATATCTTGAATAATTTGCAATAAAGAAAAATGTTCATGAAAAATAAGGATTATCAAGAACAAGTAAAAAAACAGATCAAGAATGGTTATTGTGATAAATACAATGACTATCAGCTGTTTGTTTCTCCATAGAAGTCTTTGGGATCATAGCTTCCTGGAACCAGCGAGTACTTCCTGTATGGAAAACGCCAGGGGGGGATGGGTCACTCTGTCTAGTTCTCTTATACAGTCAATGGTTATGGAAAACATGCCAACTCCATACATTACTCATTACTAATGACTCTACATTGGTACTTTCCTCTGTATACAGTCAGAAAGCAGTTGAACTCTCAGCTCATGAATGTGAACAGTCTCACAATTCTTCATCGATCTCTAAGAGCATCAGAAGGGTTAAGAAGTTGTGTAATCTCCCCCCAAAATGTCTACTTTTGTACATAAATACAAATAAATAAAAGAATAGGGCTTCCTTCTTCTGTCCAGGTCTTCATAACTGCAGAGGGACTTGTGGACTTTATGTCCGATAGATTTGTAATCCTGTTAGTGTGGAAGCGGGAAGCTTCCGTTTAGGATTCACAGAGGATTAGGAGATGGCTCCAGGCCCCAAAGCTTTATCATTTTTGCTGTTTGTCTTGCTCAGCAACATGTGTGAACGATAGGGGGGAGTGTGACCTTGAAAGTTTGTTCCAGATTATTTCTGTTTGTTGGTGTTTCTCATGTATGTTGATACGAGTCTGGTCCTGAGGCTGCATTTGTTGATGCTAACACCACTGACAAGGGAGTTCAAATTCAGGCAAGCGGCGTTGTATCCTTATATTAAACTCTGACAAGGCTTGTTCTAACAGTGACATCCTCTGCCTTCCCACCTCTGAAAAGAGAAACCGTAGGTTTAAAAACCAACTTACTTTTTAATCCTGTTTTGCAGATAGTCCCTTGGAATTACCCCTCTTTCAGTTGATTCCTTCCCAAAGGCAGCTTGTGTTCCGTGGAGACCGGCTCCCTCTGCAGTGCACTGCCTCCTATCTGGACCCGTCAGTGGAGCTGCAATGGCATCATAATGGCCACATCGTGAGCACGCAGGAGAGCTGGGGCGTCTATGTGGAGGAGACCCTACTTCATGACTGCTGCTTAGTAACCAGGTACACACAGAAAAAAAAAGCAGGGGGGCGGAGGGGGCGGTGCTGATTCAGCAACTGCTGGCCTGTTGCATCGACACACAACAAGGCTCTGAACAAAGTCAGGAAACATGAAAAAACTTTTCTGCTGCGTAAAGGTCACATTTCACAATGAATTAAAGTTGTGCAGCCACAGCACAGCACTGTCCGGCCCACTTCTCTGTGCTCAGCCGTCCATGCAGGAGTCAAAGACACACAGAACAATACACATGCACACGCAGACATCCTTCCTGTCTACCTTTCAGTCATACATACCAACTGTGATTTAGCTTTTGTTACTGGCGCCCTTGATAAGGATCTGAAAAGACGCAACAGAATTGGCCTGGCTGGACTCCAGCACCTTAGAGAAATCTGCAGCTCCACCCGCAGGCCAGCCTTCCAACACCGACCCCCCCACCCCCAAACCCTGGCCAAGCACAAGCAGAATTCATTATAGAAAGGACAGATGCTGGCTCGTAACTATGGTGATAAAGTGGGTGTTGTGGTTTTTGACAGAGGACGTTCTTCAAAGGTGGACCTGTACATGTATGGATGTGTAGGCTCTGTTGTGTGTTCAGATGCACTCAATGTTGTAATGTTGCAAGAGTTCAGATGAGGAAGAATGTCCCAGGTCAGAGCTCGGTTCTCTAACAGAAATGGAATTGATGGAGTTTTGGCAGATCCACGTTTTCTAGAGCAAAGTTTGTGTGTGTTGTGTTGTGTCCTGTTTGTGTTGTAACTTTAACTAATAACTGAATCAGAGACCTTTGTTTTTTAGGCAAACCTGAATGGAATGAATGCAAAATCCCAAACTGTCAATCTATTTAAAAAAACCTGTCAGATTAATCACAATTTTGGGTTGTGATTAATCGTCATCAATCTTAATGTTTAATTTAATACATTTTATGTATATTATGTTCAAATATGCAGGGTTTTTTTTAAACAAAAAAAAGCCTGAAAGAAAATGTTTCCTTCATTGTTCTTGTCTCAAATGTTTACATTTATAAAGCAACTGTAAAGATTTTGAGGCAGGATTATTCCAAGAAAACAAATGTGCTAAACTATAATCATAAAAAACAAACTTTTTCTCTGTGCACTTCAGATGAACATACTCGTTCGTTTGTGTAATATTCCTGCAGTTACTCTTTTCGCCTACTCTTCTTTCAACCTGTTACTTGGGCAAACCTGCGGCGACCTGCATGATTCTTTTGAAGCCCCCGGTTGTCAATGTTTTTTATTACTGTAGTCTACAGTGAGTTTCTATCCATGTAGCGAGTTCATTGTCTAACTTCATTTGTGGATTTGTTGACAGCATTGCCACGGCTGCGCTAACCCAACATCTCTTGACGAGTGTGGCTTGTTGTGGTAAAGGAGCAAACGGTGCTTTGCTGCAAGGTGGTATGTGAGGCAGTTGTGCTGCCAGTTCATCATTTCAACATGTGCACACCCTGGGTTTATCCACAGCTGACTGTGTTTTTTGCAAAAGAAATTTGCCACTGAGCACAGCATTCACCTAGCTCGTCTTTCACTCGCTCTTGCACTGACCTGAACACCGCCCTTATCACACCCTGCTCCACCTAACGTTCAGAGGGAAAAGTCTGCGGTAATAAGAATGTTATTAATTAGAATTAAGATATATGAAGATATTTCTTAAGTTTCAATTAAGTTGTTTTTTTAAGTGCGTTAACCCGTTAAGCTTGACAGCCCTGACATATACTGATGTAAATAAAAAATGATAAAAAGAAGTGGAAGACAAATATGCAGATGTAAAAGATGGCTGAGGAGAACCTAATGAATTAGTTGTGATCCATGCCAAAAAAAAAATGTAAAAAAATGTTTTCATCTCTAAGGTGGCATGGTTCTGTACTTTGACGGTTATTTTTACTTCATGATAGGATCTGTCAGAAACTGGTGCCGGATGATCCAAACTGCAGGAGACAAGGCTTGGTGGCGAAAACGTAAACATTTAATGAATAAACATAGATGACAAAACCAAGAACAAAGAGAGACAGAGAAGGATGTAATGGATGACCTGACAATGAAGAACTGAAAACCAGTTACTACAATTCACTCAGGGTGATTACTGGAATGAAGATGTGATTAGCAAAGGAAACCAGACTCTGACAAGAGAAAAACAAGCCTGAAAACAGAACATTGCAAGAACTAAGAAAACAAAAAAAAACAAAGGGAACAATCCTCACAAGTTCTTTTCTTTATGTCTAATAGAGCGATTTGAAGGATAAAGCCCAAATATCATAAGAAAACCAGCTATGTTCAATACTTGACAACTCAAAGTTCCCCAGCTTCTCACAGAACAAAACGCAAAAAATCTTCAACCTGTAAAATGTTTGTTGATAACAAAATGAAGAAATAAAACTCACAAGATAAAATTCCAAAACTAACTAAAGTAAATAAGAAAAAAAATCAAACAAATAACTTAAAAACAATTAAAAAAAATGTCATCAATCCCTATCTGATATGATTAAAGAAAAACAAATTTATTTAAAATAGTTAAAAATTAAGACCTGCAACTGTCTTTTTCAGTCAGGTTTCTGGAAAATAAATGAGCTTTAAAAGGAAAAGATTATGTAGTAAAATGACAAACATTTTCCCTGACTCAGTGAGACTCTATTTTGGAACATTTGATGATGAACATGAATGTTTGCATAGTAGCAGCAGTTTAGTCTTTATATTTGTTGCTAAAATCAATCAATACTGACAGTGACTGAAACCATTTTTTTTAGCTATAGTCTAGTCGACAATTCAAACATGTAAAAAATGAATAATTGAAAATGTCAAAATAAAAAATGAACAAATAAGAACTTCCTCTAATCAAAAACACCTGCTTTGCTGCTTTGCATCCAAACTCTTTCACTGTGAGGACATGCTGTTCAACAAAAGCATCTGTTCAATGGGCTGTAGTGATGTCATAGTCCAGCCTGCACTGTCACGTCCTTCAACTACGAGCTCCACTGCCTTCATCGCAGCTTCTAATCAAAACAAATCCTCCAGAACTTTGCTTTTCCAGCTCAGTCTCCCAATGAATGTCTTCACACTCTGTCTGATTATACTCCCTCTTTCAATCACTCACTCCCTTACCACTTGTACATACAAATAATGCCGTTTCCTCCCTCAGGTGGAACTTATCTGGGTCATGCCTTTTTTTTTGGCGCTGTCTGCATCCTGCTGAAAACCTGTTAAGAGCACACATCATTTTTAGAGCTGATGACTGTATGGCATAGCAGGATCCAACAAAAATAATCTGCTGTGCACAACCTTTTACCCTGTGCTGTTTCTTAAATTGCAATGCTGAGAGATCCGTGTTGGGAATACTTACACTTCTGCTTCACCAGACCAACCAGCAGTTTAAAAAGAAAAAAAAGGATAAACAGAATAAAAACGTGCCTATGCGTTGATAACTGCTGTCAATGCTTTTTTGTTCACAGTGGAGCACATATGATTACTATCCATGTTCACCTTGGGAACCGTCCTCTGAGTCAGTCAGCCTTGGCCTCTTCGGCCCATCAGAGGGAAAAGTCTGAACACACAGGAATTAGCTCCTGGCTTAAAGCCTCCATCTGGATTTGCTGCAGAGTTTTGCAAGCGTGTGAGCTGAAGTGACAAAACCTCAGTGAGGTGACCTTCTTTAAGTTGAGGCCAAAATGTCATCATCTTTTCTCGCAGCTAAATTTGGCCTTTCCCTGGCAGGCAGTCCTGGGTCAGGGAAGAAATCACGTAAATATAGTCTTTAGCTTGTTGAAGGAGGAAAGGTTATTATGAAAAACGATCATTGTGATCCATTTCTGCCGTCTGCTATGTCATCAGATGTCTCTTTCATTTATTGACACGCTGGTGAGGTTCTCTGTTGATGTGCTCCCGGTGAGAAGCAGAAAGGCAGCCGAGCTCTAAAGGACTGAAAATCCTGCAATATGAAATAACTGCCTGCTGAGTAATGGTGTTAGGCTAAAGTATCATTAGCCATGCTACAGATAGAGGTGGGACCAGACAGTAATTCATGCATCATTGATCAAATATTTTACAGCCTTGTAGCTATAGCTACTGCTTTGGATGTATCTTTCTTAATCCTCTTCATTTTTAATCAGGCTAATCTTGCACGAAATGAGCATCCTCTGTTGGAAATGTTTTAGTTTTACCAACGGCAAAGGAAGAAGGAAGACTTCCCCTTCTTCTCTCCTTTCTACCCGTTTTTGCCGGTGCATTCAAACCTCTCTCCTAAAATCCATGTCTTTGTTTTCCTGTTTGAACCACTCCTGTCTTAAATCCATCTGTGTACAAGGCAAATTGGATTAAAACACATATGCTGTGGAGTTTTACCTCCAGGCTCAGCACTTAAACATTTGCCACTTTTAATCTCTGTAGAGAAATAAAAGTGTCAGTTACACTGAACTTTTACAATGATGAAGTGAGGCATAATTTATTAGCAGCACACATAATGAGCTGTGTCAAGTAATGGATAGAGTGGATTAAGACAAAAATCCTGTGATGGATGCTGGGACAGAAGAGTGCTCTGTTCATTATGTCAAACGCTGATTTATGCTGTGGAGGGCAAACTTCACATGATGTGGCCTCAAAGTATGCAACTGTTCAGCTCAAAATGCACTAAACGGTGCGCGTCACTCTGAGGTGTGTTGTGAAATAACTGCATCAAGCTTCCATTCAAATGGCACTGCTTTGGAACATTTGCTGGGTCGCAGAGACAGATTGGAGGTTTACAGTCTAATAGGCAGGATTATGCAAACTAATTGTTGAATATATGCACACAAGCATAAATGTTCCCAATTAGTCCTGTGGGAGCTGCTTCACAATGGTTCAGTGTTACTGTGGATGTAGGTCAGTGATCAGCGTGCAGCTCATCTGAGCCCCTGTCTAATAGATTTCTTTTAAATGCGAGAATTTTTAACTTTTACTTTACCAAACTGCTTTTACAGTGTAGTGGAGATGAAGCAGCAAAGTACTGGCAACGTAACTACTCAGAAACTAACTTCAATTCTGAAATATTTGTAGAGCCTCTGATAGTTTAAAGGGAGTAAAGGCTCGGCTGCATTCCACAGCTTTCAGACAGATGGCAATGATGTAACTGTACCTTCAGCAGACTGTAACGGCCCAAAATACAGACAGTAAATGTGATGGGTTAGCTGCATCATCTTCAAACATCTTTACTTGTGTATCAAGTCAAAGGGACACAATTCATTTTGAATATGCGCTGCTTTAATGTCATGGTTGCTCTTAAATGGTGAACTGTAGCCTAACTCAAGCAAAAGTAACCACTTTAGCACAGATTTCTCTAAAGTTTCTACACATGCCAGTCCTATGTGCAAGAAACCTCCTTGAAAGTAAAGGGAGCACGATAGAAAGGGAGCATGGATAGCATATGTTTATGGTATGATGACTTTATTATATATCTATTACAACTTGTTATATTGCTGCTTTACAGCAGAGGCAGACTGTTAGCAGGAGTGAAGGAGCAGAAGGTTTCCATTGAAAGCCCTTCACACTTTAAAAGCTGCTGGTTCCCTCCTGGAAGGACAAATGTTTTGAAGAGTGTGTGGAGCGAGAGAGGCTGAAAGAGTTTGAGTGATGGAAAGACTGTGAGTTATTATTAATGAGACACATCCAGTACAGGAAACCGAGTCAGAGAGATGCTTTTCATAAACTGCATGTGTTAACACGGAGTGTCTGTACGTAAGAGATTTGATCGATAGAGAGGGCCGTACAAAGAAAGCTGTAATCTTTATGTCAGAGCTTTACACAAATCCATCTGTCCAGACCATTAAATGAGTGGCAGAAAAACTGAGGGGGAAAAAACAGAGATGCTTGCATCTTAGATGAGCTTGTGTGTGTGTTTGCAAGCAGCCACTCAAAAACACACACTGCTTTTGTGGCTCAGAATGTCATCATGTCTGTCAGGCATTCAAATCTGATTTAGAGCCTTTTAGATAAGCAATCAGAAAAAAGCACTTTACTGGAATACGGACCATGAAATCACAACTCATTTCATTCATTTTCAGAAGTTGCTCACAGGCAATAATCTAAGCAAAGCCATCTGTCCATTAGGATCAAGTTCTTCTCAATGCCTGAGTTTAATGTCCTCTGACTGTCATTAGAGGTACCAGTGAAATGGGTTGGTTTTTGGGAGATCTTCACAGAACAGCCGTTCTTCTCCCGGCCAGGACTTTTACCTTTGTAGAGAATCAACTTCAGAGGATTTTAAAAGCCGACATCAAACAGGGACAGCTGGCTGCATGTGGGGTCTGTGCTCCATTTTCTTTGCAAATTTTGTGAGGAGCAAATTTGATCAAAATGATCAAAAAGTGCATTTAATTCAGTTATTTTTACACTATACATTCTCATTTTGACACAGATGGGTGGAGTTAAAATCTTTATCTATTTTTCACATTTTCAACAGTAATACATAACGTCAATAACAATCCAGAATTCCGGTTTTCAGCAAATGAGAATGTCATCCAGACTAATGAAATACGATAATGCTGTGAGGCATGGGAGTGGCCAGTCTGTCACTCTGCTGAGACATTACAGAAGCCCAGATTGTTTGATGGAGGCCATCAGCATTGTTGGGTTGGATGTCTCAAACGTTTTGTTGACTAAAAAGAGGTCTTTGGAACACTGAGAAACACCAGCTCAGCTCATGACCCAGTGGACAAGCCAGGTTGCTTAGTGGTGGTAACCCTTCTTAAACTGGAAAATCGGGGTTTGTCATAGTTGAGCTGCTCACCTCACTTGCATGTTCCTCTACGTAAGCCTCATCTGGTACCAGAGTTTAATCGCTAGGTACCTTGCTTCCAGCATGGTTTCCGGATTTTCTTTCCAAACCTGAGTGTTTTGCTTGTTTGTCTGACTCCTGTTTTGTACCCTGGACTTTGGCTAACATACTTGTTTTGGATACCCGGGATCCGAGTTCTAAACTGCCAGTTTTGTTTAGTCTGTTTAGTCAAAGTTTTAGTATTATCCTATTGAATTCTACGCATTTATGATCCTTTTTATGTATTTTGTATTTTAGGTATTTTTGTATACCTTACAAGACTTACAAATCCCATTGAAACGACTGTTGTTGTGAATTTGGGCAACATAAATAAAATGTAATTGAATTGATTTAAACTCTGATTTATAAGGCAAGACCTCCATTGCTCGTCTCCCATCAACTCCTGATTTGATTTGATTTGAAATGGTTTATTTCAAGCAATTAACTAGAAATAATACACAAAAGCAATACAATCATCAGTTATACATTCATACAGTAACTAATCAAACTTTGGATAATTAAACATATTAATAAATATTGCTTGAAAGGGAGAGGAAGGAAGCGAACTTATATAATTCCACCCCGTCATACTGTAACCATTTTATTACATGATTTTTCAATATCCGGTTCCTAGCTTTTATCAGACAGAATTAAGAATCATAAAGTATCAATAAAGCACCTGACAAAGATGAATTACTTAATTATTATGTAAAAAATAACTATTTCAGAAATCAACATGGCATATGCAGATCAGTTAGCTAAAATATATGCAAATTATGTTACTTATAAAAGTCATTCATATGATTAAAACATAATACTATATCAGTAAAATACACAACACTGTTTCAGAGATTTTCATAGCAAAATTTCAAAGTATCAAAAGTTAAAAACATGTGCAAAATTATGTTACATTAGGAAAGATTTTTGAATCAATTTATCAATTTTTGGAGCAAGTGAAGTAATATCTTTAAATGTTGATCAATTAAACCATTTTCAATAAGTGATTAATCATTTGTTTTACTTCTTTTTTTTGTATTTTTTTTTCATAATAAAGTAATGCTGTAAGGGAAAATATAAGGGTCCATAATCTGTCGATTGTCCAAGGTTGGCATTTCTTCTTCTGCTGATTAACAGCTGTTCTTCTGGGTTTAAACAGTTTCTAGTTCTCTTCCTTGTTATGTCTGCAGACATTAGATTCAGGTCCATATCCTTCTTCAGCTGATATCAGCTGCAGTGAAAGTTGAGGTCAAGTTGTCTGCAGGTCAGAGCTTTGCTGAGAATCAGGTGACGTCAGACTTTTGGAGAAAGCGATGAATCTAGGCGTCATATTTCTTGAAATTATTTGGCTCTTTGATTTACTGCATGTTGTTTCAGACGACCGTGATCAAACACTTCTCAAAGTCCTTCATGGTGTTCACAACCAGAACCTTGGACCGGTCCGGTGGACCGAGTGGTTTGACGTAAATCCTGCAGCCTTTAACCCAAGTGTTCTCAATGCCAGGCTTCCTGAGAAGCCTGGCATGTTTGGCCATTTCAGCATTCCTTCTGGTCAGATGGTCGTTCAGATAAGCAGCAGATCCCTTCAGGTTCTTCCTTTGATTCATCAGAGCTAGTTTGTGTTTTTGATTCCCAAACCTAATGAGGATCGCTGGTTTATCCGTCTCCTTTCTCCTGGGGAGCAGGTGGCAGGTCTCGATGGTGTTGAGATCCAGGGAAATCCCTTTAGACATGAGAAATGATTCCACTTGGTGTTCCAGAGTCTCTCCACCGCTCTCCGTTTGAGAGGGACTGCTAGCGCTATTAGCATTAGCAATGCTAACTCCAGCTGCATTCAGCTTTGCCCGAGGCTTGATCGGTACTCCAGTGAGAATGACATTATTCATCCTTACTTGTTGTTCCACATCGTCCAGTTTTTTCTCCAGAATGTCGACCCGGTTTTCTCGTTGCTCGTTTTTAGCCCGAAATCTTCGGAACTCTTCCATCAGTTCAATCAGTGGAGCTAGCTTAGCGGACATTTGATCCATAAAGGGATACAGCGTAGCTTTGATATCATCAAGAGTCTTTTTAAGGTCTTCGTATTCCTGGCTTTTCTTGGGGGCCATGGTCAGCTCTCTTTTTTGGAGAAAATCAACGTATTAAGTCATTTGAAGATAGTTGTATAGCCGCCGTGAGCCCCCACGCGTCCCTGTTGTAACCCGGGATTATTACCTGATGTCCAGGATCATTGTAACTCCCCAGTGAGAAGAACACCAAACTTCTGGAAAAGTCTTAATTTTGGCTTCCTGCTAACTTTTTAAATCTTCCATATAGTTTCCCTGCCTCCACAGCTGGTCAGGAGGATGCAAAGGTGTTTTCAAATATCCAGAAATCTGTTTCAAATGAGCTACCATCCATCTATCCATTTTCCAAACCTACATAATTTACTCAAGAGGCTGGAGTCTATTCCAGTGACTGCCTTGTAAAGGGGAGATTAACCTTGGATGGTTTACCAGTCCATCACAGGCCCACATGGAGACAAGCCACCACACACATTGACATTTACACCTAAAGAGTAGTTTAATCACCAATTGTCCTAAGATGCATAAAAAAGCCAAATTCCAACCAGAAAGGACTCAGCTGGAATTTGAACATTCTCAGTGTGAGGCAAGAGGGCTAACCACTACCCCACCATGCAGCCCACTGAGCTATTGTACATTGTTACATATCTCCGCTGAGCCTGTGTCTCTTGGAGTTCTGCCATGAAGTTTCAAATGTGGTTATTGTTGGTTCAAATTGCAGATTATAAAATGGGATTTACGGCCTCCCGGCTTGGCCTTCAGCATAAAGGTCTGCACTGTAGCTCTCTGCTCCCAGAGGGGTTAGGTCAAATATGGAGAACACATTCACACACCAAGGTGTGTGACAGCTGAGGGGCTTTCTCATTAAAGCTATTTTTTAGGCCCAAGGTCATATCCCGCCGAGGTTGTGTCTGGTTGTGGAGCAACCTGACCAAAGAAATGCTACAATTGAAGCCCTGACTCCAGAAGCAGACCTCTTTTTGTGAATTTTCCTTCAAATTCTTGAATGAGCTTGTGTGAGCTTGATCGTCTCGGGGGTTCAGTCGTCTGTGATGCTTGTGGCCTTTCTTTTCCAATTGAACTTATCCTTAACATGCTTTGGTATAGTCAGCTCCCTACCAAAGTACTTGACCGTCATCATCCTGGGTGTAGTAGTTTCTCCAAAAAGAAACAACTACACTGATCCAGGACAGTGTTTCACAGTTTTCTTACCATCTAAGATACAGAATGTGAGAATGTCTGTTGGTCATTTTACTGCTGGTTTACTGTTTTCATTTCATGGAGTATGTTTATTCAAAAAAAAAAGATGCAGCTTTAGGGGTCTTTGAATCAAATAAATAGCCAGAGTGATATATCAAAGTAGCTAAATCATATCAAGTATTTTATTTGCATTCTGAAATTAAGCAGTCTGCAGTCATTCTAAAGAAAGTATTAATAGAGCACTTTTGTGGTTTTTTTTCAAAGAAATCAGATCGTTTGATTTAATTGTAAAATTGTTATTCTGTCCTACTATCCTTAATGCAATCAAACTTTTTTGAGGAAGAACCAGCAGGGTAAGCATTAGTCATTTTTGGCACACACTAATTATACACTTGAACACCCATACAGCTTTTCTGCATTAAGTTTCTTCTTAAACTTGTCTGGGGCTTAGTTGCCAGCCAAGTCAAGTAGTCCAAAAGAATCGATTATTGAATGAAGAAACGGTTACAAAACATTCCTCTACTCATTTCTCTAACCATAGTGTAACTTAGGACAAAGAAAACATACTTTAAGTAATAGGAAAAATAATTTGATATTGCTCTTTTAGACACCCATGTCTCTTCTCTTCTCCAGCGAGGTCATCCTGTCCAACATTGATGTGAATGCTGCGGGCAGCTGGGAGTGTGTGGTCACCAGTTCACGTGGAAACACCTCCAGGCTTTTGGAGATCGTTGTAGTAGAGACCTCTGCCACCTACTGCCCTGCTGACAGAGTCAACAACAACAAGGGAGACTACAGGTGAGGCTAGTAGATCCACACAGTGAGCATACAAGACCGTGCGCCTCAGTTCTAAGTTAAATATAAATGAAGAAGGCACTCTTCACAAATTCTTTTTATTTCTTTTACTCTAATGTTTCGGTGGTAGCAACAATGTTGAGGACTATTCAGGAACTATTGGCCCCCTTCAAAATTTTTATGGTCTATCTGTATGGGGTAAGATAACTGTCAAGAAGAAACGTATGCTCATACATAAAGTCTCTTTGAAAAAATGTAAATGTAGCTCAGTGATCTCATATTGACATAAAATCAAAACCAAAACTTCAAGTTGCAGCAGTGATGTCATAAGCAAGAGATTCCACAGTTTATCAATAGCAATAAAATTGAATAATTGCAACACATTTAGGGGGAACAACTCCTGCCATATATTAGTAAAAATTAAAAAAGAAAAGATTAAGAGAAAGAAAAAAAGTTGGGTATTCTGATCATGTCTTTTTTTTTTTTTGCTTTGGCTTGCAAATGCTGCTACAGCCAGCTGCCAGTTAGCCTACTTTAGCTCATCTGTATTTGTTATTCAGTTTTATCATTCTCTTAATATTTTTCTGTTATTACTTTTTAAAGAACATGGACATGCTCACTGTTCTTTTATGGATCATTATCTACTTGTGGATCCTGAATGATCTGCAGGTGCATTGCATCGATGTCTCGTGACTCGATATTAGGGAGTGTAACGATTCATTTTAATAACAATTCTATTTATGTCATAATTTGTGGTTGACAATATGATTCATTGTAGGCAGTTCTGAACAATCTGATTGGATTCGATTCAGTGACCGAAGATGGATCCAGATCATCTTTATCCAAAACTTCCACAAGTGTGACTCAAAGAAATTCCTGCTACTGAACAGTGAAGTTTTCAAGATTTCTTGGATTTCTTCAAGATCATAAAGTGTAAATGAAAAATGTGTCCAAACAAACAAAACAACACAAAAGTCTGCATATTTTATAGTAATATTAAATTAGAATTAATTATCATCCAACCTGCTTGTAATTCATTCAGGTCCTAGTATGATTCTTTGATCAGAACTAAAATGAGCCAGTGCTTATAGATAAACACAATATTAGAACCTGACCTGTAGAATTGAGCGCTACGGTCAGAGCAGATAATGATTTGAGGTGGCACTTTCATTTGCTCAGCATGGTAACTCTGTCCTTGCTGCTCATTGTAAGCCTCATTTATCCAGTAACTATCACAGGGTTCTTGTTTCCATGAATAAAATTTCACATTTAAACAAAACCACTCATAGGTCTTCCACATATTCTGCTTTGCTCTTTACTTTATGTGAACATTTGCAACCTTGTAGTGGTGAACAAGGTTCCCATCATCCACCTCTCCTCTCCTGTGGAGAACTTAGTCAGTGATGAAATGTACAGCCGCTTTTCATCATTCAACCGCTGGCTTTCTAGATGGTGCCCAGAAAACGGCGTTGGTTTTGTGGATAATTGGAGCGCATTTTGGGGGAAGCCCGGTCTCATGCGGAGAGATGGCGTCCATCCCACTCGGGACGGTGCCGCTCTTCTTTCTAGAAACATTTCTGCTAGCCTTAGTCTGTTAACCTGACAATCCAGAGACGAGACCCGGGCACAGAGCAGCAGTGTAAAACGCTCCTCTGAGCCTCCCTTAGGGTTAGTGCTGGTGCAAAACCCATGCAGGGAAAGTCAAGCAGGTCCTAGCTTTAGCTTATGTGCTGAAAGACAAATGAAAGGAGCGCATCATAGAAACCTTAAAGTGACTGACAGCAGTTCCCACAAGCACAATTATGATGTCATTAAATGCGGTTTATTAAACATTCGATCCATTTCCTCTAAGTCCCTCTTAGTCAATGAGTTAATTACTGATAACAACCTTAGTTTACTAGCCTTAACAGAAACTTGGCTCCAACAGGATGACTATGTTAGATTGAATGAAGCAACCCCCCCCACTTATGCTAACTATCAGAAATCCAGAATTTCAGGGAAAGGAGGTGGTTTGGCAGTAATATCACAGTCTAGCTTACTTCTCAGCCCTAAAGTTAAAAATACTTATAATTCATTTGAAAGTATCATATTGTCTATAAATCACCCAAACAGGAAGACTCGAAAACCTGTTTTATTCATAATTATTTATCGCCCCCCCGGCCCATATTCAGAATTTTTAACTGAGTTTTCCGACTTCCTATCGATCATTGTCTTAGATTCTGATCAAACTATAATAATAGGGGATTTTAATATTCATGTTGATGACCCCAGTGACTGTCTAGGAAAGGCTTTTGCAGCTTTATTAGATGATGTTGGTTTCACCCAAAATGTGAATGAACCCACTCACTGTCACAAGCACACCCTGGACCTCGTTTTAACCCATGGTATAGAGATCAGCCAGCTGAGTGTCCTTCCTCTTAACCCCATCATTTCTGATCACTTTATGATTACCTTCCAGTTTAATTTAGAACTTGCTACTGCTCCAGTGAATAAGAAACAACTTAGAAGAACCTTAACTGACTGTTCTGTGTCTGAGTTTAAACTCACAGTTCAGCCAGTACTTAGTGACATTCTGAGCAAATACTCTGAGTCCAGCTCCCATAGCATCAGTCCTAGTATAAATGACCATTTTGTTAATGATGCCTTACAAGCCCTCAGGAGTACACTTGATGTTGTTGCCCCCCTGAAACCTAAGTTCGTTAGACAAAACCGAGTAGCACCGTGGTTTAACGCTGAAACACGTTCTCTTAAACAAGAAACCCGTAAGTTAGAAAGAGAATGGCGCCGCTCCGGTTCAGAGCAGTCTCTGAATATCTGGAAATATAGCCTATTAAATTATAAAAAAGCTCTGCGTAGAGCTAGAAGCCAGTACTATTCAACCTTAATATCAGAGAATGGAAACAATCCCAGATTTCTTTTTAGCACTGTTGCTAAATTAACTCGCAGTCAGAGCTCAGTAGAACCACATGTTCCTGTTTCTCTCAGCTCTGATGATTTTCTTACATTTTTTGATAGTAAAATCTCAAATATTAGACATAAGTTAAATCAAGTTATTCCTTCTATCAGCCCAGAGCAGGCTGAAGCTGTAGAAGTGGAGGCATCCATAGAAACCTCTGTAACATTAGACTGCTTCACTATTGTGGATCAATTAGAATTGGCATCAATTATTACGTCCTCCAAATCCTCAACTTGTCTGTTAGACCCAATTCCCACTAGACTTTTTAAAGAAACTTTTCCCCTAATTAATGATTCCATATTAACAATGATAAATACCTCTCTGGAAACGGGTTACGTGCCACAGTCTTTTAAATATGCAGTTGTTAAACCTCTTCTGAAAAAGCCCAGTTTGGATCCTAACATCTTGGCCAACTATAGACCGATATCAAACCTGCCCTTTATTTCTAAAATCCTAGAAAGAGTTGTAGTTAAGCAGCTTTACTGCCACCTACAGGACAACAGCCACTTTGAAGACTTTCAGTCAGGGTTTAGACCCCACCACAGTACGGAAACCGCACTAGTTAGAGTCTCTAATGACTTGTTATTGGCTTCAGAAAAGGGACTACTTTCTATTCTTGTCCTGTTAGACCTCAGCGCAGCTTTTGACACTATCGACCACAGTATTTTACTCCATAGATTAGAGCATGACATAGGGATCAGAGGATCTGCTCTCCAGTGGTTTAAATCCTATCTGTCAGATAGGTATCAGTTTGTTAATGTAAATGGACATTCCTCTCAGTGCACTCCAGTTAACTACGGAGTCCCACAGGGCTCAGTCTTAGGACCCATCCTGTTTACGCTATATATGCTACCCCTAGGAAACATAATCAGGAAACACAGCATTAATTTTCATTGTTATGCCGACGATACTCAGTTGTATTTATCCATGAAACCTGACCAGAATGACCAGATAGAGAAACTGAACGCCTGCATCAGTGACATCAAGACCTGGATGACAATTAATTACCTCCTCTTGAACCCAGAAAAAACTGAGGTTATTATACTAGGTCCTAAAAATCTGAGAGATGCTCTGTCTGCTCAGATAGTCTCCCTGGATGGTGTAAGTATAGCCCCCAATTCCACAGTTAGAAACCTTGGGGTCTTATTTGACCAGGATTTATCATTTAAGGCTCACATATCTCAGGCGTGTAGAACTGCATTTTTTCACCTGCGGAACATTGCTAAGATCAGAAATATACTTTCTAAGAGTGATGCTGAAAAACTCATCCATGCATTTGTTACGTCGAGGCTGGATTACTGTAACTCCTTGTTAGCAGCGTGTCCTAAGAGTTCCTTAAGAAGTCTCCAGCTTGTTCAGAACGCAGCAGCTAGATTGTTAGCAGGAACTAGCAGAAGAGATCACATCACTCCTGTGTTAGTTTCGCTCCATTGGCTCCCAGTTGATTCTAGAATTAAGTTCAAGATCCTCCTGTTAACCTATAAGGCGTTACATGGAATGGCCCCGTCCTATATTAATGACCTCATAGTCCCTTACCATCCAATCAGAACACTTCGCTCGCAAAATGCAGGACTGCTTGTGATTCCTAGAATTAGTAAAAGTACAGTTGGAGGTAGAGCGTTTAGCCACCAAGCCCCTGTCTTATGGAATAAACTCCCAGCTCTTGTAAGAGAGGCCGATTCAGTTTCTACATTCAAAGTTAGACTGAAAACATTCCTCTTTGGACAGGCTTATTGTCAGACTAGTTAGTATTCAGAGATTATTTAACTTAATGTTAATTGTTTAAATTAAACTAAATAACAATAACTATTATTTTAAAAGGCTGCTAGAAGTTGAAGCTGGGGTAACTATGGTGCACTGGGGCTCTGTCCTCTTTTCTGTCCTTTTCCAATACTTTTCTTTTCTCATCTACCTCTACACTTCCTCTCTTCTCTATCTGTGATCATCATTTATCATTTAGTTCTCCATGCCTCTGTTTGGTGCAGTACGATTCATGTATTGTCCCTCTATCCCTCTCCCCTCCTGGGGAGTGGGAGTGCTTCCAGACTCCAGTTGGCCCATCCGTGCTCCTGTTCCTGACCGTGTACCTCGTCTCTGCTCCTGCTCCTACACCTGGCTGTGGTTCCTGTCTCCGGCTCGACTCGCGCCCCTGACTGTCCCCAACCCCGGCTGGATGAAGCTCGTCTGCTGGACTTTAAATATATAGATGTAGAGTTAGATAAGTTAATTCTTCTCTATCAGTTCTGGTACATTGCCTGTCCGTCCTGGGGGAGGATCCCTCCTTCATGTGGGCACCCCTGAGGTTTCTTCATTTTTTTCCGGAATCCGGTTTTTTAGGAGTTTTTCCTTACCGCGAAGGGGGGTCTAAGGGCAGGGATGCCAGTATAGCTTAGTCAGTTTGTTAGTTTATTTTAGTATTTTTCTATTGACTCCTTGTATTCATCATCCTTTTGAGTCATGTTTTACTTCAAAGCCCATCGAGACGACTGTTGTTGTGATTTTGGGCTATACAAATAAAATTGAATTGAATTGAATTGAATTGTGGGTGTGTTGTTGTCATGTATTCTCTTTTGTAGTTGCTATACTTTACAGCCCACTTTCAGCACAGCAAGCACAGATGCTTTGTTTCTGACAGAGCTTTGGAGTAATGGCCTGGAAAATGAGCACCTTTTTTGTCGAAGGTGAAATTAACGCCATATATTACTAAGCAGCTGCAGCTACAGAAATAGAGTGGGGAGAAAAAAAGAAGAAAGTGGAAGCAGAGAGAAAGCAAGTGTCTAACTTCAAACCAGATTTTGCGTCATTGGAGTTGTGCTCTTTAACCAATGAGTAACATTTCTACTTTCTTTTTAACAGGAAACCATCAAGTGTAGATAGCATTTGTCACCTTAAATTGCAAGATATTTCTATTTTTGACAAAAAAAATTAACTTCAATTTACTTCAATTAAACAAGTGTATACTAACTTTGCATCTGAACTGAGACCAAGAGTATTAGTGTTAATCACATGAACATATGCTCTTTATAATGATGCATTTTTTATATTCTGTAAGCATAAAATAGTCAGAAAATGTAAAGTTTTAAAATAACCCTTTTGTTCTACTGAATAGGTAAAGTCTGAATCAGTCTGAAACCTAAACAAAAGCTTCTTTTCTGCTTTGTTGATGTCAGTTGGCCAAAAACTCTGGCTGGCTCTCTGGCATTCCTGCCCTGTACTTTGCCAACCTTTGGTTCCACCACCCAGAAGGAGAAGAAAGCTTGGCGGCAATGTGACCGGGCTGGGCGATGGGCTGAAGAGGACTACACTCAGTGCCCTTATACCAGTGAAGTGACTCGTGGGCTGCATGCACTCTCCCAGGTATGGGTGCAAACGTTGTTCAGTGTAAACCTCATTCAATAAGAGGATGTTGTATACATCCATAGGTTGTGTAAACACAAAGTAGAACATTGACTAACAATGTGTGACAGTCTTTGGCATGAAGTCACAGTATTCAAGGGTTATACCCAGGAAAAAGCTGAGTGACAGGTTTGATGAAACCCTGTAGTGTGGATGCTGGTGGTGGACACTGGGCAAATGGTTGGAGATACATTTAGGAGCCATTAGAGGTGCAACAGGGACAGACATTTGACAAAGCTGCCTGTAAGATGTAGAGTGACCGAATAGATAGTTTTTTTTGTCAGGGTGTAGGGGATACATATGAATAAAGGGGAATTGACACCATAGAATAGTGAAAGACTAAAGTAACACTTCAACATGAGTGGAACTAAGACTTTCCATTCAAGTTTTTTAACAAAGATTTTCCCTGTTTGAAATTATGCCAAGATTTTACAGCAGGGGTTCTCAAAGTTTTTGTAGCGGGGGGCCAAATTAAGAATTCAACATTAGACTGGGGGCCAATTTTGTTGAAAAAAATGAATAAACAGAAAAAGTTGTTTTTAATAACTTTAATGACTGAGTGTCATTTGTACAGTTAACCAGGCCCTCCAGATGTTTTCCTGGAGGTTGGTGTCCAGATCTTCTACTCGTCTAGTAATTGTATCATTTGACAGACTTATTTCTTCAAACTTTTTCTTTCACTATACATTCTTTTTACAAACTCTCCGTCACTCTAGGACTTGCTACACTGGGCCATTTCTAAAGCCACAACGTAGCTACTAGCTTCTGTCACAGCTTCACTGGATTTAGCCATTTTAGTAAACATTATCTGCTGTGCAGCAAAGTTGGAGCTTATTGTTGCGCTCCTCGAAGGTAAATTTGTCATAGTTGTTATGATTTGTAGCATAGTGATGATTTATATTGAATTCTTTGAGCATTGCATTTACCTGCTTGCAAATCCGGCACATGGCTTTATCCATGAGGAACGACAAAGTAAGCATTTGTCCACCTAGCTTGAAAGCTCCATTTCTTCTCGCCAACCCAACATTTTTCCCTTAAAGGAACCTTCTCTGGCTCTCTTTCACTGAGGGCCACAAAAAATCTTCCCGCGGGCCGCCATTGGCCCCCGGGCCGCACTTTGAGAACCCCTGCTCTACAGTATTTTTTTTTCCTTAAGATTTAATAAATATTGTTTATGTTTTAGATGTTTTCAGAGTAATAAACCAATAGACGTCACTGAGAAAATCACTTTATTCTATTTTACCCAATGATGTTAAAACCGTGTTAGATGAAGGCTCTTTTATATAAATTAAAGATATATAGATCAATAGATTGAATCAGTTATAATTTATTTTCTAGATACCCATCAATGGCACAAATGTCCAGCCATTAGGCCAGCAGTTAGTAGCCTTCACCAGCGGAGCAGTACACTTCAGTGATGTCATGGATGTCATCTTCGTCACCCACTTGGTGGAACGACTCACACGGCTCATGCAGAAACACAAAAAAGTAAGTTGGGTCATGAGTTCACCACAGCAACTTTACTTGATCAAGGCATTTGTACAGGCATTAGTCAATAAGAAAAAGGTATAAAGAATTTTGATCATGCTAACAGGTTCCTTGCCTTTTATTTTATCTCGCTAAGCATTCTGTTTATTTTTCTGCTAAATGTTCACTAAGGAAAGCAGAAGTCATTTTTTCAAATATGTCTCTTCAACCAGCTCATTTAAAAAACAGGATGATTAAAAACTGAAATCAGAGAACCACAGAGAAAGAGCAGGAATAGAAAACTAGTGAATATAACATGAACTTGGCATACTCTATGAAATCACCCATGGCATAAACCTTCACAATTTATGTTGAGTGGGAAACAGTAGCACATTCTGATTTTCCACTCTTTCTCATGATGTGATGCCTCATCTCAGGCTTTGTTGGCTTCTCGAGAGTCATAAAAAACAGGAACGTATGTAAGTTTGAAAGATCTTTAAAATGATTGTGTCATGAACAGAAAGCACACCACAGCATCAATCTATTGAAGACAATTTACTTTTTTTTTTTATCTCAAGTGATGTTCTGTTCACATGATCGTTGGACATAAATTATGTTAAAAGTTATGAAGATGTATTCATTTATGTGGAAGCCAGCTTTTTATCTTTGGTTTTACATCACACTGAAGCTCAGATTCTAGTAAGTGAGCACAATCAATATTAGCTCTCACTTGTGTAATTACTCATCATAGTTCACTTGGGAGGTAAAATTGTTTTAAGATGTTTACAGCTTTATCATTTTAAAGACAAAGCCTTTGAGACACTCTCTTTCAGAATAGTCAAATGAAGGAACAATGAAATGTGGGAAGAGAACGGATGTCCCAAAAAAGAGATTATACCCCATTCGAAATGCTAATCTAAATTAAATCTCCTTGTAATGAATGAAGCCGCCATTGTCTTCCTCACAATTCTGACTAGGGATTATAAAGGCAGACATTGGCGGGGATACGGTTCATGCACAGTAATTTTGTATTTGCATTCATATCTGATTGGATTTCCTCAGCTGGGGGATTATGTATCAGACATAGCCAGTAACATGATGCTGGTGGAAGAGCACCTGCTGTGGATGGCTCAGAATGAAGCCAGGGCGTGCACCAGGATCGTCCAGTGTGTGGAGCGCATTGCTGACTTGGCATTGACTGGAGACAGTCAGGTCATTTCAAAGGTGAGCCTGAACCTCCAAACATGAGCAATCTTTCAGTCAAGGCACAGTAATAAAGAGGGAAGCAATAATAATGCCAAAAAAAGTTCTTCCTTTCTTTGTTTTGTCCTGCTACTGTCTTTTGTCTCCTCCCTGCTTTCACTTATACTCATTTAACAATTCTGCCCTCCTCTCTCTTCCTCTACGTCTCTGTCCTCAACGCCCAAATTTTGGGTGATACGTGCTGCAGGTATCTGCTAATATAGCGCTGGAGGCCTTTGTGATCAGGCCCTCAAACTTCCAGGGTTTGTCCTGCACAGCGCTGCAGCGGGCCCCCTCATCTGCCACCTTCCCCTACACTCCCAGCCACGCCCATTTGGGGAAGGACAGAAACCAGGAGCGGAACGTTAAGGAGTCGCCGCTGTTAAATTTGAAATGTCAGACTGTCAACAGCAGTGGTTCACCAGCACGTCAACTAAGCAAGGTATGCTGTAAGTAGGAAGTGTGACAAACTTTTAAGAAGTGTCTTAAGGATAATCACAAAGGCCAGTCAAAATTCCTGTGGCAAAAAAAAACAGACTAAACATAGGCAATAGTAATTGTTTGTTTGTTTGCAAGAGAAAAATGAAGGAAATGTTCTGATGGAGGTGTTATGCTTGCAGGCAAACCTGGATGAATTCCCCTCCATCTCCCCTGTTTGTCCTGACAGAACACTGTTTGTGTTGTATGCTGTAGATCAGCTTGTGATGAGTGGGCTTGGAATTTGCAATTTGGGAACTGATGAACAAGGATACATCTCTAGTGAGGAAAATGGTGGTCTTGTAAGCAGTTTGCTTAAATCACCACCAAGTTATAAATGTTTCTGAAGGCAAATAGATGTGGAATTTGTTCTACCCTCAGGTGCTTCAAACATTTCTAGCTTGTTGATCTATTCATTCTATCTTTTCTAATCTCCTCGGAATATCTGCATTGTGATGTATGCGTGAATATGTTAAAAGCTTATATATGTAACTGGAGGAGATTTTAAAGGGTTTGTACTTTGCAGTTCTCCAACTTCTTCAGTCTCCTTCATCCTTTTCTCCGGTCAGACTGTCAACTCTCTCTGGCTTTGTTAGCAATTACAGTACTTAGCTGTAGCTCCAGGGTATGTTGGGCTTCTATGCATGTATGTTAATGTGGAGTGCTGTGCAAATGGTTTGGACAGGATTCACACACCGATAGCTTTTATTTTTCAATTAACTTCAGGCAAAGTTAGATCCTCTGCGACGGTAAATAAAGGCTCCGTCGTAAAACAAACCATCTGTTACAGTTATCCACCTGGAGATTTTTATTTTTTTACAAATATTGGTCTATAGTCCTACAACATAAACTAGAGTAAATATTTCTTTGCAAGCATTTCAATTACTCATCAAACAACAATCTAAATCCTGTAATCCTTTTGATTTTTCATAAGCTGCATTTCTCCAGCTCAGTTGTGTTTAAAAGACTGCTGTGACATAACCCACTGCAACACTTTCCCGCTTTTTCAAAGCTAACATTCAAGTTTAAAACAAACATGAAAGGCTGTTCCTTGCAGTCTGTCTGGTTTTTCCCTTCTGGCCTTCAGTAGTTTGCTGAAGCTTCAAACCATCATGAGGGATCAAGTATCAAAAACCACATC
Source organism: Oryzias curvinotus (assembly GCA_023969325.1). Taxonomy (NCBI): domain Eukaryota; kingdom Metazoa; phylum Chordata; class Actinopteri; order Beloniformes; family Adrianichthyidae; genus Oryzias; species Oryzias curvinotus. The sequence continues at coordinate 23,039,331 of CM043720.1, forward strand.
AGTTATGGATATGATGTCCTTATTTTAAAACACACTTCCTATTTGCATTCAACTCAGTAGTAACAAAACATCAGGCTAAATATTGTATTGTGTTTCTGTGGATAAAGCATTTTTAAATGATGCACTGTGGGACCTTAAAATCCTTCACTGTAGATCATGCTTTCTCTGTTGTTCTAACTGGGAATGCCATTGTGCCAATTTGCCAAGCTGTCATTCAGTTAAAAACAGATGCACTGCAGTAAATTAAATGTAAGCTGTGAGAAGTTTTTTTAGGCTGTTTTGGATGAATCAATGCTATTAAAGTCATGGTTTCCCATGCACTGAAATCATTTTTGATGAGGTCACAAAACAGTTTTGAGAATATTTACAAATTAAGAGTGGAGAGCACAAAAAAGCGACGCAATATCTGGAACAGACCCAGAGAAACACAAACTATATCCTGCAAAAGGGTGATTATTTTTGTAGTCATAGTTTCATGCTATGCTAGGGCAGTATTTGCAAACCATAGAAGAAAGCCATAAACTAATACGTCTTCAAATAATACCAGATATATTGCTGTGCTCAAAAATACACGTGACTATGACAGAAAACATAAAAAATGTACCAATAAAGTGAAAGTTAAAAAAAAAATGTCAGTATGAGTCTATATTAAATGATGTGGACAACCAGGAAGTTACCCAGCAGAACAGGGATGTGGCTATTCAGACTGAGTGTGGTGAATGATGTAGACATTGGACGTTCTCTGAGGATTAAAGACACAAGTCCACAAAGACACACTCACAAATCACTGTGACTCAACAGTCAGCTTGTGTAACAATCCTCACTTTAACAACCCACAGTGAGGCTTCAGTGCTGTCAGTGTTGTGATGGAGAGAGTGGAACACCAAAATACTAACATTTCAGAAAAAAAAAAAAAACTAAACCTTTTAAATACATTTCATTGAATTTAAAACTTTTTACCTCTGTGCAAACTAATAACTAATCAAACTAATATGAATGGTTTCATTATTAAACTTGCTTCTTGAAAAATACTGACACCAGATAGTGACAAACAGTACAAAAATAGCCTGTAGGATTTTTTTTCTGGAGATTCTTTTAAAGTGGTACATGACAAAAATCCCCTGTTGGAAAACATGTGTGTTTCCTTTTTAAAAGGTGCCTCCTCTGCAAAACCAGGCATTTGTAAGTGGAGAAGCTGCAGTCTGAATCTGAATTCCTTCTTTTTTCTGTCATGTCCAGCAGCTGAGCAATCAGATAGACGTTGAAGGCCTCTGGTGTTGGACAGATGTTACTGTTACAAGAGGAGTTATGTACTGTAGCTGCAAGCACACAAGGTGTATATTTGTATAAACCCCTTTCTGTTTTTGTGGCCTATCTTTATTTTATTATAATTTATATGTGTTTGTTTTGGACTGAGCTGCATTTCTTCCCCTCAGTTGTGTTTAAAAGATTGCTGTGACTGTTGTTTTCAGAGCTATCATGTTAAACTACGGACATAACGCACTGCCACATTTTTCCCACTTTTTCAAAGCTAACATTCAAGTTTAAAACAAACATGAAAGGCTCTTCCTTGCAGTCTGTCTGGTTTGTCCCTTCTGGCCTTCAGTAGTTTGCTGAAGCTTCACACCATCATGAGGGATCAAGTATCAAAAACCACATCAGTTATGATATGATGTCCTTATTTTTAAACACTCTGTCTCTGCAGAAAAGGCTATCTGTGTTGAGGAATTTATTGCACATTTATTTCTGAGCATTTTGTCATTAATATTGTTTGCAAAGTCATGGCATTGAAATGTGGAAATGAGTTCGGAAGCAAGTGGTGCTGGGAGGTTTGCTAACTTGTTAATTGTAGCAAGGGGTACTGAAGATGGCACTGCAATTTGAAAACGGTCTCTTTAAACAAATTTAAAACTACTTTGTATATTCCATAATAAACCTGGAGCTTCAACTGGAACCATCAGCAGCTTTTAAGTATATTATCTCCAAATAAGGCACAGACACTTCTTTGTTCTCTAATATTAAAGGAAAGCTGTGCACTGGATTCTCTTAGAACTGCATCACTCTTTTTTAACTAGGTCTCTTAACCCTTTTACATCGGAGCTAGAGCTCCAGTGTTGACATTCTTTTAACTACTGTAACTTTTCAATCCTGCATTTAACTTAATTCCAGCAGATTCTGAAGTGAAGAAAAGCATCTTTGCGCAGAAATGCAACATTTTACAGCAGCCTTTTATGCTGTCAACGTAAATTAATAAAGGCATACAATTCAAGTTGGGAGGAGAAATAAAATAATTAAAAATGAGTTATAGTTGTAGGGTTAGGGGCTGTCATCTTGACTTAGTTTTCAAGTTAGAAGACGTTTCACTCTCTTATCCAAGAGGCTTTGTCAATTCGGAATTAGCTGGTAGAAGAGCTGGTATATATGCGCTCATGGGAGAGGAGTCAGACCTGAAACTGGATGGTATTGTCAGCTTAGCCTACATGGTTAAGAGTTAAGAGTCCTTTGTCCTCAGCTAGGGGTTGGGGAGCCAGTGACTCCCTCCCCAAACTGGTCATCTCTTTCAGCTGTTAACGACCCAGGTGGAACTGGTTTGGTTTGTTTGGGTTTCAGAACACTGCCGTAGATGGATGGAAGAATAAACTTGAGACCACCGTTCTTATTAAGAGAAGGTTTATCCTTCTTGACAAAGATGGCGTCTTTCACTCCTCGCTCAAACCATCCTTTCTCTCTGGCTAGAATTCAGACTTCGCTGTCCTCGAAGGAGTGGTTTGTGGCCTTCAGGTGGAGGTCCACTGCAGACTCAGGTCCACTTGGGTTGGCTCTGCGATGTTGGTAAAGCCGCTTGTATTGAGGTTGTTTGGTTTCTCCTATATACTGTTCATTGCAGTTCTCTTTGCAGTGGATACAGTACACAACATTACTCTGTTTGTAGCTAAGAATTTTGTCCTTTGGATGAACCAGTTTTTGTCTGAGAGTGTTAACTGGTTTGAGATGACAGCCCCTAAACCTACTACTATGATGGAACCAACCTGGATGAATGAGAATCTTCATAGACATAAAAATGAGTTACTACATATGGATCTGGCATTGAGCAAAGGCAACCTTAAGGGGTTAGCAGGATCTGACATAATTTATTTACATGGGTTTGGATTGAGTTGCATTTCTCTGATTTGGACAGTTTAACTGTCTCTCTCATATTTAATTGGTGACGTTGGATAGTAACTACAGGATCAAGGGAGAAAACCTCCTCCCTGGACCTCAGAATGATATATCCTATATCATGAGTCCTGCTACAGCAGATCTAGATACTTGATCGTTGTACGTGTGGTTTTACCTCTGAAATGATTCTCATGGTAAAATGTTTTAAACATAACGGATGTAATCAACATATTTTTGAGCGCACAAACTTAACAGTGAGCTAAAGCTCTAATTCCATACTTGTTTACCTAATGAACTTGCTAAGTGATCCACACTCTGTTGCTCTTTGGCAGAGGCTCAGCAGTTTAGATGACTTTGGGATGCAAAAAAAGTGCTGTATTAAAGTGCTGTATGATTTAACCTAATGGGTGTTATTTATTGTGCTATTTGTTGATGGAAGCACAAAACATTTAAATGGTAAATTAAACATCATTTACTGTGAATGCAATAATATGTAAGAAAAAAAACATGTATTTTTATTTCAAAAGTTTGCTACAGTTGATATAATGTCAATACCAGCTCAGTGGCATTGAAGTAGAGTGCCTGCTTTAGGACTAGAAGATTGAGTTTTAATCTAAGTTCAGGTCATACCAAAGACTCTAAGCATGGGACCCAATGTCCCAGTTGGAATTGGGGTTTAAACCACCAAATGATTCCTGAGCATGGTTGTGTCTGCAGCACTCTGCTCCCCCAGGGGATGGGCCAAATGTGGGGAACACATTTTACACACCTAGATGTGTGACAGCTAATGGGAGTTTAACTTACCTGGCTATCTCTGGCTATGAGTTAGGAACCACAACACTTCTTAGCCAGGTTACATCCATGTCCCACGGTAAGTTTAAGTCTAAGGAAGCAGATAACCTCAGCTTTCGGTTCCAGAAATGGAGGTATGTTTCAGGGTATGTCAAGTTGCCATAGCAACTCATGCTCTGAACATAACCTGGTCTGGAGCAGGTTTAGTTGAAGGTTAGTTTGTTTTCAGATAGGTGAAGCAGCATGGCGTGTCCATTTGAAGATGATTTAGTGGATGAAGAAGCTCAGATGATACTTTTTCCACCGTGAGAGGGTGATAAGACCACATATGGATGCTGGAAAAATAAACGTTTTTACTTTGATCTAACTCAATTATTTGCTTCAGTTAAGATAAATCATTTTTTTTAGTTAAGTCAGTTTAAAAATAACGCAGTTATCAGACAGTTATTTTCCTTTCATTCAAATTAATTCAATTAAGTAGGTGTAACTTTGGTGCTACTGTTAGATCGGCACCGCAAGGAATTGTGGAATACCATTCCCTTTGCCTGTCTGGACAGATTTGGGTTTAAGTGTGGGTTTTTGACCAAATGTGTCTAGTTGTTTAGCTGTTTTAATGTGTTTTGCCAAGTTAGTTTGTCCTGCTATATTCTTTCTGCACCATGAGAGAGAGGAAGAGAGAGGATGATGAGTAGCACCACTACAGGTAAGTGGTGCAATGTCAAAGGGAAATGGTAAATGTAATAGTGTTGTAAGTCTGTTTTGTTTCTTTCATTTTATTGTTATAAAAATCAGAATGTCTGCAGGCTCAAACTTAGACATATGAGAGTTCAAGAAGTCCAATAAATTAAGATGAAAAAACATTTAACTGAATTGGAGTAATATGACATTATATATTATAGTTAGATTATAGTTATTATATTTAGATAAATATGTAAATTTGAGTTGTAAAAAAATATTGAGTTGGATAGATGTAAGATATTAGGTTGAATTAATTTAAGTCAATTACTTTTTACCAATTGAATTAATTCATTTAAGTTGGATAAGTTGTATATATTTGCGTCACAATGAAAATGAGATAGAAACTCCTGCGTTTACTTTGTCCAGTCTTTTTCTCCAAGCAGAAACTCTTTTGCTGATGCAGCCGTATTACTTTTTTGATGGTCTTATGATCTTCACTTGTCGTCATTTAAATCTCAGACTCCATCTCACTGGAGTATAGCGCTCTTTTTTTCTCCAAGCGTTTCAATGGTGACTCCGGAAATCGGCGATCCATTGAGAATGTCTTTATGTACTTGCTGTGCATGCGTATTAACCCAGGATTACCAGGTCGAGCATAATTACGCTAACTCATATCCAGTCTTTTGGAACTGACATACCCAGAGTAAGCAAGTTCAGACGGATTTCAGCCAGAGTTAAGGGTTAAAGTCTGGTTAGTTTAAACATGCTTTCTGGAATACCCCCCAGGACTGGCTCTGGTCGCTGTATTTGTTTGAGGGGCCCCTTTACCTTCTCCTACCTCATTATGACAGTGAAGCCATTGGTCCTCATATACATGTAAAAGTAATCATAAAAAACCTTGAGTAACTAACTTCTACATGAAATGTCTGCTGGTCTACACAAGATGCATGTAATCTTACTTACACTGTGATTGATAAAAAAAAAAAAAATACAGTTGTGACTCAGAGGACGCAGAGCAAAGCGTTGCAATAAAATCATGTTCAAGTCAAATTAGTGCTGTGCTTCTTCAGAAGAAACACAAAAAAACAAGTCAAAAAAAAAAAAAAGTTGCAATTTTTTGTATTAATAATGACCAGAAATGCATCAGTAACAATCATGAATACATTCAACAGCTGCATTAAAATTCCATGTTTTGGGTCATTTTTCTCTGTTTACCATCACAATGTTTTTTTTTTTAATAAAAAGCTGAAATGTTTAACCTGAAATATAGCTCCTTATTCCTTCATCCATAAACTCAAATGTAGAGTGTTCTTCACTGAGGGTGCAGTTTGGAACATTTGCCCCTTTGGCTCTTCCCCCCTCTCAGATGTTGACAGGTAATTAGTGGATGGCTTAAGGCTTAACGACGGGAGTTTTTCCATCTCTTTCTTTCTGAGCAGGGCCTCTGTCTGCAAGACAATGGTCCAGTGGGTTCTCATAAGCGTGGCTGATTCTGCTGTGTACATTTGTGTTTGTTTTCATTTCCTCTGTGTTTAAGGTCATGTATGTGGATGAGACATGTGTTGAGAGGGTTTCTGTGAGGTGTGTGTGCGTAAGCAGAATATGATCTTTCACAAAGGGACCTCCAATGCAGATCATTCTGACTGACCAAGTCTTCATTCAATGAATGTGCTGCCTTTTGAATTTAAATAAGTAGTGTAGTAATTATTCATGTCTAATTGGAGAATCTTGTGAATGTGTTGCACACACTCCTCTGCTCAGGAATGAATGATTTACACCACTCAGCTGCATTACCAAGAGAGCAGAGGTTCATCATTAGCTTGTTGACCTGGGCGGTTCCTTTCAAGGCGCGTAGACTTCGGGACTCATCTCTCAGTATTGAGCAGGACTTCTATTGTACAGTCACTTAATCACAGTTAAAACGAAAAAAGTCAAACGCTAACCTGCTTGAGCACAGAGTTAGAACTTTCTTGTTCTGGAATAATAGAGTGTTGTACTTCTAAATTTTTTCTGATTATTTGGAAAACATAAACAAAATGTATATGTGGATTTGCATATATTTATATACAAAATCCCCCCTCTCACCTCTCTGTGGGTGGTTTCTCCTCCAAGCTCAAGTCCTCTACCAGAGGCCTGGGAGCTTGAGGGTCCTGCATTATCTTAGCTGTTCCTAGCACTGTGCTTTTCTGGACTGAGAGGTCTGAGGTCTTTCCAGGTATCTGTTGTAGCCACTCCTCCAGCTTGGGGGTTACTGCCCCGAGTACTCCGATTACCACAGACACCATTGTCACCTTCACTTTCCAGGCTTTCTCCAGTTCTTCTCTGAGTCCCTGGTATTTCTCCAGTTTCTCATGTTCCTTCTTTCTGATGTTCCCATCGCTTGGCACTGCCAGATCCACCACAATGGCTTTCCTCTGTTCTTTATCCACCACTACGATGTCTGGTTGGTTCTCCATTACTATTCTATCAGTCTGGATCTGGAAGTCCCACAGGATTTTTGCCCTCTCATTCTCTACCACTTTCAGAGGTATTTCCCATTTTGACCTTGGGGTTTCCAGTCCATATTTGGCACACATGTTCCTGTATATTATTCCAGCCACTTTATTGTGGCGCTCCATGTATGCTTTACCTGCCAGCATCTTACACCCTGCAGTTATGGGCTGGATTGTTTCAGGCGCCTCTTTGCACAGCCTACACCTTGGGTCTTGTCTGGTGTGGTAGATCTGAGCCTCTATCGCTCTGGTGCTCAGGGCATGTTCCTGAGCTGCCAGGATGAGTGCCTCAGTGCTGTCTTGTAGGCCAGCCCTTTCTAGCCATTGGTAGGACTTCTTGATATCAGCCACTTCAGTTATGGTCCGGTGGTACATCCCATGGAGGGGTTTGTCCTCCCATGAGGATCTGTCCTCCAGCACTGCATCCTCTGCTCTCCATGGCCTGAGACATTCTCTGAGCACACTGTCAGTTGGGGCCTTGAGCTTGATGTACTCATGCATCTTGGGTGTTTCATCCTGGATAGTGGCTTCTACGTTCACTAATCCTCAGCCTCCTTCCTTGCGGCTAGCATACAGTCTCAGGGTGCTGGATTTGGGATGGAACCTTCCATGTACGGTGAGGAGCTTTCGTGTTTGGTCTGTATCTCTTCCTTTGGCCATCTTATTATTCCTGCAGGGTATCTGATAACTGGTAGTGCGTAGCTTTTTATTACCCGGGTCTTGTTCTTGCCATTGAGCTGGCTTCTCAGGACTCGCCTTACTTGTTGGAGGTATTTAGCTGTTGAAGCTTTTCTTGTTGCCTGCTCCAGGTTGCCATTTGCCTGCGGAATTCCAATGGACTTGTAACTGTCCTCAATGTCTGCTATTGTTCTTTCTGGGAGTGAGACCCCTCCTGTGTGGACTACCTTGCCTCTCTTTGTCACCATCCGGCTACATTTCTCGAGCCCGAATGACATCCCAATTGTCAGTACTGTAGGATCATGGTGGTGTGGATCAGGGAGTCAATGTCACGCTCACTCTTAGCATATAGTGTGATGTCATCTATGTAGAGGAGGTGACTGATTGTGACTCCATTTCTGAGTCGGTATTCATAGCCAGTCTTGTTGATTATTTGGCTGAGGGGGTTCAGACCTATGCAGAACAGCAGTGGGGACAGCATTACCTTGGTATATCCCACATGTGATGGACACTTGTGCAAGTGGCTTGCCATTGGCCTTAAGGGTGGTTTTCCACAGCTTCATGGAGTTTCCTATGAAGGTCCTGTTGATGTTGAACAGCTCCAAGCATTCAGTGATCCACGTGTGTGGCATTGAGTCATAGGCCTTCTTGTAATCAATCCAGGCTGTGCACAGGTTGGTGTGTTGTGACCTGCAGTCTTGAGTGACTGTTCTGTCAACCAGGAGTTGGTGTTTGGCTCCTCTGGAGTCTCTACCAATACCCTTCTGTGTGTTGCTCCTGTATTGATCCATGTGCCTATTTATCTTGGTTGCAATGGTGCATTACATGAGCTTCCATGTTGTGGAGGGACAGGTTATTGGCCAGTAGTTGGATGGGACTGCACCCTTTGAGGGATCCTTCTGGATCAGGATCCTTCCGTTGGCCATTCGGGGTGAGTCCCATCTCTTAGCATCTGGTTCATGTGTGCTGCCTGGGGCTCTTGGAGTGCGGTGAGTTACTTTAGCCAGTAGAATTGTATCATGTCAGGGCCTGGTGCTGTCCAGTTTTTTATACCTGAGACTCTTTCTTGGAGGGAGGTTGCTATGTTCTTTTCTTAGAGAAACCAGCCAGTGGGCATTGCTTTAAAAAAGTTGGTGGGTCTGCTCTGCTATTTTGGCCCTGCCATTGATCGTACACTTTTGCAGGCTGAGTTGCGAACAGCCAGTTTATCTGTCTGGGTTCATTGTCTCTTGTGTACCTCTTTAGGCAGCTGCTCAATCCCTTTGTTTTGTGGTTTCCATGGTGGGTATTGTTTTCTCCAATAGCTGCTCTTACAGCCAAGCATTTCAAGGATCACCACTTGGTTTCTGTAATTGTTGTGGTAGGAATTGCCCTCGATGCTTCATTCAAAGTTTCCAGGGGACTTTCAGGTGGTACATGACTTAACCGTTGTAGCTGGTGTCTTTTACGTCAGTTGCCTCCTCGCTCAGCGTAATGGTAGTTATTGGGGCCATGATCCCAAGCTCAGGGTGGGGGTGTGGTACAGTGTCCTGTCTTACCTGGTGTTCTGGATCTCCCGTGGTGTTGCATATATATATATATACTTATTTATTTATATATACACCTCTAAAAGTTAAAAAAAAATGTTTGGTAAACACAATCAGGGTAATTGCAGAATTTTTTTCTTAGCTCAAATCTAAACAGGAAGTATCGTTTTGCCTGACACAGTAAGGAATAACCCTTTAATTATAGACTAGATGATGCAACAGGTGGGAAGGATCTGCAAGTGTTCGATAGATGAGGAAAAAATCATTCAAGCATGAAAAAAAATTGAAATCAAAAGCTTAACTCATAATTTAATATTTTGTCATTTCGCTCGTCTTCACACTTGATTTTTTAAAAATGCCTTTCTAGTGTTGTCATTCCAATCATTCCATACTATGTGGTGCTGTGTTTATCTGAACAGATGAATCATTTTTCCGTCAGGTTGAGGGTGGTGTTTAGCATGTATAGTTAAACATTCCATACAGATCCAGTTTTCATTCTGTAAAATTATATTTTCCCTCCATCTCCCTGAGGAATCCTTTCCTTTTCTCTTTTTGCAGCTCAGTGATACAAACAGGCCTGTGATGCAGCGGTGAGAGGCCTTGAATGCTAAACACATGATATGAAGGGGGAAAGAGAGGAGGTGGGAAAAGAGGGAGGATGTGAGGCAAAAAGACATCTGGGAATGAAAGAAGAATAAAAATGAATCATTATGGCCAAAAGTGACAAATGACTAGATGCTGCAAATCTAGAAGATAAAGTAGTGAAGCAAGAGTGATGCACAGGTCTGCTGCTGGCAAATTAGTTGGTTAAAATGAATCTTTAACAGCATAAAAAGCATTGTCCATTTATTCAGGTAAGTGGCTAAGACTGCCCTAATTTACTAAAGCCATTGCTCTCAGCTCATTTCAGTAATGATCAAAGAGGTTTGCCAGGAGTAGCATAGAGTTTCCAGCAAACACTCTGTCGATAATCAGAAGCTTGAAATTGACTGAGAGCACATCAGAGTATTTATCAGCCCCACTTTGGTACATAAAAGTAAATGTGCTTTAACTTCATCTGGCAGTTTAACACTATACAAATCTTCTGTTTTTATGAGCAAGGGTAGGCGGCACACTTGGTAGAGGACGAGTTATTAAAACACGATGTGCAACCTTCTGCTCTCTGCCTGCTGTCATTGGCTCAGATTTATCCACTTTTTGTTCAAGAAAATCTAAGCTTGTGTTCTATGTTCTGATGGAACCTCACTGTATTCTGCGTCCTGAGATAAGCTCATGTTCATCTGCTCTACTTGATGAAGTGAGAAATAACGACACTACCCGAGGTACAGTTTTTTCAGGAACAAACTAGATACAAAAATTACAGTAAAACCAAAAAACATCAACTTGATCTTAGATTCATATCAGTTACCCATTGATCTTTGGTTAGGTTACAGTGCATGTTTAGAAAGCTCTTCTTTTGCGGTTTCCCCTACAGCATGTACTTTTTTCTTTTAACAACACTGAATTCTGTGTAATTCAAAATGAAACTATCAATATATTTAACACTCAGTAATGAAACAATCTAAAGCAAATTTATTTGCACTGTATGAAATTAAATGTACCACTTTAGACCAAAAGGTGACAAAATATTAATTTACCCTAATTGAATGTTCAATAAAGTTAGTTGTTAATGTCCAAAAGGTTTATCTTTATTGTAAACCTCAGCCTTGAAAGAATGAGAAACTAGAAAGAAAAAAGTAGCTTATAATGACTGGAGATCTGCACGCTTTAGGAACCTTTATCTCTTTCACAGAAAAAGAGACAAAGATTGATTTCTCTCTAAAGGAGGAGCAGAGCAGCCAGTCCTCCATGTCCCAAGTACACCCTGTTGTTCTGCCTAACTGTCTGTTTTTTTTTTTAACCCAAATAGTTTTTCTCTACAGGATCCATTGCAATACTGACTTCATAAACGTAGTACTCTAAATTTCTTTTTTTCCCTAATAACTCTATTTCTATACTTTATCAAACACATGCTCTTTTGCAATTCCTTCTGTTGGTTGTGTTCTTCACTGTAGTCATTTGCTTTCTTTCTCATACAGTAAATTTACGTAGAGGCATTTCCGTATATTGTTTTTTTGTAATCTCTGATGTTGAGCCTACACCTTATGCATTGTCATCGTGAACATTCAAACAACTGCATAAAGAGTGGCAGCTCTCAGTGGACTGCTGTGTGCTTTGACACTGTCATGTTAAAATGTAGTTGGACACTCGTCTGAACAACACCAAACAGGATCACCAGGACTAAACGTTTTTCTCTGAAGTTAGAGCAATTTACTGAAGTTTTGCATTGCATGTTGGAGCACACATGTTTTTAGCCTTATGAGCATTTACAATGTAAGGGAAATATGCAAACTCAGATAACTCCTAAAGATCCGGTACAGCAAATTAAATGGAACGTAGAGGAGAAAATGCTGGGTTTTTGAAATGTTGCTGACGATCAGCCAGTACTGAAAACCTTTAAAATAATATTTTTATTTTCTATATTTGTTTAGTCCATTTCAAATGTTTATACGTTTATTTGGTTTGTCTTTAACACATGCACTAAGACTGTTGTTAGTATGATAAAGAACAAAAAAGTGTAACAACTTCAGCACTTTCTTTTTCAACTGTGTAACTTATATATCAATCCAACACACTGCTTACCATTACGCACTAATCTAAATACTTTCATGAGCACAGCTTTGTTCACCAGTGCCCATAAAGTGGATTCAATCAGTTGTTTACTGATAGGTCAGTAAATCGTACAGTGAGATTAGAATTTCTAAATCAAGGGGTCAAACATAAAAATTTTCAGTTCACTTAAATGTTGAATTCTAAAAGCTGAAAAGAAAAGAAGAATCCCATCAGTTTCTGCTGCTCTGTCCAGTGCCAAACCACCACCATCTGATCTTACTCCAGAACAAAAGGAAAGGCTCCAACCACACACCACACTGCATCATTATCCTGGCAGCCAGGAAGATGCACTGGAATCCTGAATGCAGTGGACTATGAAGCTCACTCAGTGACGCCACCTAATATGAGACACTGAGGAGAGATCATACCAGTGGCTACAAGAAGAACACAGACTGATGACAGACCATCAACAAGAAACTGAATGACCGACCATGCTTTCCCAGCCTCTGTGTCCTCCCAAAAATCCACAGGAGGAGACAGGCAGTAACTCAGATTTCCTGTCAATAGCCAGACTCTATGACCTGTTGAAAACAACCTGGCTAAAATCCTGGTGAATATCCTGGCCTCCTAGGTGGGCAACACCGAGCATTACTTAACCTCATATGACTTTGGGTGGACTCTGACAGGGCAATTGTGCCTCATGGTGTTATCTGCCTATTTATCAGTATCCCCATCACTGGGACAGTCAGCACAGTGAAGACGAGACTTCTTCAAGACTACAAGACAGGACAAGGCTGTGGCTGCATGCCACTTCTAATGGAAGTGGATCTCAACAGCTCATCATTCCAGTTCAGAAACCACTTCTACAGGCAGACGAGGGTGTGCCTGAGAGCACACCAGAGCTCCAGTCTCAACCCTTGTGATCTATTCATGAAAGAAGTGTTGAGATGAGCTCAAGACTCCTTCTCCAGGCACCTCTCCAAGCCACTGGTTCTGAAAGATGGACCTGAGTCAACATCAAAATTCAGGAACTGGAAACCTTTACTGCACATATTGATTCTGTGGACAAAACCTTAAATTCACCTGTAAGCTTAACTTTCCTGGGCTGTTTAGAGATCATCAGAGCGGACAGGCATCTATCACATGGAAGTGTACAGAAAGCCCACGCACACAGATCAGTACTTGCTAATTGATTCCAACCACCCTCTTTAAAACAAACTTGGTGGGATCAGAACCTTGAAGCCCAGAGCTCAAGAAGTATGCAAAGTAAGGAACAATGGGAATGTCTCTGAGCCTCTCCCAGCCAACGTCATCTGAAGGGAGGGTACACCCTGAATGGTTTGCCAGTCCATCCCAGGGCAACAGGGAGACATATAAGCACACACAGTCTCATTTATACCTAAGAGACGATGTAGAGTCAACAGTTGACATAAAATCCATATGTTTGAACTGTGGGAGGAAGTCAGGAGTGGCTGGAGAAAATCCACACATGCATGGGAAGAACATCCCATTTTCAAACAGTAAAGATCCTAGCCAGGATTGGAACCAGGCCATTTTTCTGTGAGGTTAGAGTGCTAACAAGTGTATTGCAATTGTCCAGCCCTAGGACAAGAATATGACTTTGAAAAAATGAAAATATAATTCTGAAAACAATTAATGGTGGATATTTACTATAACATGTTTTATTTAGATTAGAAGTTACCATAAGTTTTTAATCAAACTTTCTTTTATTTGGTTTATGAGTAAACAAAACAAGTATTTTATAAAAAAAAAAAAATAGATATGCCAATGAATTAAAGCACAGTATAAGGGGGGGGGGGTCACTGTAAGTGCTGTATGTGTCTACACATTTTCATAAAGAAAATGCTGCTGTAAAATTGTAAATGTACTAAAATGCCTGATTAAGACACACTTCCAGGTCTGCACAGTAGATCCTCTCACTCTTATATTTTTATTGGCTTTATCAACTTCATGGCAGTGCCTGACATTTCATCTCTCAAGCCAATTACCCAGTCTTCCACTTTGACATGACATCAGGTCATTATGCTAGTCAGGAGCTGCACTTTCACCTCCGCTGCAGTCCAATTCCAGTATTCATCGTCTGCTCCCTCTCACTGGCACTCGTTTGACCTCCTTCCAGTAATGAAGAAGAAGGCTGCTGCACTGGCATTTTGCAATCTAAATACTCATTACCATCCTACATTTGAGAGTTGTATAGTTGCATGACCTCTTCTCTGATATCTGTGTTCCTCAAATACACATTTAATGCACATTCACACCAATCATATAATTTAAATGCTGCATGTAATTCCTCTTAATTATACATGACATTAAAACATTATAGAGGTTAGAGAGCAAGATATATAATTTGAAAGCGTTTAACCTTTATGTTTTAAATATGCAGGAAAATACAGTATTCCTAAAAGTGTTCCTCTGCTTTCTGGGAAGGTTAATATGCCTTTAAAAATGTGTTTGGTTAGCTGCAAAGCACACATACAAACACACACACACAACACAGACATTTTAGCAATTCCTCTCACTCCTGCTCTCCCCCTCATCGCTCTTCTCTGCTGTTTTTCGTGCGACCTGTAGCAGCAGCATGCTCAGCCAGCTGACAACGTTTGGCTCCTGTGTGCCAGTTAATCTGACCCGCCCTGCTTTATCTACCAAAACAGCTTCTGATGAAGAAAAACCAAAGCCTAATTGTCTCCTATATCAATGCTCACTCATCTCTCTTTGCCTGACGTCATCTATTACAGTAGGTTCCTCCCAAAAGTAGAATGCAGCAGCAGGGAGACTTATGCCATTCCACTTCTTTGTTTCCTTCTTCAGTACTTCAGTCCTCTCCACAGTGATCCACTCAGTGGACTCCAAGATATTTCCCTTTTTTTTAGAATAAAAATAGGAAGTTTTTTGTTTGTTCCTGAGTGGGAAAATTGCACAGTTGCATACACTTACTGTATGTTGTTGCTTTTCACTTTTCTGCACATCCTGTCAGGGGTAGCCATGTGTTAGTATATGAAAAAAAAACATATGAACAATATGTACATACTTGTCTGTAGCATCTGAGGTAAATGACAAAATAAGTAGAAGGATACAAAAATAGTTTTGTGCATTTAAACAGAATAGGATATTCATAATGGATGAATTATTGGGTGAAAAATCCATCCAGATGTTTTATTGTGGAGCCAGACAGCAACAGAAAGAAAAACACCTGCAAATCCTCTCCTTCACAAAGCAAGAAAGAATTGGTTTGTCACTAAAGCTGCTCTCTAGGGCAGACAGGGGATCCTGCTACAGGTGGGTTACATAGTCCAGCATGGATGCAAGTTTAGCCTGGATCCTTCTGTCTCCCACCTTCTCTGAATTATTCCTGAGCAGCCTAGGACAAAGCTGGACCTCTTGATGACTTTGTCCAGCTTCTTCCTTTCCCTCCTTCTTCAACGACCCGTTCCGGCTCCGAGGAGGGTGCCGGACCCACCACGACCCGTTCCTGCTCCCAGGAGGGTGCCGGACCCACCACGACCCGTTCCTGCTCCCAGGAGGGTGCCGGACCCACCACGACCCGTTCCTGCTCCCAGGAGGGCCCTGGACAGGGGGATGGCAGACCGGAGGGAACCGGAGACACCCCAACCCCTCCCTGCACCAGACGCCTGGCCGGAGCCCCCTGCACCAGACGCCTGGCCCGAGCCCCCTGCCGCGGACCCTGAGCCCGAGCCCCCTGCACCAGTCGTCTGGCCCGAGCCCCCTGCACCAGTCGTCTGGCCCGAGCCCCCTGCACCAGTCGCCTGGCCCGAGCCCCCTGCACCAGTCGCCTGGCCCGAGCCCCCTGCACCGGACCCTGAGCCCGAGCCGCCTGCCGCGGACCCTGAGCCCGAGCTGCCAGCCGTTTGCTGGTCGGACCACGTCTGACTGTGCAGCCATCCTCCGGACCCCTTTCACCGGACAGCACGGGCTCCCGGCCGTCCTCCGGACCCGTCTCGCCGGATTGTTTGGTCTCCCGGCCGTCCCCTGGAGTCTGTTGCCCGTGGCTGTTCGTTCTCTGGCCCCCCTCCTCATGGGTTTTTTTGTGGAACCTTGGTGCGGTTCCTTGAGGGGGGGGGGTTATGTCATGGTTTTTTCAGGTTTTTCGTCTTTTGTGTTCAAGTTGTTTTTTGATCTGTGATGTTTTGAGTTAACTTCCTGTTTTTTTCCTGTTTCCTGTTTTGTTGTAGTTTTGAGTTTTACTTCGGTCCCCATCCTTCCTGAGTGTTTCCACCTGTGTCTCGTTTGTCTGCATGTATTTAAGTCTTGTCATCCCCTTCCTCCTGTGCTGGTCCATATTGTGCTGTTCCCTGGTTTCGAGCATTGTGTATTTTCAAGTTTCGAGTTTCTAGCCTGCTAAGCAGTGGATTTTGGTTTGTAGTCTTTTGTTATTATTAAAGCCCCGTTCCACTGCAATTTCCTGCCTCCTCTCCTCTCTGCGCCTGGGTACTTCCCTTCTCCCCCCGTAACAGAGGATGCTTTGTTACGTGTGCGTTTTGTTGTTTGTGTGACTGCGATCCGTCCCGCCGCTCTCGGTTAGCTGCTGTCAGGAGAACTGTGTGTCTCTGAGCAGAGCTTGGACTTCCAGCTCACACAGCGGCTTTGGGGCAGTGTGCGAACTTTTCGAAGCAGAATGTCACTCAGTCCTTAGAAACCTTTCAAACAATCACGTGGATTTGTGTTTCTAGTCATGTCCCGACAAAATAAAGGCAGATTGCTGTGTATCCCGCATGAGTTTATCAAACAAGGCTAATGTTGTTAGCGCGTGTTAGCTTCTCCTGCGAGCTCCGTTCTTCCACAAAAAAAGCACCAACCACATGGATTAAATATAAGATGATGAACGAACAGGCGCTTCATAATATTCATAACATTAATAAAAACATGTTTGGAAGATCGTCTCGTATATTACCGAGCTGCTGCATAAATGTATATGACAGCAAAGGTTTGTTTACTGTGGGACTCTTCCTTTTTCCGTTATTTTCAACACTACTGCACATGCCCAAATAATTTATTCCGACCGAAAGTGTGACCCATGGGAATGTTTGTTCTAATAAGAAAAAGATTTTCTGGGCCCATGTGCACGGTTGAATTTTAACCCGACCATTGATCCGATCAAGATATTTTGCCCATGTAACCGCGGCTAGTGTTGATGGTCTGCCATGAGCAGACATACACAAAAAAGGTTTTTCTACAAGTTTTCAAGGTTAGTAACTAAGCTTTTTAACACAGGCATGGAGATAAACGTGACTATTGTTGTGTTGATCTAATGGGAAATGTTGCCTTATGATGAATAACAAATTTCAGCAAACTGACATTGAACAGCTGTTGGTTTGGCAGCTTGCGTCACTTCAAGAGGAGCATAAATATTGCAGCGACACAAACTATTTGTGTATTTAGTTTTTGCTTCATGAGCACTCTGTTGTTGTCTGCTTTAAAAAAGAGTTTGGCTGCTTTGTGTTTTGGAAAAATGAATGTCAAGGTTATGTCACACAGCCTCTACGTACAGTTTGTGTATAATGCACTGATGCAAAGTGAGAAAAGTTGTGGCCTTTGCATGAAGTTTTCTCAGATGTATCACGAGTGAACTATGTTAAAACCACGGAAGAAGTACAAATAAACCATGCAAAGAACACGTAAACCTGCACTTCCTTTAATTTTTTCACTATGACAGTCATAGCACTGATCACATTTCGCGTCAGCACCAAGGACAACACCAGTTGCAAGCCCTAGCAATGCTTTGTTTTAATTTAACATTCGATTCCCCTGATCCGTGCCAGTTTGAAGTCACTTGCACCAGTAGGCAGTCGGTTGGGGGTTCCCTGTCTTAGCAGGAGCTGCAGCTGGGGAGAACCACGTGGAGGGCTCGGCACGCATCCAGAGTTGCATCTGCGCCCACTTGTGAAAAGCAACAAATCTGCATATGCATCTCTCAAAAATCACACACAGTTGCACAAAATGTATGTAATAATTGGGTATAAACTATGAACAATATGCATAAACTCCGTAAGTTACAACTAACCAAGAATTTTGAACAACTCAAGGCTGATTTCACAAACAGACCTGTTGGCCAAAACCTCCATGGACATCTGAGCACATCAACGAATGACGAACGCAAGAAACACATATTAATGATGGATATCGCCCAAGGATAACCAAAGAACGAAATTTTATCCAGGGACAATGTGCAGATAGCACGGAGTGCAGTGTGACACGTGTGAAGAATAAAATAAGCACACATGGTTTATTAGGTTATGTCTATTCTGTTTGAGACAGGTGTATAATGTATGCTGCCAAACTTCTACATTTACACTACAATTAGCACTGTAAAGGTTTGGGTGCATGGACATGCTATACATTCATGTTTTGATAAATGCATGAAAACCTTTCACTCTCGTCTCTCGCCTAACTTTCTTCACCATCTGTTAAAAAGTTAATGTTTCCTTGTTTCTTATGCTCTTTTAAGGAAATGGTCTTTGACCATGTTCACATACAGATGTGAACAGGGAGTAGCAGATTGAGAGGGCACAGACTTATTCTAATTACTTTGTAGTTTTAGCGGGATGCATCATTCTGCAGAATGTCTGCCATTGCTTCAATTAACATTGTTAGATCAATGCGATATGAGTGTTACTGCACAGCCAGTGTTTGCTCAGTGTAAATCTGCTTGGGCTTTATCAAGTTCTGATTACACTGACACTTTGGTTTAAAATCAGCTGTTGGATATTTTTCTGCCTCTTTTATCTGCTCTGTATGGATTTCTGTAATTATTGTTCTTTTGTGTGGGAGTAGTCATTTAGGCTCCCCGCTGTTTCTGTTTTCTGCACTGTGCATAACTATAAATTTGACAGAGTGGTCCCCCCACTGAGTTCATTCTTTTGGTTTCATTAAAACAATAGTAGCAGCTTGTGCTTTATATTACACACATTTCCCTGGTTTGGAAAATCACTGGAAGCCTGGATTAGGTCACTTATTGCTAATACTGAAACATCGTAATGCAAAAAATACTCTACAATCAACTTATTTGAGACTTAAAGTGTGGGTGACATGGTCTATTTTAATAAGCCAAAATATAGTAAATAGTCTCTATTTCATGTTGCGATTGTTTTTAATATTTTTCGAAAAAGAATAAATAGCGAAAAACGCAATATAAACAACGAGGACGGCCGCCGGCTTCACGCATTCCGCCGAATTCGCGCCGCCCTGTTTGTGACGTAACGAAAGGCAGACAACATGGCTAGCTGAACAGAAAGATGAAGAGGAAAGTTGCGGAGATTATCATGATGATGAGTCACTTTTGCAACCGTATCGATTCGAACCCTTTTGCGAAAGTGAGGAGGATATAGCAGAAAGTAGTAGGTCTAGCGATCTCTTGAAAATGGTGGGGATTGCGTTCGGTTTCAATACTTTTTTATATCTGACATGCATTCCCATATCTTTCATGAGCTGTGGTGTTTCTTCAAAACAGTCTGCCTCAAAATGTTCGCTGCATAAAGTTGACGAAGCAGTTGGCACTAGAGGTAAGATCGGGCCTAAAAAATCCGGCCCGACCCGACACAGGCCCGCGGGCATTAAAGCCGAACTCGGACCGAACCCGACCAATTAACTTGATTTGCAGGACCGAGCCCGAAGCAAACCCGAAATTTCAATTTAACCCATAGGATTTTTGACAGAAAAAAACCCGCCAGATTTCTTAAAGGTAAAATAATCTACATATTTTTATGATGATGAAAGTTATTTTCCTTCGAACAGAGAGTGGTCGCTGCAGCCGCGCGCGTATAAGCTCTCTGCTGTGGCATAGAGTTCCGCTGGAAGCGCTGCGCATAGGTTCCTCCCTCCATGACAAATGCATTTGCACAACGAAATCCTAACCCTAACCCTGGAACACAGAATAAGAGGCCAGACAGAGAGAGTGACAGAGAGATCTGGATGCGCACTCGCTTCATTACGCGGAGAAATACTGCAGCCGCGGCGGTGCGCGTTTGCCTTTTCAGTTTCGTGTGTGTGTGGGTGTGTGCGCTAAGGGAACGTTCTCCCTCTGAGTAAGAAGCTGGCTGTGCCTTTCGGTTCGTGCGGTAACCGTTCTGACATACAGGATTAATAAAGAGCTGTTTGACAACAAACCGCCTAAGGAGCTTCTTTGCAGACATTACAATATATTTATTAAAAAAGTCAGCGAGAGAGAAGCCCGGCCCGAACCGACCCGAACGTAATGACTGTCATTTAGAGCCCGACCGGACCCGAATTTCGGGTCCGTTCGGGCTCGGACTCGGGCTCGGGGTTAAGATCTTACCTCTAGTTGGCACCCAATTCGCCCTCGTTTGCTGAACTTGTTTTGTCCATTGTTTCAGCAGCGTTTCTTGTTTTGGGAATTTATACACAGATACACTTTCACTAGATGTATTGCTACATCCAGCTGCCACACAACGACTTGGCATGTTGATGATTAACAGATTTAAACACGAGAGAAACGAAGACTACCTGTTTTGTTTACATGCTGTCCGAAGCAGGAACTACGAAAGTCAATGCCTTTCGTGACGTCACAGGTCATATCGAGTTCACTTCCAGCCTGCGCTCTTAGCGGCAAATTCAAATCTCTGATTCCTTCGAACGATGTCTATTATTCATATGCTTCGGATTTTTTTCGACGCTAACTATTGGTATCAATAGAATCAGCGTTTAAAGGGCTTTTTTATTTGACAAAGTTGTTCAAAGCATGGCATCCACACTTTAAAGGAAAGCATTTATTTATGAGGACAATGTTTCATTCTTGAAGCAATTTAAGTCAAACTTCCTTTTTAAACTATTTTAATTTGTTTGCGTCTTTTCCAACATCCAGCAAGCCTGGTTGGTCCATATTTGTTTTCAGGGATTCCCGTCTCTTACTGGTGCCCTCCTCCTGGGCACCAGTGACAGACGGGAATCCCTGGTACCCTCCTCATGGGCAGAAGGGATTGGTCTTTGCCTTTACTCTCTGCTGGACAGTGCAAGCCGGTGGTTGTCTGGAGTGTGATCAGGGTGTTTCTTGGGGGCCATGGCTCTTGTCTGGAGTCATGTGGGGTCTTGGGCTGGACCCCAGGCAGTAGAGGGGGACTGTTCTCTGGCTAGGTCGGGGCTTGTGGTATCCGCAACCTCTGTTTTTTGGAACTGGGGGCTCCTGTAGGAGTCTTTCCAACTCTGGTCTGGCCGTCTGGTGTCGAGTTGCCTGGTGGGTGGAGTCCTTTGATGTGCTTTATCGCGTGGGTGTCTGGGGGGCCCTGGCTGCCAATGCTGCTGGTGCTCCCCCACTTTTGTTTTATTCTCTTCTGTAACATCACCATCCACGGTAGAGCACAAACAAACTACTAAGCGCAGGTGTTTGCTCACCTTTGCACAAACAGGATATTCATTTGTGTGCAGGAATGATGCTGGACATGTGTTTGCTTGTTTGCAGACATGCATGTGAGTTGATCAGTACCTAGATTGTGTATGTGTCAATATGTGTGTAAAGAGTTTTTTAGCCAACATTTATGTCTGTAGTATTTGAGTGTGTGAATGAGTGTGTATGTGGACCAGACCAGCCCTTTTGATAAACATCTACATGAGAAAGTAATAATGATGAACTGTGAATAACTTGTTGCATTTTTTCGGTTTGCAACCCTTTAATCATGTCCCCCATCTCTATGATTCTCCCTCTGAGTTCCTGCTGGTCTTAAAAGAAATGCACACAATTATAATAAAAATAAAATGCATTCTTAAATACAGAATTGGTTTATACAAATATACACCTTGTGTGTCAGAAGATTCATAACCCCAGTTGTAACAGTAAAATCTGTCCAACTGTTTGATCAGCTGATAGACAGGACAGGTTTAAAAAAGTGTCATATAGCATTTGTCATATGGATAGATGCCAGAGGATGGCACATCTGTATGCCAGTTGATTTAACTCACACACACCCGTAACATGCAGATAACCTGCTGGAGAAAGACAGCAAACCTCCAACTGAAAAACACCTTCAAAATGTGCTTTGTCACTGAAAAAATGCAAAGGGTCTGCCTTTTTTGTGGAAGACTGTCTGCTCTGGGTTCTTCTGACAGGTCAATTCAAGCATAATTGGACTCTTCTTGGCTTTTAGCAGAACATGTCTATCTAATATTTCTTATTTCACAGTTGAAGCTTCGTGGATCTGAGCATGAAGTCATCTTCAAAACTATCTGAAACAAAAACGAGTAAAAGAAAACAACTCGTAGTTGAGTTCCTCTATAGCTCTAAGGATTCTGCAGAAATATAAATAGACAAACTGGACCGGTTAAAAAAGAAAAATACTTGCATGGATATTCCATTTAGACTTTTTTCCCCCTCTTTTTTATTTAAATAACATTATGTAAATGATGGAGGAGGTAAAAGATGGAATTTTTACAACCTCTGCACTTAAGATGAAAGAAGTTCAGTGATTTTAAAATGGCATGTGACTCCATCAAAAATGTTAGGATGAGTGCTTTGGTCATGTTTTAGATTTAATCACACTGTTTTTGTTTAAGTGTAGAAAAATAAAATAAAAAATTTAGTTCCAACTGCATTTGTGCAAAAAACTTGCTTTAAACAAAATACTATCTTGCTTTAATAAAACAGATTTTTTAAACTAATTAAAAGGTTTGGACTTCTCCTAAACTGATCATTTTTTGATAACGTTGTTGTGTTTGGAACCAGATTTTTTTTTACTGTGCACCAGTCGTGACGTTAATGGATCCCCAAAGCTTTAACAGATGGAAATTGGCCACCTTTGGACCCTTTGAACGTGTTTTGTACTAGAAGTTGGATACACAAAAACATGGCCACAACAACCATTTTAAAATGTTTTTGAGGATTAGACATGACAAGGATGTAGCTGACACTGAAGTATTGGTCAATACTTTGTTTTCCATTGGGTTACAATCATTGTAAAGACCCGTCACTCAATAATAGGATACTGGAATTCTTTCCACAGGCGTACTTTGCCATAGGAAAAATAACCACTTACTTTAATGTTTACAAGCTATTTATTGTTTTACTCTTGAGTCAACAAAAACCAAACATATGGTGATTAAGGTGTGCTGGGCTGCAGACAGTTGTTAGTTGTTCGCAGGTGAAAAAAACGGCCTGCCTTGTTTCCTTGGAAGGGCACATTTCACCCCTGCAGTCTCATACATTATACAAAGCCTGATGCTGCAGTGAGTACTTGAAACACACACAATATTGTGTGTCAGGTATAAAAACTTCTGTACTCACCTTTAAATTCACGGCTGCATTGACTCTGTCTTGCTCTTTTATTGCAATCCTGCCTGTCATCTTGTTATGTTTTTTGGAACAATCTCTTGGAACAAGCTTTTGTTTGTGGCATCACTAATAAGTAAATTTGCTGCTTTTATATTATGAAGTTTTAAGATCTTTAGACTTGTAATCCAGCCAGACTGCAGCTAGAAAGGCAGGTAATTCCCAGCATTAGAATTTAACTTTAAAGCATCACGTCTTCTGGTAAAAATGTGGCCAGTTATGAAAATGTTCCAATATAAGTTTATTCGTGCTGAGCTTTAACTTGTTCTGCTTTTTCTATCAACCTTTTTCCCAGTATTTTTTCCACAGGAGCCATTAGTCTAATGAAAAAGTTTCTTGATTCCTCCACTGAAGCCGTTTGATGCTGAGTTTTTTGAGTCTAATAGTGACCTGCTGTAGATCTGAACAGTTGCATTTGTTAAAACAGTGAAGGTTGCTCTTTCTGCTAAAGCGTAGAAAGGTGATGTCTCGTCAGTCACAGTGCATGTTTAATTCAGCCACGTTCGGTTGATAAGGATGTGGTTAACAACAAATGTCTCTCGAGGCATTTTCAGAGAAAGCAGTCAGGTTCAATACAGGCTCAGCTGAACTTCTGTCAATTCTATCCAATTATAGTTCTGATCAAAATGATCCCAACAAGAGGATTTACTCTTTCTGTCTTTTACTTTTTTTTCTTAGCCTGTTCAACCTGTGCATCTATCACATGAGAGCAGACACTGCTGTCAGGCAAAGGTGTCACCAGATCTTTGGTTGATCAGAGATTTTTTTCAGATGTGTATTACACAAATAAAAATAACATGGCTAAATTTAACCAAATATGTTGGGCAAATATATCAAAATAATAACAAAGAAATCACCTGAATGTAGATTTTAGTCATTGGTTTCCAGCCTAGCATGACACATCAGTTCAGTTAAAGTGTCTTTAGAGGCAAAATCTTTTTTTTATCAGTAATGTTTTTATGTTTAGAAATGAGACTTCTCACTCAAACTGTTGTCCAACACTTGCAACACTGACTTTTCCTGTCAGATTTTTTGTTTGTTTGACCTGATTTAACGCTGTAAACTGTAATGATATCGACTCCGCCCATTGTGGGCAGTCAGAAGCTGAGGTGCGTGAGCTCACAGTTTCTGTTCTTCACTAGCTATGGTCATGGTTAGGTTGGATTAAGTCATTGCTCTTGACTTCAACACCGTTGTTTGTAATTAATGCTGAAGAAAAGTGCAAACTTTAAGTATCAATCATGTTTTTTGGTCTGTGATGCAGCTCTATTCTACTTAGCCTGTGACCTTACATGGGTAAAATAATTAATATCTCGTTCCCACAAATTAAAAATAATTATTAGCCCATCATTTATCCTGTTGCATTTGAATGCACCACGTATCCCACTATGCATCGCACATTTCCCATAATGCATCTCGACCAATCCCCATGTCTCTGTGACTGTGGTGCATTCAAATACAACAGGATAAATGATGGCCTGATAATTATTTTTAATGCGTAGAACGCGATACTAATTTGTGGGAACAAGATATTTATTATTTTACCCATGTCAGGTCACGGGCTCCGTACTATTCTGATGTATTATGGAATCGGTTTATAAACAAACTTATTGAAAATAGATTTATCTTATTTCACCAGATTTTTGTGTTCTTTGTCCCAGCATTCTTTCCTACACTGGTCTGAATTGTGATGTATGCTTCTACCCATAGACTGATTTCATTTGAAGTGTCTTGTATAATATAACAGCATTATCCATGTTCATTAAGGAAAATGATTTAATTGCTGAGTGTAAAGTATGTGCTAACAATCCAAGTCACATTCAGAGTCAAACTGTAGACCTCTGTGATTACTTCATTCCTCAATGCTAATTAAAAGCAGAAGCCGAGGCGCAGTAATTACCAAATTACAATGAATAAACAGGAATTTGTCTTGGAGATGCTGGCACAGCGTTGCACCTACAAAGTATGGGCAAGGGAACGGTTCTTTCTACCAAATAATGAATGCACTTGTTCAAATATTCCCATCTGGTCTATGCAGGTACAGCCGTCTGACTTCAGAGAAAAGTAGACTTCTCTAATTATTTGTGCTGCTGTGAGTTTGTTCTGTGTCTCATTGCCTTGATTATGCGCGTACAAGTGTGTAACCTTTTCCCCCACTGTGTAATCCAGTGTAGTGCAGCTCTGCATGCTCCTAAAGAGCACAAGCAACTCCCAGCACCACTAATCTATATAGAAGGAGCTCTCAGCTCCTTCTGTGTGCAGAACATGGCATGAATGCTAAGACAAGGAATTGTATGCTTGCATTAACCAGCAACTTATTTCATAAAGTTACCCTTTAGTAACGCTGCCTTCAGTCATCTTTCTTTGCTTAAGTTTGATGAAACATTAGACACATCATTTCTGTGGTTGCTGGCTAGACAGCAAGCACTAAACACCACTGCTGTTGTCACTGGGAACAATATATGCTTTGTATATTTTTTGTATATTTGATGAAAAAACAAAAAGGGTAACAAGAGAGGGCCAAAAACAAAAAATAATAATTTATGTATGAAGTTTGAACACGTAAAACTAGAACACAATTATTGCAAAAATGTGTTTGTTTTTATTGGGCATTTTTTAAGCTAATCGTTACATTTTCCCATTTCTTAAAAGGCTGAGTTCCTGGAGTTTAATCATCTGAGACAATCAGGAGCCAAAGCCACTGATGCACTCTGCATTCACATTAATCTCCACTGTCTGACAGTCGCATCATGTGCAGAGTTGATTTACTCTGTTGACCTCAAACTAGTCTGCCTGTTAGAACAAATTGTGTTATTTACTTTTTTTTTGCAGTCTGAGTTGATTTGAAGTGTGTTGGATCAGCTTCTTATAGGTTCGTTTTGGTTATTTTGTCTTTGTTGGATTCTAGATTCTCTTATTGTGTGTTTAATGACAGTTTTAACCACACAGCTGAAACTTTCAGGAGCATTTATTTAAATGAGTTTAAAATTCGGCCAGGACTTCTTTGTTGGGTTCCCTCTTCTGTGACGCCACGTCTGCTGCAGTTGGAGTTTTAAAAAGCGGACGCTTGGTCTTCCTGCATCACACACAGGTTTGGAAACGAGCGGCGGTCACAACACTTTGAATAATTTATGTCAATGACCAGCGTACAAGATGTTAGTGTCTGCGCTGCAGTGCTTCTCCTTTCAACAGAGAGGTGGGCAGACAGAGAAAGGGTTTCTGTCCCGGACACTGGTCTGCAGATGTTCATAATTCATGAGAATTTGACTAGAAACTAAAAGCCTTCTCTACTTAAGACAAAAAGCCAATGGAAGAGACATATGGAAAATACAGACAGAAAGGAGCAAAGAAAAAGAAAATTTAACATGCCTATGAATGAAATTTTTACCTGGAAGTTGAAGATGAAAATAACAGGAAATTAGGATTCATGGAGAGTACAGGAGAGAAAAGGAAAGGGTAATTGTAAATGAGGGAGACGGAGGAAAAGGCAACGTAGAGGCAGAGTAGACATGCATAAAACATGAAGGGAAAGATTTTAAAAAGTGAATTAAAACTTGTTTTTTTTGTCACCAGAAGCCTTCTTAGCCCAAACCAGAAGATGCACAGATTTTTTTCTTTCGGTGGAAAAGCAAATTAGAAGAACATTTAATCCACTAACCCTGAATCTACACTGGTCCATCTGCAGTGCGTCTTCATTTTGTTGTGCGATGAGTCCTCTCACGACCCCCCGGCTCCCGGAGGAGTGGTTTGTCCCAGTCTCTGCTCATCCAAAACTTAAAAAATCAGGCCCCATGCCCTCTCTTACCTCACTAGCCCTTGTAAAATTCAATTTTGTGTCATAAATGAGGTTGTTTTCGTACTTCCAAAGTGTAACTTTACTGCGTTGTCTGTTGTGTTATAATGTCAGTTATCGTGTCGGCACGTCGCCTTCAATATAAAATAGAATTTGATAGTGTTATTTTGAAAGTACAAAGGAAGATTTTGTTTTGAAACCCAGAGCTGTTTTTTAGTTCTCCGCCTTTTTGCTGCAACATTTAGGCGTTAAAAGACTAGATATGGAACTCCTGCGTAAAGCTGGCGTTGCAGTGCGGAGGGCTAGACGGGGACTGCAGACATGACGGAAGCAATGCAAACATTCCCATTGATCAATCTATACTTTTGTGTCAACGCAACAGAGACGCCCTGATGAAGGACCGGTGGAAATCAGCCTTTAGTCATGCAAAAAGTTAACATGCAAGAACTTGAACCTGTAAAACCTGCAGACAACATATCTCCCTCAGTTTATAGTCAGTCATTGTAAAAACCCTGAATGTGAAGCTGAATTGAAATGCAATGATTATTGTGGATTGCTGATGGACAAAAGTAAACGAATTGGGGACCCTCCACTGTCCCCTTTAGCCTTCCAGTACTTGGAGGAATACCGTCTGTGTCTGTGTGAACATCTTGGACTTTGATTCAGGAACAGAGGGGGATCATTTAAGCTCCTTTCCCCACATTCTGGAGGCTGTTGTCAGAACAGCCCAGAGCAAGAAGCAGCCACAAATCCCCATAGACCTCATGAGGAGAGGAGGTAGGTGCAAGTAGTGTTTTAAGGATGCTAGCTGTCTGGCAAAAGGATAAAGTGGAATGCTTTGAAAAAGGATCGTAGGAGGGAGAAAGGGGTTGGGTTCAGAGAAAGCAGCAAATAACGACCTGTTTGGAAGCGTCTAGAGGGGGACCAAGCACGGTTGTTAAGATTTTAGCATAAAAACTCCTGGAATACTTCTTTAATCTGGCATGTGAGGCAGCATTTTAACTTGTTATCAGTCACACGTTGCTCAGTGTGTTTGACCAGCTTCTCTGCATGGTTAAGGACAAAGATCTGATAAGAAAATGACACAACTGTGTGACATGGAGATCTGATTTTCCCTCATTGCTTTGGATGTGTGCTGTCACATTCCATTACAGCACAGTAGCGCGCACAATAGAAGGCGACCTGAATGACTGAGATGAATTTGTCTGCAATGAGCTGTAATAGATTACATTTCCCAGTAATGTGGTCTGTCCTGTGCCATTTTGTGGGCAGGTGCACACGACCAACACGCACCTGCCCACTCTCATCTCCCTCCGTCATTCCCCCACTGCCTGCAACAATACTCTGCAACACCACAGCATCTGCCTTTGTGCTCCACCCCTCTTTTCTGATGAGATTTGGAGCCTTCCTGAGTCCAGTCTGTTTACGCTGACGTTACAAAATTAGATGAGCTAAGGTTAATGACACCCTAATTGCCCAGATTTAATGTGCTGTTCTGATCTGCCCTTTTCTCTTTACTTATTTCCATCAAGACATGCCCTGGAGTGACTGAGCTGTTAGCAGCTAAAAGAGAAAAAGCTATGAAAATGTCAAATTAATGATGAAAGTGTGGATAAAAAGTAAAAATAAAGAAAACCTCATTGCCCACCATATCTTTTCTGCATTTACCATCACTTCCCCCAAATTGATGTTTCCTTATTGTTTGGACATCATCTACACTTATTACGGTGGCTTTCCTTTGGAAGCTGCCATCCTTCAGTCTCACTCATGTCTATCATGAGCAGAGGTGAGAGACTGGAGCCAGATGAGGAATTGAAATTTGCTCTACTAAAAACTTGATTGTGAACTAATGTAGAGCAGCTCATCCTACTGCTGGCTTTAAGGCTTTAATGAAAACTTGATGGAAAACCCAGTTAAGTTTGGGACATCTTAAAAGTTTTTGGTATGAGGTTCTCGTTTTGGTATAGTGCTTTTATAATACAGTGATAACTCCGCTTTTTGCAGCATTTTGGACAAACAAATAAACTGAAATCAACCTATTTCTGCTAATAAGCACCAGGGTAATCAATTTTTTGCTTTTCCTTCAGTCTAACAATTTTTTTATTCAAGAATAAATATACTTGACAAGTGACTTTTACTGCTACTCTTTTCTCCAAATAAAAACATTCAGTTATAATCCTAATTAGCCTACAATTCTTTTAAATGTGAAGCCTTTTTCGATGAAATTGCAACTTATCGGGCAGATCATCATGGCTAGCGGAGCAAACAGACCCAGACGCTGGAACCCAGAAGAAAACACAGGTGAGTATGATGGTAAGTTAAGAGTTTTCATTTTCGGTTCTTGATTTTGTAGATGGTTGGCGAAGCTGTAACGTCCAAGGGGAACCCAAGACGATGATGGATAGTATCTGCGGCCCGTGGCGTTACTGGTGGATACATCCTTGAATTGGCAGAGGCTTGTGGCGTGGCAGGAGGAAAGCAATCTTGAATCAGCAGAGGCTCGTTGGCGGGACCGGAGGGATACTGAGGCTTGGTTCCAGAAACGAAGATGACTCAGGCGACCACTCGTAGTAATGGAATCCTGAGGACAGATGGAGAGCAAAGACTTAGGCAAGAGCTTAACAACTCTGGCTGTGAACGAGGCGACCATGCTATGCACCATAGAGGAGCAACGAACTGGAACTGAATACTGGTCCTGGATCTCCTTTTGAAGGCAGGGGGCTGATGAGGTGAGTGAATGCAGCTGTGTAGAGTCAGGAGCCAAGCAGAGAGGGGAGGGGGAGGAGTCTGACAGAGGCACCATGACAGTCCCCCTCCCTCAACGACCACCTCAAGGCGGTCCAGGACGGCGATCTGGATTGGCCCGGTAAAAGTCCTCAATGAGCAAGGGATCCAAAATGAGCGAGCGGGAGATCCAAGAGCGCTCCTCTGGACCGTAACCCTCCCAGTCGACCAGGAACTGGAATCCACGACCCCTACATCTGGACATCCAAAACCCGATTGACAGTAAAGGCAGGGGCACCGTCAATGATACGGGCAGATTGCGGGGAAGCGGACGGCGGGCACAGAAGACTGTCCAATACAGGCTTGATCTGGGAGATATGAAAAGATGGTTGTACCTTGAGTGCCTTGGGTAGACGGAGACGGACACAGGTGGGGTTGACAATCTTGTCAATGACGTAGGGTCCAATGAACCGTGGAGCCAGTTTCCGTGATGATTCTTGAATGGGGATATTGCGAGTCGAGAGCCAGACCCTCTGTCCAGGTTGGTAGTCGGATCCCACCACCCTGCGTCGATCGGCAAGACGGCAGTTGCTCTCCTTGGTGCGGAGGAGAGCTGCCCTAGTCTGGTGCCAAATGCATTGACAGGGCTGGAGGTGGTGTTGAACTGAGGGCACTGCCAGATCGAGTTTCTGTGATGGAAACAGAGGTGGTGAGTACCCGAGGGCGGCCTCGAATGGGGAGATTCCAGTGGTGGTGGAGGGATGAGTATTGTGAGCATACTCAATCCAAACCAGATACTGGTACCAGTCCTGTTGGTTCTGTGTCATCAGACAGTGCAAGGCTGCCTCCAGTTCCTAGTTAGCTCTCTCCGCTTGGCCATTGGATTGTGGGTGATAACCGGATGAGAGATTGACCGTGGCCCCCAAGGCAGAGCAGAAGGCCTTCCAGACCTGGGAAACTAACTGAGGACCACGGCCAGAGACAATGTCTGTGGGAATCCCATGATGGTGGAAAACATGGTTGACAATGATATTGGCAGTCTCAGTGGCAGTTGGCAGTTGAGGCAATGGGATGAAATGAGCCATCTTTGAAAACCGGTCTATGACTGTGAATATGACGGTGTTACCTTGGGATGGAGGCAAACCAGTGATGAAGTCAACCGCCAGGTGAGACCAGGGACGTTTATGCATGGGCAGAGGATGAAGGAGGCCGGCAGGGGCAGAGGATGACAATTTGGAAAGGGCACACGTAGTACAGGTGGAGATATATTCCCGAATGTCCTTGCTCATCGAGGGCCAGAAAAACCTCCTCCAAATAAGGTTGAGTGTGCGGTGGACCCCTCCGTGACATGCCACTTGGGAAGAGTGTCCCCAGGAGATGACATCAGATCGGAGTGATGGAGGAACGAACAGGGTGCCCCTGAGAACGGGAGGAGGATTAGGTTCCTCACCTTGAGCTTGCAACACTTTAGTTTCCACATCCCAGGAGAGATTCCTGATGATACAGGTGGGGGGAAGAATGGTGGAGGAGTCACGTTCAGTGGGACTGTACATCTGGGAGAGGGTATCGGGTTCAACGTTCCGAGACCCGGGCCTGTAGGTAATAGTAAATTGAAAACGGTCAAAGAAGAGACACCAACAAGCTTGTCTGGAGTTAAGTCTTTTGGCGGTTCTGAGGTATTCCAAGTTCTTATGGTCGGTCCATACGATGAATGGTTGTTCGGCTCCTTCCAACCAGTGACGCCATTTTTCCAAAGCCAGCTTGATAGCCAATAACTCCCGATTGCCGACGTCTTAATTTTGTTTGGCTGGAGAAAGCTTACGGGAATAAAAGGCTCATGGTTTTAATATTTCAGAACTCTCTTCTTTCTGTGACAATATTGCTCCTACCCCCGAATCAGAGGCATCCTCTTCCACGATGAATTGACGGGAAGGATCGGGTTGAATAAGAATGGGTGCTGAGACGAAGAGTTCTTTGAGTTTTGTAAAAGCTTGCTGCGCTTCAGGGGTCCACTGAAAGGGGTGGTTAACGCAGGTTAATTGCGTGAGGGGGGCTGCGATGCTGCTATAGTTTCGTATAAAACATCTGTAGAAATTAGCGAATCCTGTTTGTTGCAATTTCTTGCGGTTTTCAGGTGGCTCCCAGTTTTTGACAGCCTCAATTTTAGAGGGGTCAGGGCGAATGCGTCCTGCCTCGATGACGTAACCAAGAAATTGCACCGTGTCGACGTGGAATTCACATTTCTCATATTTGACATAAAGTTGGTTTTCTAGTAGCCGTTCCAGAACCTCTCTGACGTGATGTTCGTGTTGGGTTTGGTTGTGGGAATAGATCAATATATCATCTAGGTAAATGAACACAAAACGATTGAGGAAGTCTCTGAGGACGTCATTAACCATCCGCTGAAAAATGGGAGGAGCATTGGTTAAGCCGAACGGCATCACAAGATACTCGTAGTGCCCCAGTGGCGTGTTAAGCGTTTCTGAGGTCCAATTTAGTAAAAATCCGGGCTTCTTGAATGGAATCAAAGACAGATTAAATGAGTAGGAGAGAGTATTTGTCCTTTATGGTCATTTGATTCAATTCACTATAGTTGATGCAGGGGCGGAGGGTTTTATCTTTTTTCTTAACAAAAAAGAAACCAGCCCCAACAGGAGAGGAGGATGGTCTGATGTGTCCCAATGCAAGGGCTTCTTGAATATAATTCTCCATAGCCAGTTTTTCAGGGCCAGATAAATTAAATGAATGACCTTTAGGCAGAGTGGCACCAGGTAATAAATTAATCGCGCAGTCATAGGGATGGTGGGGTGGAAGCGCGATAGCTTTGACCTTACAAAAAACAGTTTTCAGGTCATGGTAACATGATGGGACCTTGGAAAGGTCAATTTCACTAGAGTCTTCATGGCCAGAGAAAGACAGCAGGAACGGCTAACTGAAAACAACTGACTAGGCAATAGGGGCTCCAGTGGTTAATAGTGCTTAGCACCCAGTTGAACTGTGGGTTATGTTGTTTTAACCAGGAGTACCCCAAAACAGTGGGAGTATGAGTAGATTGCGTGATGAGAAGTTGAATGGTTTCTCTGTGGTTACCTGATGAGATGAGTAATAGTAGCTTGGTGTGATGGGTTATACGTGAGAGGTGCTGGCCGCCCAGGCCCAAAGCTTCAATGGGTACATCCAGAGGTTCTGTGGGTATGGATAGCTGGTTAACCAATTGTTGGTCTATGAGACTGCTCGGCACTGGAATAAACTAGAGCACGTAAATCAAATACTTGGGTTTGTAAACACCGTTTAACAGGTATAAACAAGAAGTCGGCATCAGTGTTCTTACTGGTTTGATCCCCCCGCGACCTGATTTTTATTGGGGGGTCCTGGAGTTTAATTGGAGGGGACATGCGTGGACTAGATGGCCTTTGTTTCCACAGTAGAAGCAGGAACCTTCCTCTCGACACTTACGGTGTTCCTCTTCTGTAAGCGTGGAATGGCCTGTTTGCATAGGCTCTTCAGGAGGTTTTTGCGCTAAGGTGTTTTCTGTACCAAGAGATGAGTCTGGCATAGGAATTATAAACGAGTTGTGGTTAGTACTGCGAGGGCTTGGGGGTAGAGCCCTGCGCGGGACTATTTTCTTCATCCCGCTCCCGCCCGCGCCCGCCGAATTTCTGACCAATCCCGCCCGCTCCCGCAACGTATGCGTTACACTCCCGCCCGCATCCCGCAATATGTATGTCCACTCCCGCCCGCACCCGCAAAACTCGGAGAATTTATTCTCGCACTGTAATAGAGATGCATTGATTTTGTATCGTCTCCCGTCCCGCAGGGAAAAAAATCACGTGTTTGTATTGATATTATTAAGGAGATTCATGTCCCTCCTCCAGCCTCATTTTTCCATGCATTCCTCTTTTGTGTAATCTGCAACTTAATTATTAAATATATTTTCACTAATCCTGTTCGGTTAAAAGTGTGCGTGTGTCCGCGCGCAGACAGACGGCCTGAAGGAGTATGCAGGCTGCAGCCAGGGGTAGTTGGCCTGAAGCGCTGAACCAGCTGATAAAGCTGCAGGTCAAAGTCATTTGAATTTATGGAGGAGAAAAAACATTGTAATGGTTCAACAGAGCTGAAAACCTATGAATTTTTTCCTAACGGAAAAATACTTTTTTTTAGCTTCAGCCTTTTCCAGTTTTTGCTGTTTTGCGCCTCAGTGGGGTATCAGCACGCAGATCTGAACACCATGTGTGTCTCACGATGAACCTTGTTTGTGGTTCTTCTCTGCTTCATCCATTAACATCACGTCTCTGCCTGGAAACCTGCTCCTTCCTATCCAGCGCAGTGTTGGCAGATAGAGTCACAGCTCTTTCATCCGTGTGCTGCGCTATAGAGCGCCCTGACTATCGTGTCAACCTATGATGACCGTATTTTGCGCTCTGTGTTAACATTTTAAATGAGCAGCAGACCACTGAACATTTGTGCGTTTATTTACGGGTTCTTTCCAGTACAGCAGCGTACGTAGGCTAATACAGGTGGGTGTTTTCTAGGAAAACCGAACTCTCAGCGCTCATCCGATCTCTCTTCTCTTCCCTCTCTTTCATGCTGCTCTGCGCGCTCCCGCATGACGTCAGTCTTGCTCGACAGCGCTCGTTCCACCTGCTGGCCATTTACAGTACTACACGATTTGTAATGAACCCACAACACTTCAAACAGTTTTAAAATTAACAAGGGGGTGGTTTATTTTCACTGTCCCTACATCTGTGTAGAATACACTGGGAGCGCGGGGAAAAACAACTCTCAGCTACAGAGGATATGAACAGGTGAACAGGTAAAGAGGAAAAGCAGGTAGAGAGGCGGGGGAGGGGCTTTGGCTTTAAACTGTCAGATGGAAACACGGGCGTCAGATTCAGACGCAGCTTTAACTGCGGGAGTTGAAGCAGAGACTTTCTCTGGGATAATATTATGAACTCAAACATGGAAACATGATTACCAAGTAGAACTCTTCAAAATAATAAACCGGATCTCTCCACATTCTTCGTGTCTAGCATGCATTGATGCACGCATCGCTCCATGCAGGGATCAGACCATAACTTTAGCTCGTAGCTCCGCCCACACGCGACCGCGGTATCAGGCTTTAAAGAGCATAATTTCTAAGAGGCGGGGTGGAGCGTTGCACACCCCCAACAACAGGTTAGATGACAGTGGCCATTAGGCGTCTCTACCTGGTGAGTTCACGGAGCTTACATAAGAATCCAACAGCCGCACAGCCTAACTTGGTCCGCGCTAATAAATATTCATGATATATTCATGGCAACACTGATCCCGCAGGGTTTTTTTTTTGCCGCCCGCTCCCGCCCGCAGCACAATTCAAACCGCCCAATCCCGCGAGATTTGGGTTGGGTCCCGCGGGACCCGGCGGGACCCAATCCCAATGCAGCCCTCTAGTTGGGGGTTCGCAAACGAATCCTCAAAAGTACGTGCTTCAGGCTGGGAGCAGAGATGATCTCTAATTTTCTCATTTAACGACTGGTAAAAGATGCCTTTAAGGGTGAGATCGGGCCAACCTGCTTCGACGGCTAGGATTCGAAAATCAATCACGTGATCACTGACCGACCAATTGTGTTTTTTTAAACTGAGCAGCCGTCGGGTGGCTTCTTCCTGCTTACGGGGCTGATCGAAAATAAGTCAGAATTCGCTAATGAATCGATCGTATTAAAGATGCAATATGGGGTTAGATGAAACAAAAGCTTGAGCCCAATAGAGTGCTTTATTTCTAAGAGAATTAATTACAAGCGGGATTTTACTATTATCGGTTTGATAGTACCTGGGGGCCTGTTGAAAAATAAACTGGCATTGCAGCAAAAAGCCTCCGCAAGATTCGACGTCACCCATGAATGGTTCTGGCTGGAGTCGGAAGTTTTCCGAAGCGGCGGAGGACCCGGGTGCAGAAGCATCTGAGCCGATGGTGGATGTATGGGGAATAGCGGCTGCGGTGTGAGAAAAATTTCTGGTCAATTCATGAAGCTTTTGCGTCATACCGTCCAGGCGATGAAAAAGGTCCTGTTGAGCGGCAGCCATTTAGGAAAGGGCATCTGCTTGGCGTCCAAGCATAATCCTCTGCTGGGTAACGGCGAGTCTAAGTCCTTTCGGGTCAACTGGATCGGGGGATTGGCCAGTTCGTTCTGTCATGGCTAGCGGAGCAAACAGACCCAGACGCTGGAACCCAGAAGAAAACACAGGTGAGTATGATGGTAAGTAAAGAGTTTTCATTTTCGGTTCTTGATTTTGTAGATGGTTGGCAAAACTGTAACATCCGAGGGGAACCCACAGCGATGATGGATATTATCTGCGGCCCGTGGCATCACTGGTGGATACAACCTTGAATCGGCAGAGGCTCGTTGGCAGGACCGGAAGGATACTAAGGCTTGGTTCCAGAAACGAAGATGACTCAGGCGACCACTCGTAGTAATGGAATCCTGAGGACAGATGGAGAGCAAAGACTTAGGCAAGAGCTTAACAACTGGGGCTGTGAACGAGGCGACCATGCTATGCACCATAGAGGAGCAACGAACTGGCGATGAATACTGGTCCTGGATCTCCTTTTGAAGGCAGGCGGCTGATGAAGTGAGTTTACGCAGCTGTATAGAGTCAGGAGCCAAGCAGAGAGGGGAGGGGGAGGAGTCTGACCGAGGCACCATGACAGATCATTTTTTGATTATTTTCAACAGGGTTTGTTCTGAGCCATAATGCTCCCAAAAAGCAGAATTAATAAATAAGGATTAACAATAAAATAAATCCTGACTAAACCTCTTGGGAGGGGGGAGCAAATCCTTGTTTTTTAAACTGTGCATCACCCCTTCATGCACAGAGAGTAACGCTCAGCATTACAAAGGCTGAGGTGTTTTACCTGCTGGTGTTTCCTTTCATTCCTTTCAGTTTTAAGAAGGAAACTTATGTTCGTTTTTCTTTCACTGACTTAGGTTTATCCAAAATTCCCAACCTCTGCATCTTTGAGAAACAGCAAATGGCATTCTCAAATCCAAAAAGTTCCACTGCTGGACAAGAGGCCCAGACACTCATGGACTCTCAATACAAAGAGAGTTTTATCCAGATTGGGAAAACTATCTACCTTTAGTAGTGGTGAAAACATTTAGAGTCAATTTTCATGTCAACATTTTGGTGAATTGTGTCATGATGTCAGTCCTCCAGGAGTTTGTCTTTGTCTCACACATTTTCCATAACATATTATCTGAAACAAATAAATATTTTAAAGTCTTACCAGTTTATGTGGCTTAAGAGTCACAACTGAAAATCACATTTAAAGACAAAACTGAAGGACAGTTGTAAAGGAAAAGTGTGGGGGAACTTTGTTAGTTTAGTGTGAAAATTCTAACTCAACAATGCTTTGGCAAAGACACAGCTTTTTTCCTGAAAGGAAATCCTTCCACTCCAGGCAAAGATAACATTATCTGATTATCTCATTAATCAGCGTTTGTTGAAGGAACACAAATGCAGAAATGTTTCCAGCTGTGCTGGCCTGCAGCTCAGCACAGCCAGCAAGATTTGGGTTCTGACTGAGTCAATTAGAGATTCATAATGTTAGAGTCAGGAGTTGACAGGAGCCTATCCAGAGGACCCTAAACCCAAAGAAGCCAGAGGCAAACATGGAGCCAAGCTTCTCTTTGAGGCCATGAATAATGGAACAGATGAAAAGACTGCGATTTGTTGATCTGATGCTGCGCTAAACAGACAGCTAACATGATAAATGTTAAGTGCCGACCGATTACCCCAAAACATAAATCAAAGATAGGACCAAAAAGTGGGGGGTCACAGGGTGTGTTCCAACTACTGGGGAACCCCACTCCTCAGCCCCCCAGGAAAGACTATTCCAGAGATCTGGGGGGGAGAGTTCAGCTGACAGTCCAAGATTCAGGAGCAACAAAAATAAAACATGTCCTCTTAGAGAACATAGAAAATACCAAATTTAAAGTAAAAAAGGCCAGGAGCAACCCCTCATACTAAAAGTGTTGTGAAATAGGCTGACACAGGTGGAATCAAAGCTCATCTTTACTGTCTTTTTACTATTAAAACACACAGCAGCCCTTTCAACGGAAGACATCTTCTCATTTGAACTGGGACTTGTAAGATAAAATAAGAACATAAAACTGAATTAAAGATTAAAAAATAGAATGAGTAAATGTGATGTAATATCTCACTTGGTCTTATGTCACCTTTGCTCAAATTAGGACTACTGTTGCACCAGTTGCTGTTTTACCTCTCAAATATTGTTAGGTTTTCGGCCTTAACTCTGTCCTGGATCACAGGTTTCTTTGGTCTTTGGAGAATCCTCAGGGTTGTTAGACTGCATCTGCTTCAGCCTTTCCTGTCAGAAGAAAAAAATACTGGTTTATAAATGCAATCTACTTTATTATTGTTTGTCGCATGTTCTCTTTCAGCTTTACTTCCTGTCTGTAAGAGTGCATGCTAACTGTTGAACCATACCAATGTCTACACCAGTTTCAACAGTTCACTTTCATTATTGAGGGAAAATACCACCTAATGTTTCAGAACTAGCTAGTAACCGCACAGATCTCCGAATAACATATGCCATCCAAACACCACTGACTTCCCTGTGGAAATCCATCCAGGAACTTTGCCAGCATAACTTAGACTTGAGGGTTTTTCTGCCCCCTCGTTTACAAGTAAAGCTCCTTACAAACAGTTCAAGTCAGATCTTTGTCTTTTCTCTCTTAGACGAAATCCAAGTTGCTAACTGAACACCAGTACCATCCATTGGATCACTTTATTTTTTGGCAGCCACTTCTATTAATTTCACTCACAAGGGAGGGCAACGGTCAAGCTCCAGCAAAACAGTGCAGAAGGACAAAACAAAAACAAAACAAAAAAAACCCAGAAGTTTAGGAATATATTGGCCAGAGTTGGTCCAGAAATGTGCTGTGAGATCCAGATAGTAGAGTCATACTATAATGTGCGAGCATGGCGTCGCCTAGTATCAACAGTTGAAGGTGGAGGTTAAATCCTGTTGGGAAGTTTTCCTTTGCACACCTTTTTGGCACCATGTCCATGCTTTGTGACTCCGTCTCTTATCTTCTGATAGCAGGTTCATGAACCTCATCACAGACTTGAATCATCTTCAATGTTTCTCTGCAATAGGTTCTCAGACTTTAGTATCCCCCTCAGTTTAGTAGACCATATTTTATAATCAGAAGAGTCTGATTGATGGGAACCTGACAAAAATGCCTGCATGATATATTCATAATGAAGACCAACGTCTTTAAGGATAGATGTATGCTACAAAAAGCTAACTCAACTCAGTGAGTGTATAAAATGAAGTATATCAAAGCAAAGCTGTGAGCATTAAAGCTAAGTGAAACTTTAGCACAACTTCACGACCAGGCATTTAGAGCTCCTTTATTGTTCTCTATCGATTCTGGACTCAAATGGGTGTTGAGATCTATAGGTCAAAATATTGACTTTGCAAAATTGGCTCTGATCCCCTGGTGTTATATATATATATATATATATATATATATATATATATATATATATATATATAGTGTGAATGAATGACAGCATAAGAGGGTGAAATGGGAGAAGCTCCAGGAGCCCTGTGTGCTCATTTTTTATGCATGCAAGCATATCCACAGATTGTTTCACACTGATTTAATTTCTCGCATCACGTTGCTCTCTGCTGCACCCCCACTCTCACAATTTAATCCCAGGTCTGAGGGAAGGAGCTACCTGAGGTGCTTTAGCTTAGTTGAAATTGCATTTGTACCGATTTTAAAAGGCAAGTCCATCCCCAGCGTGGAACTGAAGACTAGCTAGTGTTGACAGCTGTCAAGCATTCATTTTAATACAAATGCTCTGGAGGTTCGACATTTGCAGCTCATTTGAAGAATCCTTGTTTGAGGGAGATGCTAGTCCCCTCTTTGCTTGTAGCCTCCTTACACTCAACATCCATATTAGCTTTTAAAAATAAATGATCATCTCATCAGAAGTTCTTAACTTTGAAGGTTTTTTTAAATAGCAGAACTTGGTATGCCTTATTAAAGTCCCACTATGACCATCTTTTGATCTATTTTCAAAGCATTTCCAGTGGTCATTTAATTATTATGATGCTATTTTTAGTTAATATCAAAATCATGTGTATTTTCTAGGACATAGTTTCTGCAGGGCAGCGGGAGTTTAACAGAAATTCACCTCTGAGTTGTGGGTGGGACAGTTGGCACGGAGTAAGCCCACTCAGTTCTTCCTCTCCTGTGTGCCAGCTGCTGCAGGATTAAGGTGTTAATGAGCATTAAAAATCAATGGAAGAGCCAAATAAAGAACATTTGCTTGTTCATCTTTTCTCATGTCAAAAGCTCTCCTGCAGTTTTTTTTTCTTCAGGGAGCTGGTGGCCCCCCCATTGTACCTTCTACATCACACCTGCAATCCTTTTTTGAACATCATTTTTTCATCTGCTCCTGATTTACAACAATTTGAATTAAAAATAATACTGAAGACAGCGAGTGTGTGTGTGTGTGTGCGTGTGTGTGTGTGCACGTGTATGTTGAGCAATAATTAATTAACTTGAAACGGCTGTGATGATAACAAATTGGAATCAGGTGCAAACAAAACAAAACTGCAGGGCTAAACAGGCTGAAGATAAAGGAACATCTGGCAAAATCCAACAGAATATTATGGTACAAAATGACTTTTAACAAGGTTTTTTTTTATTTTTTTGCTGGAAAATTTCTCACCACACACTTTCATCAAATTGAATGTGTTCTCTACAGCAGTGGTCCCTAACTTTCACGGACCCGTCTTTCAAATATAGGCGGATGATTGTTGTAGCATTACTAGGATGATGGAGGATCAAAAACGTGACAAGACGAACCCTGTGCTTTTATTTTGACAGTTGACATGGCACAGGTGTCATCATCCCCCCCCCTTTCCACATTCATTGTGCAAAAAAGAAGAAGTGTCTATTAAATGTAGCTTTCTTTTATTGGAAGTGGAAGGCTGCTCTTCTGTCTCCTGGCTGGGCCTTTTCCCCTTGGCAAAGAAACTTTCCAAAGACGTTTTCTTTTTTACTCATTTTGCTAGTTCCTGGGTTTTATTTTAGCGGTAACCTATCACATGACAGAGAAGAGCGCCACAAATGACATAGACTGATGTAACAAAGAATTGGGCAATTTTTCAAAATAAAACATCTTTCAGATTCCGAAATAAATAAAACGGAAGTAATGCAAGTTATTTATTCTTTCTGTGCGGCCCGGTACCAAATGACCCACGGACCGGTACCGGTCCATTGCACGGGGGTTGGGGACCACTGCTCTACAGGAGGCACAATAGGGATTGATTGACAAGATCGACAGCCAATCAGGGCACAGAACACAACAATTTTCTTTTTTCTTGTCTCAAAAGGACAGAAAGAAAAAAAAATCTGCGAGTCTGGAAAAATTGACCACAATAAAGAGGGGGCCACAGTACTACAAAGCAGAAGACCAAGTCATTGTTTTGTGAAGCTACAAGTAGCCCAAGTCTCAAGTTTTTCTCCTCTAGTCCTGGGTCAAAGCAGACAAGTCATGAGTCAAGTCCAAGTCCAACAGTTTAATCTTTCATGTATGTTTTGAGTAACTGTATTTATCTTTCAAAACTTTGCAACAATATTCTTCTTTGTGTGTGTGAGAGAGAGGGAGGGAGGGGGAGGCCCACATTGCCCATAGCTTAGGACGCCTCCCCCAAGCTCAAACTGTCTCTGAAGCTACAGACCCATCAGGTATGTGACGCACGTTGGTGTGTTTACAGGTCAAGCAGAAAAGGGCTTCATCCTCTTCTTTGATTTTCTACTGTTGTCTAGCGCATGGCTGCCACCTACAAGAAGAGGCTTGGTGTGAAATGCCGTAGCAGTGCAGATTCTCGTAAATCTTCCCCCAGACTTTTTCTTTCCAAACTCTATTCCGATATATAAAATACTTGGTGTCATAGATTCCAGCCGAGCACAAACCCCAATTATTAATTCCTGGGTCCATGGTCAATTTTCAAATGGTTGGCACTGCAATGAATTAAAAGAGGGCGCCATCCATACGTCGTGACCAAATCCGAGTCCCAACCTATGACCTGGTTTAACTGTCAAAGCGTGTTCAACGGCCATGTGTTTTGTATGTAGAGCCCAAAAACTAGTTGAAAATTGCGTGGCTACACGTGAGGAAGAGTTTTGAGTGCAGAAGACTGAAATGTGTTTACGTAGGGCTTTTATTGTAAGTGGCTGCCTGAACACATGTTGCTGAGGGTAACAAACCCCAGTTTACTATGTTTTTGAATGTAAGGTTAAAGCGTCTTTACAGTCTCCTGGATTTAACTGTGCAGTATGTGGTTACTAAGGTTGGGTCCACTTTCATTCAGAATTTGTCTCAAATGTCTGACAAAACTGAATGTTATTGACTCTGCAATCTTCAAGCCACACGTTGTCTAAACTTTGGAACTTTGGAAACTTTTCCTCATACAGAAACTGGCACCTTGTTTGACAGATCGATTTGTCATTTATCAGTGGATAAGGTGTACAGCATTCTGGATGGTGTTGAATCAAAACAACGTCGATCTAATGTGATAAGATGTTATGCCGACAGCCCACATAGAAACACACATACACAGAGGCAGACAGTCTATGTGAATATATTATTCCATTTTTAGGCTTTGGGGAAAGTAGCAAGTCTTTATGTCAAGCTAGTCAAAGGACTCAAGTCAAAGTGAAGTCACAATTTACTGCTGTTAAAATCCAAGCCAGGTTTATATTTTATCATGGCCAGACTAAAGTAATCAAAGTCATGAATCGACTTCAGGTCATGTGACTGGGGTCCACACCTCTGCTGGAAAGCCTTTGAATATGTAATCTGTGACAGGTGGCGTCTGTGAATGAACTGTTCATACGTGGATACCTGGGCACTGCAATTATGCAACACAGACTTGGTCTTTGAATCTGAATCACAACAGCTGGCTTCCACTTAAACTACAGTAAGACACCTAACCTACGTCATCTGTATGTCACTGAGCCCATTTTGACGCCAAGCATCGCTGAAACTAGCAAAGAAATCAAACCAAGTGCATTCTGGTTCCCACCCCTGTTTCTGTCTTCTTTGAGTCACTGCTTACATTTAGTTGGACCCAAAGAACTCTCCATACCATGCATCGTCGGTGTCCACATAATCATTTTCCGGCAAAAAGTCCACCCTCCTGTCGGATGGCGATCAGGGCAAAAAAGGGGCTATTGGGATGGCTGAGCGGATGCAGGGGGTAGATTAAAACTCCTTTTCTTTGTTTCATCCACATCATCTGTGCACTCCCACTGAGTCCAGCTGAGGAGCCTTTTTGTATGTCCTCTAGCTACATTTCAGATCAGCTGAAAAAAGCCTCAACAAGTCATAAAGTAAAACTAAATGAAAGGATCTCAGAGAAAGTTGTTGCTTTTTATTTACAATCTCACTTATTTTTTATGTCACTGCTCAATTCTGAATGCCTTGCCTATATTAGGGCATAACACAAGACTTTTCACTGCAGCTGTTCGTTTGACACCAGTTCATTACTTCTGTAGGGATAAAATAGATAATAGAATCTAAAAGACATTCAGGAACAGTAAAACATCTGAAGCAGGAAACTGGTTTCCATGGTGGTGATCACCACACAGCTGAAGAAGAAAACCCTGCCAGTCTGGTTTATTGTCTTTGGAAGGATGGTCTGCTGCAGAAATAATGTTTTTACCACAGATACTGTTTGACTCAGCTGGCAGTAGGTGGACCAGGGCTCTCCATGGATGAGATCTTCATTGATCGGAAGATAGAAGGGAAATCTTAACAGCCAGAGTGAGCTGAC
Source organism: Oryzias curvinotus (assembly GCA_023969325.1). NCBI lineage: Eukaryota > Metazoa > Chordata > Actinopteri > Beloniformes > Adrianichthyidae > Oryzias > Oryzias curvinotus. Next base: position 23,083,000 of record CM043720.1, read on the forward strand.
TATGGTAGCGCTTCACATGATCGATTGAAATGATGTGTCTTGAAGGCACAAGACCGCTCCAATAAATCCTCCATCCTTCCTCTGCCCGCGGTGATGTGTGTCTTTGATTCCTCTGCATGATCAAAGCTGGAAGACTCTGTGGTGCTGGAAAGACGAGCTGAAATTGAAGGGGGTTTGGGGAATGCATGAAATATATTTATTTCCATTTTCCATCAAAAGCAGGGTGCTTTTATCGAGGAGACGGGGTTCTTAGTTTCTTGCTCAGGTACTGATTCCTCTTCTGGAAGCAGAAAGCATGTGTGCGTATGCAAATGTGCTTCATTTTCCCTCAGCTGGATTATTGAAGTATCTTTTCCAGTCTGACTTCTAAAACTCAAACCCTTTTGTCTTTGAATGCAGTAAAATCCCTGTTCAAAATTTAATTCAACAAAAACCCAGACACAATCCCTCCAAGTTGAGCTCCTCTTCAATTTCAGACATTCCCCTCCAGAAGGTAACAGCTTAACAAGTCATTTTATCTTCAATAAACCAGTGCAATTCAAAGTTTGAGCAGTTCATAAACTATTACAAAAGAATTCAAATGAGAAATGTTTGGTTAAATCTAAATAATAACGTTTGCTTTAAGTTCAGAAATGGATAATACAATGAATAAATTAATTGCCATTATCATTACGTAGACTCCAAAGAGAGAAAAATCACGTGAAATGAGCAAGATATTATCCTGCTGTTTGAGTTCACAAATTTGTCATTGAGCTTGAAAGTAAAGTTAAGTCTGGTTAAGACTAGTTTGCATTAAACTGCATGAAACTACTATATGAAACTACTTAACGACTATCAAAATAAAGATTCTCTTGCCAAACCAGACTGATTGAAAAAAAATTGTAAAAATTGTCTGAGACCAGTTCAAGGCATCTGAATGTGATTGTTTTGAGAGATTTGTATAAGTTTGAACATGTTTAAGAATCCAGCAATGTGCTTTTGAAGCTGTGGAACTCATTCCAAGAAATTTGAGAAACTATCATTTGTAGAAAGCTCCCTCTCCGTTCTCATTGGCAGACCAGTGAAACTGAAGCCCAGGCAGAGTTTCATCTCTATAGCTGCAAGGGGAGTTCTTTCTTATCTAACGAGAGTTATGTGGCATTTATTTAATACATTATTGCTCAAATTTCAAGGTAAAGTTTCTATAAATCTCCATATTTTTCTTGCAATTTAGTGCCTCCATTGGTCTCAAGCAGTCCAGCCCTGACAGACATGTCTTAAGAAAGTAAACGAGTGCAGGAGAAGGTGAAGCATACATTTTTGCACATATTTTAGTTTATGGAATAAAATCCCTATTTGAGACAAATTTATCAAAAACACAAAGCCAGGAACAGTGGGCAGAAAGCTGACTTTTTTATTATAATAACATAATTATTTGTATTTATTAGTAATGTAACTAATAATCATTAAGCACACAAAATTATGTTAAAATCTTTCTCTGTGAACAGTCTTGCATGGTACCTGAGGTTAGACTCACGCCCCCAAACTGTGCACAGCCATGTGAAAACACACTGACAAAAACATCCGCCCTGAGTGGCGCTCACCTGGTAAAGGCAAGTCATTTGTGCCTCAGTCTTGTGAGATAAAGATGACCATTAAAGTATTATTGTTCAGTTCTGTGCAGCGGTAGGATTAGCGGGAAGGGATTAGTGCAGAGAAGAGAACATAATGCAAATATGCAGCACTCTCCTTGTCCTTTCTGTTCTGCTTTAATTCCACTCCCAGATCTGTTAGATTTGCTGTGGCAATGCCCAGGGGCTCTTCCCTGGTAAGGTTAAACACAAAGTTAGAGAATAGGCCATTACAGACAGACTCACATCTCTTGATGTTTCTAATTCTACCTTAAATGGATTTAGGCAAGATGCTTTGCTTTTTATGTCCAAAACTGATATGTTAGGAGCAAAAGTTACCAATTTAATCTGCAAAATAACCCAAAAATGTTTCAGCTTTCCTTTGACTGTGAATGCTTGCAGTGCTTCAGTACTGCTGTTGTTATTTTTGCTGTGTTTAAAAAAGAAGACACATGTGTGTGTGTCTGTGTGTGTAATCATTTGCAGCTGGAAAGGCTTCGCTTGTTGCAGCATCTACCGCACTGATGAAGCTCCGTTTCGCTGGTCAGGCACGTGTGCATTGAAGTGATTAATCTGTGAAGCTCCGCTTTGCTCTCCTCCGTCTGCTTTGTCTTTGCTGTGCAGAGAGGGCTGCTCCATCCTGTAGCATTTCATGACTGCAGTTGTGGGTAAAACAAAGACTAAGGTGTGCTGTAGACGTGTTTGCCTACCCTAGATCTGCTGCTCTGCAGTTTTCTCATCACCCTTACACATTTTCACTTTAAACATGTTGATCAGGTCACGTTTGATCGACCGGTCTCCGGTTTTTCCTCAAACTCTGAAATCTCTAAAAAGCAGTTAGAGATGGTAAATAGTGATGTGACTGATTTCCGGTCTGCATGCTGCACGGTTACTTCACTGGTCAGTTTCCCCCACTCCCCCACTGCCGTACATTTTCATTCTTGTTCTAGTCAATGTAGCGACACTAAACAAAAAAACAGGTAGCTTTCCCTTTGACTTTGACACCACAGAAGGAAATTGTCAAGTCACCTAGATTAATAAGGTTTCCATGGTAACAATGGACTGCTTTAGCCTTACCTTTTACCAAGAGCAGCCTGAATGAAGCAAAATGTTTCTCTGGCCGTCATATATCTTTGATTTTAGTGTGCAAAGAAAAGTTTTTGCTGCATAAATGTAACTCAAAGTTTGCGAATTTCGCTTAAACATGAAATCATAAATACTTAATCCCTCTTCATGTTTTCATTTTTTACTATTACAAAACTTTATAGAAATCTGGGAAGAAAATTAAAGATTAGCAAAAAGTGATTTGATGAGTCAACTGGAGAAACTGACACTATTTTACATTCACGTCACTTTTCATCCTAAATCACAAAAAAAGCTCCACAGAGCTTGCATGTGTCATACCCTGCCTTTCTTAAAACAAAGAAGAAATCGTTTTGACCTATGCTGGGATGGCGGTAAGGTCAAAGCTGAATGTTCATTTGAAGCAACACTCAGAGAGATGGAAAAGTTATGACATTTAGTATCAGCGGCTCAAATCCCTGTGTGATTGAACTAATGATCAGACAGGAGGACCAAAAGTGAGAAGCCAGTAATGAAGAAGAGGTTTCACGTGGCCGTGGCTGTCCATGACACAAACTGAACAAAAAAAAGGTAAAAACACTGAAACCTGAGCTCTAGCTGAACATGTATGGAATATATTTTCCAGTAAATCAGTGTCAACACAGAGGAAAGGAGCCTACGGCGTGATCCAAAGTCATGACTCTGCTTCACCTCGGGCAGTGCTTGCACACCCACTTTGTGTGATAGCCAACAGTTATTGCAGCACCAAATGACTGCCCATGAATCCTCTGTGTGTCTCCCGGCAGCTGAATCAAACAGGATAGGTGTGAGCATAAGAGACGAAAGGAAACATGGCCTAGATAATGAGCATCCCAACATTTTGCTCTCTAAAACTATGTTCCACTAAAAAGTACCCTCTGAAAACCAGCAACATTCCAATGGATTGTTATCAATGACTACAATTTACACATCACAGCCCTGCGATGGACTGGTGAGCTGTCCCCGGCCTCACCCAACAGTAGCTGGATAGACTGCAACCATTCAAATCTAATACTCATATTACAGTAACTACATTCCTAAATATGTTGACTGATAATTAAGTTTTTGGTTTAAAGTATTCAAAACTAAGTGTCTTTGGTTCCAAACACTCCATGGTCTTCTTATTGTCTTGTCACTTTGATTACTGTGCCATGCAGTCAAACAAACATCTACAATATGTTTGTGTCTGTATAAATCCAAAGACTTTCTTTTTTATGACTTCGTGTTTTGAGTTTTAGTCTTTGGATGCTCAGATTGACTCACATTAGTTAATAACTTGTGTATTTTATTTAGCAATGTAGCAAACCATACTTCAGTCTTTGCACCAAAATAGTTGTTGGATGTTGTAACAGAAGTCCCCCACCACCTCTAGATATTTTTATTCCACACACTATAGATGATGTAATAGAGCATTGTAATCATGGAATAGTGCTCAAACTGATTACACGTACTATGGGTTTGGATATGATTACATGCTATATCAGCCAGTTAGTGTGGTACCAGCTCAAATCCTATTAATAAGCATGGTCCATTAGTGTTGTCCATATGGACCAACAGTTTTTTTTTGATAAACCAAAATAAAAACATGACAATGTAAATTAACAAAATAGCTTGTTAATGAAAATAACTTATAAAAAGTAATATTCAATGTGCATATAATCAACAATATGAACACTAATCACAACGGTTTGCATTATTCATTTAAATTGACTTCCAAACAAATCACCTTGACTGATATATTCAAATCCAGGATCCAGGTGGGATCAAAGTTTGACAGACCCCGATTGTGTGTCATCTGGACGTCCAGCATTGGTCTCTGACCGACAGATGCAAAAATTCTGATGTGTGTGTGTCAGTCAGACGCCCGGTGTTTAGTGGGATTGAATTGAAGTCTGCAAAATTTTCTCACACCAATAATGAATTTCCTAGTTTACACTCCGCTGTGACATTTCAGTCAATCAATGCCCTCTATCTGTTACAGCCTCTCGTGGCTTTTTTGTGTCACAGCTTGAGTTAAAGCTGTCTGAAGAAAGAGAAGATGACATCTCAAACAGTTCAGCCTCACCAAAGAGCCTGTTTTCCTGTGTCGGCTCTGCTCTAATGCCCCCTCTCAGCCTAACCCACAAAAAAACAAAGACGGACTCCTGTTGGCATGGTAACTCGCTGACTGTCCTTAATTTGTCTTGATAAGCACTCCTGAAAAGAATAGAAGAAGAAAACGGTAAAGATGATTAACCTTTGAAATGCAAAAACCTTTTTAGAAAGATGTCTTTGTTTCCAATATTCATCTCAGAAGTTCCAAACATCACCTGCTTTAAGTGTAAAAAAAAGAGTGCTACCTTTTTGAAGACGGGACACACCGACCTGCTGATTCCTCTCTGTCATTGTGCCTCAGGCCACGTCTGTGTCAACAGAACTGGCTATGATTACAAACCAAATTATGCAAATCTCTCTTTGTGCTCGTCAGCAGTTCTTTCCAGTTTGGGGGTGTGGGGGGCAGTGTGAGCTGTTCTTTGAGTTAAATTAGCCTTATTCATAGGTCATTTTCAAGCTGCTATGTTTCCAAAGACGGACATGTGCCACGCTCACAGAGAAATGCCCTGAATGAGAGGAAAAACGACATCCTTCGTGCTCACCATTTTTTAAAGAGAGGCACAGCGTCTGTATGCTAAGAGATGATCTCCATGCTGCAGCAGGTCAAACACAGATGTTGTTCTGTGCCCTGCAGGCTGATTTGCAGCTCTGCACATCTATCAGACAAGGCTGTGCATCTGAAAAACGTAATAGAGAAATGGATCTTTTTAAAATAGGGGATGACATTCACCTGTGTGCTTTCTGTGAAGAAAGGAATAAGGGGGGGGGGGGTGATCCAGACGCAAAAGAGAGAGAGAAGTGTGTGTGTGTGGGGGGGGGGTGATGATGGTTTCTACAGCTACAACATGCTGCCCTCTTAGAAAGGGAGGGGCTGCAGGGGGAAGGTCATGCAGCTGAGGCACAACCACCCAAATGAAATCTAATGTGAAAGTTCCCCGGTGACATTGAGGTGGAGGAAATGTAGCTGTTTAGGCTCCTCAGGAGGAACAGAGATTATTTCTTGAAATGGGCCCTTGCACATGTTGTGGCTTACAGCACCCCCCCCCCCCCCCCCAGCTGCAAATCCCTTTGATATGCCACATAAAAGAGGATAAAAGATGTAGATCGAGATGAGGATGCAACTCTATAAGATAAGATTTCTTTTTGTGAGCTGTGTGTTTCAAAAACATCTCCTCAGGGGATGGAGGTGCTCGCATCTGAGGACGCTCCTTGAGAGAAGTCCTGTTAGAAAAGCACACGTGGTTCATGTTCAGCTCTCCCTCAGCTGTCATCCAGGTCTAAGTCTGCAGCTCAGGCGCTGATGTCCTGTGATGTCTTGGAGACAGACGGCCAAGTTCGGTTGCTCAGAGAAAGGAAATGATGCAAGATAAGTTTCAAGCCAAAGACGGTCTTTGTTTCTTCCTCCCCCCCACGGACTGCAGGGTGAAAATCAATAGTCTTTCAAGGATGTGTCGATGCAGAAACAAATAGCAAAACAAAGCTAAAACTGTAAAATCATGGCTTGCTCCTTGTGCCAACTTTAACACCAAAGAATTGTGTTCATTCCTGCACAATTCTACAAATGGATCACAGAAAGATCCACATTACAGTTTTCTCAAAATAAAAGTTCTCCACTAACTTTTCTTTGGGGCTGCTATGGCTTATCGTCTGACTCAGGAGCTCCCTGTTGACTGTAAGGGCAGTCAGTGGGCCCCACAGTCCTGCTGGGGCAAAAACTTCTCTCCCTCTGGTTTCAGGGCAGATCTTTTCATACTGGAGGGTGACGAGATGGAAAGCTCTGAACCAAAGTAAATTCATTAGAACCACGATGGTCATTTCTATTATGATCATGCATCATCAGCACCCACATCATTAGCAGTTTAGCTCCGGCGGTAGAGCAGGTCGTCCAACAACTGAAGGGTTGGCGGATCGATCTCCGCTCTCCCTAGCCAGCTGTCGACCCCGAGCGCGGCTAATCTGCAGCTCACCGCTCCCCTAGGAGATGGGTCAGAATTCAGAGAAGAATATCCCCATCGTGGGATAAATAAAGTATCAATTATTTTATTTTTGTATTATTACCTCTATAACAGTCACAAGGAAATAAATACAGGGTTCAGAGTTTAATATGAGTCTTTTTTTTTTTTTTTTAGCTCTGCAGCAAAGAATGTTCTGTTGTGGTTCATATGCTGATGAAGGTCAAAGGGTTCACTTTCTTTACTATGTTTATTCTAGCATAAATAACCAACACTTCCTGTTTTATTTGGACGTTGCTGTTTCATCTTTAGTTTAGGCCTAAAATACATGAAGGACTGTCAGTTACATCCGATGAGGAGGGGTTTAGTGCTTCTGTTCTTTGATTATAAGTGCTACATTTTTCCACCCAGAATGCACCTCACAGCAAGTTTCTGAGAACTGGGATCTATCAACATGGAATCAAAGTTTCTGGATTTAAGTGCAGTTTTTTTGGAACAGGATAAGCAGAGGGAATCAACTGTTCATGCACTTTATTGTCTGACTGCGTCAGAAGACCAGAGAGAGGATCTTAAATCCAGCTGTGGGGGGATCTGGAGAGAAAGCTACTGGATTTTTTAGGGTGCTGTTTTTTTCTCCCCCTGCTACCACAGCAGTAGGATCAGATTAGCTCCACCTGTGTTCAAAGATCGCGAGCGCACTCGTCCCCTTACCATACCCGTCTCCTGCTGTAGTCAGTTTTGTCTTCCTACTTTTTCCTTTTCTTTGGCTCTTCATGAATTGGTCGTTGAGAAGAAGATAAAGTGGAATAGGTTGTCTCTTTAAATCAAGCTGGATTGCCGGTGTGCCCTCGGGCTGAATTGGTAGGAACCATTTCCACCTCTGCGGCAGGGAGCCGGAGCAGATAGGCTCAGTGGAGAGCGTCAGACGCGGCTCTCGTTCCCTTGGCCACTAGAGATGAGTGGTTTCCTCCACTTTCGGGGGTGAAAGAGAGTAGACTTTTCTTATTTCCAATAAACGTTCGTTTCTTTCCATGACTTTCCTTCCTTTATGTTAAGTTACCCCCATCTCTCTCTCTCCTTTATTTATTTTTTTTTTTGCATCCGCAGAACTCCGTGGCTGTCGCCTCAATCCATGTCCCGCTGGCTGGCGCGCCTGCCTCCTCCTCTGCGCTCCAATCTGTTGATAACTCCACTTGCAGGCTGCAGTTCATTGTGTTTCGCAATGGGAAACTCTTCCCGTGCACAGGAAATTCTTCCAACCTGGCAGACGACGGGAAGCGGAGGAGCGTTTCAACACCAGTTGCTTTCACCAAATTAGGTAAGAGGAAATCTTTTTTTTTTTTTTTTTTTTTACCATCATGCGATGTGATGTCAAACGCTGCGCGCCTCTGCCCACGCGCGCCTCGCGTGCACGGACTAACACGCAGCCACCGCCGCATCACTTGTGTGCAACATGTGATCACGCGCGTTTGTTCGTGAAGAAAGCCTTGTGAACAGAGCCGCATACCCCCCCCCCCCCTCGTCTCACTGCTGCGCGGAAAGGCGCGATTTGATGTGACAGAAAAGTTAAGTGCGCCACTTGTGTTGCGCAGGAGTTTGCGCGCACAGCTGTGCCATGGACCCAGCACAGCCGCCCCTGAACGCGCTGCCTTTCTTGCAGATGGGTGCAGCCGGGGGAGCGGCGTGCACTCCGTTACCATCGCTCTCAGGCACTTCGCACTGGGTGTAGATCCCACTGCAGCCTACTGGGATTTTGACCTGCTGGATGGACACGGGGGCTGGAGGGCAGAGGGCTGCCACATAACCGGCTCCGGCGGAAGCACCACCACTATCCACTGCAGCCACCATAGTAACTTTGCTGTGCTGATGGTGAGTAATCTGCTGTTTCACTCCCTCATTTCACCATGACCTCACGTAACGTGTCTCCCACTACTTAGGGCCCGTTACGGATTAAACGCACATTTTTCCCATGGAATAGCTGGAGTCACGTGTTCTGAGAAGCACATCATGCAGGGACCTTTAAAGGCTTCGTTTATTGTTGCTACTCAGTAGAAGGAAGGGATTTGTTGGCTTTGGATTTGCGTTGGAATCGAGGATCAGCGGAGTCAGTCTGCCGCCGCATGCTGCTGAAGAAGATGCTCGGGAGAAGCAGCGCCCTGTCGGGAGCGCTGCGCCTCCAAGCGCCAGCCAGGTGCTAATTGGTTACAACCGTCGCCGAGCAGAAATGCAGGACTTGTGAAGCTTAGCGCCGCTTGCCTGCCTTCGCAAGTTGGTGTCGATGCCGCTGGTGATGCCTGCCCCCCACCACGCACCCGACCGCAAGTTGATTTCACGAGGATCATCCAAAAACGCGCAATGACATTGCAGCTCCCAGTGGCTCCGTAGAGCCGCTGCGCCTGCTCTCCCTTTCTTTTCTTTTTCTTCTTCTTTTTTTTTTCTTTGGATGATAAGAAAACCTCCGGATGTTTACCGAGGAGTGGGAGCCGATTGACTGGGAGGTCAGTTGGCAGAGCAGCATGGAAAGGGTCGTGTTGTCGGAGCGCTTTGGCGTTTCTTCCAGATTTCGCGAAGCCGCTGATCGGTTCTTTCGTGGGGCTGGAAAAAAGCCGCATAGGATCAGAAAACCCGCATGAAGTGCGCGTGGGGGGGCTATGGAGAACGCAAAGCTGATGTCAGATGGGGAGCAGATGTCAGTCTGTCATTGTGCATGCGTTTTTGTTTTTTTTGTGTCAAACATCTGCGGGAGGAGGCGCGCCGTCAGCGGCTACCTTTATCAACATCGGCGTTTTTCCTCCAATTCTTGTTTGCTGCTGACGAGCTAAGCAGACATTGCGATGGCGGGGAGCCTTTTGCGCGATGACCACCGCTCTTCTTGTGTGAGCCTCGGCTAATGCAGTCACCACACCCGCCCGGTCTCCGCAGTGCCCGACAAAACGACCCTTATTTACACACTCGTGACATCATTTCTGCCGCCGCGCTCCGGTTGCGGCGCGCAGCCCGGCTCTATCTACCTCCAAACCTGTTGCCTGATCCTTTCCACGTCAAACTGAGAAGACTTGCCAATGCGCGAGCCTTCATGCAGGAACAGAGCAAAACGGTTTATAGAAGCCAGAAGGGAACTGAAAGTTCCAGAGATTTCAAAGTGGATGCAGAGGTTAAAAAGGGGGATAACTGTAATTCTCCCTGTGTGTCCTTTCACCAACTACGATCCAAGATTTAATCATGCTTTATTCAAAGGTTCAATAATTCAACAAAGATGTCTTTGGAGAAATATTGACGGATTTTAGGGGTTAAATATAAAAAGGATGTTCCCACATACATTGCACTCAATTCTCTGAAAGTGTATCATTTTAGTGTGGTGAGTCACAGCCTAAAGCTGCTTGAGGACTGAGGCTTGCATAAAAAAGTGTCTTGATGAGAAACCCTTTGAGCCGTGCTAAAAGATTCCCGTGGTACAAATAATTGTTGGAGTAAAAGTTAACAGGTGCATTTTTATTTTTCTATTTTGCGTTTACTTGAGTAACAGTATATTGCCATTGTATGGATTTTTGTTTTATGCTTTCTGTCTCAAAACGATGATCAGGCAGGATTTATCTGTTTCAGCAATCTACTGGTTGTTTTGAACATGTGACCTTCATGTCATGTTTAACTGAGTTTCTAACTGTTGGGAATGTTCAGCACCTGGGACAGTTCCCAAACAGTTTTCCATTTCTCTCCTTCTGTCCTGCCTCCTCTTCCCCATCTGCCTCCCGCAGGCCATGTCTGTCTGAAGGGAAGGCTGACTCATTCATTTACAGCAATGCAGCCTCATGATCTGTCTTCATCACAGGGACAAGCCTTGATTCCGTACTCAACCACATTTCAGACCCTTCTAAAAGGAGCATCTTCTACATGCAACCACATTCTCTGCTGCATGCTGTGTCAGAAGTCTGTCATTTTCTCGGTGGAAGAGTCCCTGCATTTGTCTGGTGCATTGCTCCATCCTGCTTAATATGCAGGAGCGGACCTTTAGAGTGAACGACACACATGGTGTGGGTGGCTCGCCTTTGTTAGAATCCAATCATAACCAAGACCCTGAGGCCATAGCCCAATGAGAGACGAGCTGTATTCCCATACACTTTTGTGAATATAATGAATTTGTGACGCAGAGAGGCTTCATGGAAGCAGGACCCTCTCGTCAAACAGGTGACCTGCTGAATCATGTTTGTAATGCCTGACAATGGATAACTTAAATATTATAGTTAAAGTTGAAATAGTGAGGATAAAAATTACGAAAGTAAGGCTCTGTATTGCAGGGATATTTTACTTGCTTTCTTCTACAGACATGTGCAGTATACAGCCAGCATGTTGTTGCTGACAGAACAACCACATTTTTGATTTCCAGTCCTTTTATGACACTAAAAAGAAGAAAAAAAAACTGTGAGAAATATCATTTTGGTGTGGAGCTTGTTCGATTGTTTCTTGTTCTCAGCCTTGCCTTGTTGGCTCCTACTTCTTTACAAGGTTGCTTCAGTTAACTCTGGGTTTCAGTCATTCATGTATGGACAGCTCTCTTGAGATCTCACCACAGTGTTTCATTCTGTTTGAAGTAAAGACTAACTGAGCTGGTGCAACACCATGGTTTTTTTTTAGATGTTTTGTTGCATTTTTGTTGCTGTGCTTTGAGTCTGACTGGTGGCCCACTCCTACCCAACCTTTAACTGTAGGACAGATGGGTATTTATCAGACCCTAAACATTTAGGATCTCGGAGCAATTTAATCCTCCAATAGCCAAACAACCCTGAGTCTTTTCTTTCTACCCTTCAGGTGTGTTGGACAAATGATTTTGACACATGTGAAGCAACAGTTGCTTCTGAAGGTCATTTCAAAAGCCTTTCCTCTGTGGCATTCTGTTATCACAGACCAGGTGTATCAAACTCCAGCCCTCCAGAACTGCTGTCCTGCTGGTTTTTATGGTGAAATTTGGATAGAAAACTTCTGCACTGCCTGATTACCTGGTCCCAGCTAAAGAACCTGCTTCTTTAGCCACTTGCAGAGATGAGCAATTAATAAATGGCTTAGTCCCTACTTCCTTTATGAGTGGATACATGCTTTTGTAGGCAAACAATGGCACTGTACACCATAATTGTGTGTAACTTACACACTTACCACACACATGATAATCGTGTTTCATTGTCAACAAGCCTTAAAGGAACTGCTACACCAACCCACCCTTGAACCTGTCACTCCACTCTATGACCCTCCATGGGCCCGGAGTCTAGTAAATAACTAGACTTCAAATATTTGTATTCATTTAGGTAAAAAGGACAGGTCACTCCACTTTTCAGATCTGTGGCTGCTGCATCAGATTCTAAAGCCTGATGCTGCCAGCAGAGTGACCGCCTTAACAGGACCCGTCTACCTGGACTTCCTCAACCAGCCCTCCTCATTCTCACTGTGCTCAAAATATTTACCAGAAGTCCCTGCACCACACAGGAAGTTTTTCAACAGTGTGATTCCAAGATAATTTACTACTAATTTACTATTCCAGGGGGAATTTACTACTACCACTCTCATTCTCTATGTAAAAAATGCTTAGAAATAAACTTTTGGAGCTAATAATGCAGTAATGAAACCACATCCATGTTCTCTTCAACATTTTTGGCTACAGGGACATTTTTCCATAATCTTAGAATTTGTTCCTCTTTCTTAGGTTTTGTGCCTTTAACACCTCGTCTATCAATGCAATATCTGTAAATGTTGCAGCATCAGTCTTACTCTTTTCATAAAAATCTAAGGGAAAGCAGTGTGGTTGGACAGGATTTGTGTTACAAACTTAAATAACAAACTTACTAAATGTAAATGTTGTTTTTCTGATGCTGCCTTCTTCACATTTTGCAACACTTGAGTTAAAACTTGTCATCAGATAACTGCAAAGCAGGCTTGTCAATTCCTGATTCAGACACACACACGAACAATGCAAACAATGTTTTATTTAAACCCAGAACATGCAAAAGTTATTGTACATATAACCTAATTATTATTGTTCATTCAATGTTCCAGCCTTCTGTTGTCCTCTGAGATGATTTTGTTTTTATTTTTGTCTCATCCTGCCTCTTTGTCTGAGCATCTAACACCGCTGTACGTCATCAACAGTCCTTTATGCACGAGGCAGACATAATGAGACAACTCAGCTTTCTGCGATAGCCCATAGGCAAACCCCAGCTCCAATGTGATTCACTATTTTCCCTCAAACTCTGGACCTTCCTGTCAGAGATGTTTTGATTCGACTGAGCTTTTGGTGTTTGTTTTACTTCAGAGAGGAAGGGACTGACAATGATGGGGCTGACCTGTGTAGATATTGGTGGTGTTTCACAGTGTTCTTTGGGGACTTTTGTAGTGGTGTTCATGAAAGGACCATCAGTTAGAGATGACCCACTGTGATATTAGCAGAGGTGGAGCGATGCTTTGTGTTTTTGTTTGATCATAGTATATTTGAAAAGAAACACTCATAATATAGTAACATAGCACATAATATAACATATAGCGTCATGAATTATACTAATTAAAGCCTCTTTTCAAGCCTCCTTGCTATGCGGCTGCTCCCTTTAGGCCCTAAAGTTTAGGGCTACAGTGAATCAGCTACCTGAATTTCATTCTAATTTCTGTCGATAGCCATCCTCCCTCAGTATATACAAGCCTATACCTATGAGCCTGTCAGTTCAGTGACTCAAGGTCAGATCACCCTGTTGTTGGTTCTCCTGGGGGGTATTCCAGACAGCAGGTTATGTAAGTTACCATGGTAAGTTTGAGGCTAAGGAAGTTGATAACCTCAGCTTTCGGTTCCAGAAATAGAGGTATGTTTCAGGGTATGCCAAGTTGCCATAGCAACTCATGCTCTGAACATAACCTGGTCTGGAGCAGGTTTAGTTGAAGGTTAGTTTGTTTTCAGAGAGGTGAAGCAGCATGGCGTGTCCATTTGAAGATGATTTAGTGGATGAAGAAGCTCAGATAATACTTTTTCCACAGTGAGAGGGTGATAAGACCATGTATAGATGATTTAGAGATAAACTTTTTACATTGATCTAAAGTAATTATTTACTTCAGTTAGGATAAATCTTTTTTTTTTTTGTTAAGTCAGCTTCAAAATAAAACGTAGTTATCAGACTGTTATTTTACTTATTTTAGTTCAGGCTTAAAGTCAGGGTAGTTTAAACGGGCCTTCTGGAATACCCCCTGTTCATATCTGAACTTTATAATCAGTTAATGTGTGTTCATTATTTTTGTTCAGTTTCTGATTTTGGGTCCTCCGTTATAACTACCGGTGACTTCTAAATGATTTGAGCTGGTTGGACAGTTAAATCTTTTAGTTACATAACAGGGATGGTTAGGGAAATAACATGCTCTGGTTCTGTTATTTAGATTTTTATATTTAATTCAAGTCCCTCTTTTGTCAAGTTTGAAACTTGACAACTACCCTGTAAAGCCTGAAACATTAAATAAATGGCAGAAAATTCCAATTTTTTGAACTTGGGGCCTTTATTGGTCCCTCTGAACAAAAAAACCCCCAAAAATATTCAAAAATGATTTTTCATGTATGAGTTTCAGTTTGTATCATATATGATACATCAGGTCACCGCTAAAAAAAAGACCCAAACAAATACAACAAATTTGTAATTCAAGAAATAAAAAGGACTACCATAATGCAGCAATGAAAAATCCATCAATGCAACTGGCTGAATGGAAGTCTGGAAACAATAACATTTCATTTTCTTTTATTCATTTTGCAATTCTCAGCCTATTTATTTTGCATGGTGGTAGGCTTGTTTTTCCTATATGCAGGCAAAGATGTACTCTGCATTCTCTGTACTCTGGTAGTACACATGGGTAAAGTGGCCTTTGCAGTGCTTGCATCTCTGTTGGGTTTTCCCATGTTGGAAAATGTTCAAGGCCATCCTTTCTCACACCAGAGGGTACGTCAGTGGTTATTCTCTTGCTGGGAGGGGTTGGTGTTGCGTCTGGAGTGGACAGTGGTCTACCACACTTTTTTACCTTTTCTGCAGTTTTTTTACTGTAACCTTTTCAAATTTAGCAAATTTCTTCTTCAAAAACCACCTGTGTCCAACTCCTGAATCATGGCAGCCTTCCAGTGTCACTGAAGGCCATCTAATGATTGAGTTACTGCCCTCTGTTATTATCTGTGCACTGCATGTATCTGATGGTATGCATGAGTTTTTTTTAGGAAAAAAATATTACACTGCTCTTGTGGAGGGCTGACTAAGTCATGTATCAAATATGACAGTGTTTTTCAACCTTTTCTGAGCCACGGCACACTTTAACCTTAAAAAAAATCCCGCAGCACACCAGCATCCAAAAAAAAAAAGAAGATTTAAAAACAGTTTGAGGTGTGTTCGTTGGTTTCAAGACATTTAACAACAGATCTCCTTGTGCGCTGTCACTTTAACCCAATGCATCATGGGAGATGTAGTGCATAAAACGGCCGGAGATCGGTTTTCAGAGCTTCATTGTTTTGTTAACTTGTTCCACGGTCTGATACCAGATTCTGTGGAAAGCTACTCCGCTAAAGACGAGCTTTAGCTGGTATTTTTGTTAGAACTGAGAGACTTTACGGGCTAAATCGGGACAAGGAAGTGAAGACTTTAACCACTTCTGATTGGTCAGACTGATGACTTGTGATTAAGCTCCCCAAGAATGATTGGTGGAGACAGTTAAAGGGACGAGACTTTTCCAAAATGCAGCCGAAGCTGCAGCTAAATCATGGTACCGTCATTCTTATCAAAATGTCTTTAATAAAATCAAATAAACACAAAGAAAAAATAATTTTGTGATCTTTTATATTCCCAACTACTCATTGTTTTATCAGGGCCTGTTTGGATGAACACAGAGCTGAAATCCTGGAGATGGAAAATGTTGTTAGATCAGTTAATGAGGGCAAATTCCCACTTGACCATCTCCCACGGCACACTGGTTGAAAAACACTGAAATATGATACGTTTGTCGTTATAGGGTTGAAAGGTCTGTACCATGTAAAATCAATGTTTTGAGCATTTAAGTCTATTATAATGTTCATTCTTCACAAAAAGAAACCCCCAAGCAGTATTTTGATCCATTCATAAATTTCTGAGTATTCCTCTAAAAACCTGCTCTCTAAGCACCAGCCCCTCCCATTCCACATAAATGAGCAGGTTGTCAGATTGTGATGTAGACCAATGAGAACAGCCCCTTCTAGAAGGGGTCTGCATGCCAGCTCCTTTCATTTAATATGCACAATATGAACATTAATCTTTGCAATAGTTTGGATGTTTGTTTTCATGGGAGAAACGCAGGCTGATGCTGACTCTAGGATGATGTCATGAAATGGGTGACACCCACAAGCAGAGAAAGGCGGAGCCTCAAAGATCGAGTCGTCTTGCTTCAAGGTTAGAAAAAAGCTCAGCAAAATAACAAAGATGTCATTAAAAATGTGTTATTTTGTGTGCCAAAGGTACTATATCATCATATACATGGATAATGTTTACTATAAAAGGCTTTAGCATAGCGTTGTATTGGTCCTTTAAGGTGTCACTCTCACTACTTTATGGTTTAGCACTATTTGATAGAGGCGTAATGATTATTTTGACAACAATTTGATCCTGATAATTTGTGGTTGACGATACGTTTCATAGTCATTATTGGTTAATTTTAAAGGATCCAATACCACATTAAATTCTCTGCTGTCTCAAGCCAGAGCTTGACTGATTTCTAAGCTAATTCTTATGGATATGATAACTATTTTCTGTTTCCAAGCTCCCACCTTTCATCACACTTACACAAATGGTAGATCCCTCAACAAGTGGTCATCCATGTGACCAGATAACATCCTGTAGAATGAGTCAGTCTAGCATATGTTCAGGTTTGCACTGTGTGAACTTGCAGGGTTTGACTTAAGGTTTGGCTTTGGTTAACATTTATGAACTCCCTATTTTCCCGTTTCACTGCATAAATTTAAATGTAATGTTTGTTGGGGAGGCGTTAATGGATGCACACTGCTGTTACACCCTCGCCGCAGCATGTCTTCATGATGCTTTGGCTCTGACTTAAACTGCGTTTGCTTACTATACTGCAGATTTGCAGTGCATGGAAAAAGGAAGGGGTCTGGCTTGCAATCAGAACAGATTGCTGCTGGCAAGAAATCTGACATGTGATGCAGATTATTTCCTCTTTGACTAATGAGTTTAGAGCACATTGACTGCTATTTGTCCCAGGCATCAACAGCTTTGTACTGCCATTGATGGAAAAATACATCAATGATTGTTAGTATATTTTGCAGAAATTCTGCATCAGACACTATTTTAAAGGCCTTGTATGACCCTCATTAAGCCTGAATACAAACTACACTGCTTAAACTTGTTAATAAAATTATGCATGCTTCCCAGCAAAAAATGTGAAATATTAAATAGTGCTGCTAGGGGGCAAACGAAATTGTTGTAGCAACTGTTTTTGCATTTGTGAGTGTTTCGAAAGGTAGTAGGCCATCCAGTGGTCTCTTAGTTTTGATATTATTCATACACAGTTGCATATTAATTAGCAAACAAATTGGTATTGGAATGTTTATGGGCAAACTGCTTAAAATGCTGCTCAATGAAAGATGAGAATACATTTGCAATTTGACTCTATCTTTCAGCACACACTTTTTTAAACACAAAATGAGCATCAGGAAGAGATGGAAATATTTCCTATTCATCTGCTTCACATTTTTTGATTAGTCACAAATGATTAAAACACAACTAGTATGACTAGTTCTTATGCATGCGACAGTGGCCATCTGACACATGACTCATCTCTTTGGACGGCGTTGGTGCAAGTCGTGCTGATCTAAAGACATTAAGAAAAGAAAATGGAAGAGTACTCATAATGATTCGGGATCTCATCTGAGACACACCCCCCCCCAAACACACTAATTTCACCAGCTGTTTGCTTATCAACACTGCGACCCTCTCTGAACCCCCAGAGACTGTTTGGTAGAAATGAGGCCATGCTGCGTAAACAGTCTGTTTCTCTGTGTTGTTTTTTTTCCTCCATTTTTCTTTGTTGGGGTTCTTCTGCCAAAAGCCTTTCAGGTTCTGTGTTTGATTGAAACTGGACCAGCTCCTTTACACATTGATGAGCAGTCAAGATAAATAGATAAATAGACTAAGATCCGTTTTGTGTATAGTTTATGTGTTAAAATAGTTTCCTGGTAGCTTGGCAAAAAGCTGGGTGTCATTTAAAAGCTGTGAAAAACAGCAGAACTTCCTGTTTGAGCCTGGTTTAAAGTCAAGGAAATACAAGTTTGGTCAGTTACCAAGTAACCACCGTTACCTTGTTTAACTCGGAAGTCAGTAATAGTGACGGACAATTTTCGATTTCTGTCAAAAATCAGATGATTTTGAACACTTGTTGACCGATAGACATTTGCTTTCATTTTAAAGATAAAACATCAACTCAAAATGCAATTTGAAAATCCATTTTTGGTTGTTTCCTGCTGTAACTTTTACAAAGATCAGGGTTATAAATGGTCTATGGTGACAACAGCGAATATAAAAATGCTGATTTCAGCCAAGGCAACAACTCTTAAAGGTATCTGCTTCTCAGAACCTAAAAAGTTCTCATTAGGAAAGTATGTCAGCATTCAAAAGGGCAAAGGGCCTAAAGGCTGTATATGTGTACGGTATGTTAAAATTAAACTCCTACAAAGGGTTGAAATGATCCTCATGACCTTTGACATTTGACCTTGGTCTATATCACTTTGCTGTATTCTCTCTCGGCTTACTAGGAACATACAGCCGTGCTTGCTTTAGAGCTACTGCTTTCTGAGCTTTAATTATGGATGATCTAAAAAAATCAATGTGGTGCTTTTTAGGGACGATGAAGGCAGACCTATGAGACCTATGAGACCTATGTTTGTTTGGTTATTTATTTGAATTAGGACAGATCATATTAAACAATGTTTCAGCAGCTGCTTCGACAAATAGCACAGGAGCTAAATTTCATCCGTTGTCCTGAGGCAGGATAAAAGTTTCAACAGTTACATTTACAACACATTTAAACAGCACCATATTAGTGGTAAAAATATTTACAAAGGTTATTTACAATAAAAAGCAAGTCTTCAAAAGTCCAAGAAAAACAACAATAACTAATGTCTGCAGGTCTGGTTTGTTTTCAGCCATTGTTTAAGAGCTGTTTGGAAGGTGGGATAGTTTTCACAGTTTCTAATGTGCTGTGGCAGCGTATTCCATAACTGTGTGCCTCTGATTGACACCACAGTTTGGCTGAATTTAGTCCTGCGCTTTTGAACATTACAATCCCCTCGAGTTAAAGCCCTGGTGCCTATTCCAACATTTGTTTCTTTACTTATAAAATCTAACAAGGGGGGAAGGTCCAGCTCATTCATAACTTTAAAAGGAGACAGGCATCCATGGACATTTTGTAACTTTCAATACTCATTCGGCCATACTTGGTTAGAATGTCACAGTAATGATAATGCAGAGGCTTTTTGTCTAAAACTTTCAGGGTTCTCTTAAACAGAGACTTGAGGGGTTTCAAAGTGCTTTCATTTGTCTGGGATCATGTAGTAAGACAACAAGTTATATGACTAAAAATCAATGAAGGGCTTATAAACCTTTGCTGCCTCAGTAGTCAGAGAAGACCTTATTTGCTTAAAATTTGAGAGATTAAATGTAACAATATTGGATATTTTCTTTACATGATCTTAAGAAGTTAAGTTTGAATCGAAGATTACGCCAAGATACTGGAATCGGTCTACAACTTCCAATCGCTCCCCATTGATCACTACAGATGGTTGTTCTTTCCTTGTTGGCTGACTTGAAAAAAACATACATACCGTCTTTTTAGTATTGAGATGTAAGCACGACTTTTGGAGCCACTGAAAGACTGGAACCATGGCTCCAGACAGAACTGCAGCTGCTTCAGCTTTTGTCTTGGCATGAGCATACAGAACTGTATCGTCTGCATATTATAGTATTTTTGCATACATCTGGCAGGTTGTTCACATACAAGCTAAATAGAAGTGCCCCCAATATTGAGCCTTGAGGGACTCCATCTGAACAACTAAGAAATGACGACTGTGACTTTTCAATTTGTACAGCTTGTTTTCTGTCACAGGAGATAGGATTTCATCCAGCAGAGGGCACTGTTCAAGAAATTAAAATAAGTTAACTTTGCAAGGAGAACATCATGAGTAATAGTATCAAAGGTGCATTTCAGATCAAGGAATACAGCACTCACAATGCCTCCCTTGTCAAGCAGCTGTTTCACATTTTCGAGGAAATAAAAAGTGGCCTGTATCAGTGGAGTGATAATTTTCTGAAGCCAAACTGCATTAGATGGAGAGAGGTTTGACTGTTGTTGAGATATATAGTTGTGTTGTGACCCAGGTTTCTAAAGTTTTTGAATTAATTGGTAGAATGCTTATTGGACGGTAGTTATCAGGTTTCGTTTTGTCCCCTGACTTATTAAAAACAGGTATAACCCTAGCAATTTTCCATGTTGTTGGCACTATGCTATAACCATAGCATAACCATAATAGATTAATCAAATGTACAATTGGATGTTCAAGATCATCTTTGTATTGCTTAATAAAATGACTAGAGAAACCATATGTATCTCTAGCTTTGGAGCTTTTGAGGGATGATATTATTTTTAGAACATCAGGACCAGATATTTCCTTAATATGAAATATTGGCTTACTATGGTCTACAGATTTGCATGGGATATCTGGACATTTTAGTTGCCTTATTAAATCTTCAATTGAACTAATAAAAAAGTAAAAAAGTAAAAGTAAATTGTTGACATTAGTTTCCAAATTGTCCGTTAATGCACCATTTATCTGAAGCTGGAGCTCTCTGGTGTTATACTCTTTTTTTTATGTCCTAATAGCTTATTTAGGTGCTTCCATACAATCTTTCCATTTCCATGTGCTTCCATGTGCTTCAATGCACTGTCTCTCTCTGTCATAAACTTTCTAATATCATTATTAATCCTTGGTAGGTTTTCTCTAAATTGTTTGGATACTCCTTTCTTTGAGCAATGAGCCAGTGTGTCATTGATCATTCGTATAAGGAAATTTGAGCTTCCTTAGATGTTATTGTTTTTAACTACATTTGTCCAATTGAGATGTTCAAGATCATTTTTCAAATGCTGTTGCACATTTTTAGGTATAAAAGTGTAGGGTATCCCTCTGTCTGATCGTGTTGAACGCTGGTTCGTGAGTTTTCTCACACAGAAAATGAAGTTGTGGTCGGAGAGACCAGAAAGGACATTAAATGTGCTGGTAATTCTATCAGCTTTGTTAGTAAATATAAAATCAATTGTAGTTTTAGACAAAGTTGTTACTCTTGTTGGACCATTTATGATCTATGTCAATGTGTGTTTATCAACAAGCTGTTTCAATTTCTTCCTGTCTGGTATTTTGTCCCAATTGATGTTTAGATGACCCATAACAATAATCTCTCTTGAAGAATTACAGTGATTTAAATTAGACTCAAACTGATCATAAAAGATGTCCTTGGCAGAGGGAGGCCTATACATACAAATCACAGTAAAAGACATTGTAGGATGAAGTGTTACATTTAGACCTATACATTCAATTCCTGTTTCCTCTAGCCAACTAATTAACTCACATTTAAAATGATCTTTCATATAAATCACCCCCCCCCCCTCCTCTGTAATGTAATCTAAAGTAGGACTGGATCATTTGACAGTGTCCATAATGAACAACTTTAAAGGGTCTACATCATGTATTATAATGTTCATTCCTTACAAAAAGCAAACCCCGAGTGGTATTTTGATCTATTCAAACATTTCAGTTTTTCCTCTAAAAACCTGCTCACTGAGCACCAGCCCCTCCCAACCCACGAAAAAGGAGCAGGTTTTCACATTGTGACATCACAAAGTGAGGAACAGCCCCTTACAGAAAGAATCTGCAGTGCCAGCACCGCCCTAACACACACACCCACTGTCTCCATGGAGCTAGCGATAATCGGCTGAAAGCTTTTGTAAGGTCTTACAGTGTACACACCCATTTTTGGAAAAGTTTGGATGCTGTTTATTTTTTTGGGAGAAACGCAGACATGCTGCTGCTCGAACCTGCTCTAGGTTGACATCGTGAAACGGGCGACACCCACAAGAAGAGAAAGGCAGAGCCTCAGAGATCAAGTCGTCCTACTTCTGGGTAGGAAAATGAACTGTGAAAATAACACATATTTCATTTAAAAATGTTCTTTAGTGTGACAGCGGTAATATATATTATTATATAGATGAATATAGTTTGCTCTGTAAGTGTTAAGAATAGCATTAAATAGGCCCTTTACATTTTTTTTCTTTTTTTACAATTTTGATGTTTTTGGTCATAGCCCTAAGACACTGAGTCTTCTACACTTGGTTTTATAAAATGTGTATTTTTAGAGTACAAAGAACAACCACAACATTCTATATTGAATGGTATAAAAAAACTATGATAACCAGTTGGATACCAAATAATCCCAACCATTGAGCTGGTCTGCATTAACAATTTCAGTATGCATTTACATTGAACCAGAAAATTTAAATTGCTGTAGTTAACCCTTTCACATCTGAGATGTTGCCAGCGACACCTAAATAATACACACTCTTTAAAATACTGTAACACTTTGACCATTTAAGCAATTAACGTCAATCATTTGAATGTAACATGGGAAAAAGCAGCTTTGCATATTAGCAGCAGTGTTGCAAATCAGTGCAAGGCTGCGTTTGTCTGCCTCAGAATCCGCTGGAATTGCATTAATTTTGTAAATGGTTGCTTAAAGAATGTCAAGACTGAAGCCACAACTGCACTGTTACAGGCTTAAACTCACCTGTGACCTTCATTTGCTTCCAGTTTGAACTCAGTGCAGCCTTAGACACTATTGATCCACTCTTACTTAGTGTAGGAGTACAGTGGTCCCTCACTTTTTTCAGCCTCGCAAATTTTCTTTGTGATATTTTGCGCATTTTTACGTTATTTTATTTTTTACATTACAGAAATCCTCCATTACCAACAGTTTTTTATTTTCACGCGCTTTCTACTATCCTCGAAAGCCCAAAGCGCTTTGCAGTCACAAACCTGTTCTCACACGCAGATGCACACACACACTCGCACGCACGCACGCACACACACACACATTTACATGGAGGCCCCCAAGCTGGAGGGAAAAGGTACATCCTTAATAGTCTGCCAGTCCATTGCAGGGCCAAGTCACTGTCTAACTGGATTTATATTTTACTACTTATGTGTAAGAGAATTATGAGCCATTCTACAAGTTGCTTAATTTCGCAGAGATTAGACAAATGTTTGTTTAATAAGCACAGTCCGGTAAAGGCACCAATAAATCATTTTGTGTGCAAGAAGCCTTTTTTCTCTTTGTTTAAGGGTGCATTTATATCTCTTTATGTTTAAAGTCATTTATAATTAATATGCTAAGGACTCACTCATCAGCTGGATGCTCATGAAACTTCCTAAAGTTTACTTCGGTTTATCCAAAACTGTTGCTGTCTTCTTAAATGCTGTTTCTGCCGGGAGAGATTAAATCTCTCCTACAGTGGCATCTTCCTGGTGTGAACCCATGAAGTTTTTAATATCTTTTTTTAGAATTCTTCCTCAGTATAAACTCATTAATGCTCAGCTCTCTGTCTTCTTACAAGTGTTGTTATATTTACCAATCTTCAATAGTTCTTCATTGCCAGAGTCTAGGATCACTTTAAGGTCTAAGGTTCTGCCAGTCCAGAATATAGCATTTATTTACAGCAGTCAATAAGTAGCATCCAGGAGTGGTTTTAACCCAAAGTAGGACTCATTTGTCTACTGTGGTTTCTCCAGTATTCTAAAGTGAGCCCTACTAGCTTTACCCTGTGTCCAATAGTGATGTTTAGTGGATTCTGGCATCGTAGAGATCTGGTGTTATCCCTACAAGTGCCAGTATGCAATACGGCAGTGCCACAACATCTGCCATGTAACGCTTTGTGCAGCATAAATCCACATACTAAACCAAACTACTACAGTATTGAGCAAAAGACTGCTTAATAAAAGATGCCCTTTTGGTGTACTGTGCAGCTGCTGACAATTCAATTAAATTTGACTCCACCAGTTTTTTCTAATTTTGCTGTGTTTTTCATCTAAGATTTTCTGCTGATGTCTGGGAGATCACTTCAGCTGACAGAGTAATTTAATCTTTGTTTCTGCCTTGAGGTAGAACATGCTAGAGAGCCATACCGAGCAACTCAAAAACATTCTGAGGCTCTCTTAGAAACAAAAATTTCAGTTTGGTTTAAAAATGGTCAAGACCATCTTTTTCCCCATCATCAACTACAATGTGAGGCTAAAAAGATGAAGACAAAAAATCAGGTGATAGGTGGTTTTAATATAGACTATGATCATTACATAAATCCAACTAGTCTAGTGTTGACATGTTGACATTTGCTGTTTGGAGGCATGCAGGCTCTTTAGGAGTGTTCAGAAACAAAGGTCTTGGATTAACATTTGGACTAAGACTTGCAGAGCTTCTTTAAAGTAATGAAAACAGATAGCTGTTTCCAGAATTGGGTTGTTTTCCCATCTGTATGTGAAGTTGTTTCTTTTTGTCAGACAAATGGAAGTTTGCACATACAGTTTATCTTGACATGTTTAACCATTTAATCCTGGAGCAAAAGGAAACAGAATTGACAACTTTTTTTTTTATTTTAAAATTGGAAGAGTGGATGGGGGTATCTGTGCCAAATGTTTCAAAGTCAAATCTTGAGCAATAAACTTTTGTATTACTGGTCTTCAGACTAATGGTCCAGACTAATTTAAAAATCCCTTCTTCAAAATCCTAGTGTCAATGGATGAGCAATGTGCTCTGGGATCAGAGGTGAAAGCTAATCTGAATGCTGAATTTCGCTCTTTCGCTGTTGTGACTGTTTGCTTTTGAGTGGTTTCAAATATTTAAATTGGAAAGGACAGATATGAGGAGTTCACTTGGTGTGAATGACACAGTTAACAGGCATGTCAGATGGCAGAATGCATTCTGTGATGAGAACTAGGGGACATTGCGCTGCTGTGGTGGGATAGAGGGAATTGGAAAAAACAGGAAAGTGACAAACATGCAGCACTTTCAAAGTCTGAGGTGATAATGATTTACCTGTTAGTCATGCTCTCTCCATGTCTTAGACTCTTTGTCTCACCATCAGCGTTTTTCATTGTTTCATTGTCCACAGGAGGATTATGTCTTGATACATCACATAACATATTCTTCCTGCTTTTTTGACAGCCTTCTACATTCAATCAGTATCTCTGTCCAAATACCTCCAGCATGAAAACTAGGCACCCATCATTCAACAGCAGAGGCTCTTCTTCCTAAGAATGCTTGAGAACACCATGACTAAGCCAATTTTAGAGACCAGATTTATGTTTCTTGAGAAAATAATGGCAAGACCCCTTACCTTAATTTTTTGTGCGGTGACAACAGAGTTGTTTTTGCGTGGATGGCTGATCTGATTAAAGTGCCCAGAATGACAAAACTGCTTGTGCTGTCACCCGGAGCTAAAGAGGTCTGCTAAAGGGCTATGGATGAGGCAGAGAAGAAGAGAGAATGGGAACGTGTGGATAGCAACAGGTGTGTATCCTTAGTTAATGAACTGCATTGCTGTTCTGAGACCCACACAGGCCAACTTAAAGCCTGCTTACCCACTGAAAGCTCATAGCCGCAGCAGCATTGTGAGAGAGGGGCTGTTTGGATTGTTGTGCTTACAGAGTCCTCTTTGCAAAGTCATCTTTAACACAGCACAACTTTCAGGCCCCCAATCTGGTTCCATCTATTGTTAAAAAAGATAAAATGGCCCGTTTTCAGTCTTTATGTAACAGCAGTGCTGTACTGCATGCTCCCCACTCTTTATGCTGCCAGCCAACTCAGAAAACATGAGCAGTGTGTGTGAGAAGGCAGAGGTGTTCCAGGCATGTGTGCACTCAAATTCAACCTGATGTCAGTTGTGTGCCTTTGAATACAGGCATGTGGGTGTGTGTGTGTGTGTGTGTGTGAGTGAGTGTGCAAACAGAGAGCCATCCATTCAGCAAACTCTAGCGTGCAGCAGTTGCTGGAGATGAGTCACCCCTGTCAGACAACACCTACTTGCTCTCCCTCATACAAATGCACAAGATCATACAGCAGACGGGGAGTCTCAGCCCGTTTCTTTGGCCCCACGTTCTAAAGCAATCTTCTCTAAGATGTATTTTTATTGATTTATGTTCTCAGACTTAGATGATAGGTTTGCCCACAGTGATTGAGAAGGAGGCTTGTGGCTTAAACCTAAGTATGCATGAAACTGAAAGTTAGGTTTTGAAGCTGGTGCTAGCTGGTAGTCAGTTCTCAGAGCAGAGTTCAATATACAGTACAGACCAAAAGTTTGGACACACACCTCATTCATTTGAATAAGAAGGTGTGTCCAAACTTTTGGTCTGTACTGTATATGTTAAATAGAGTTGTCAAATTTATTCGCATTTTCAACACGTAATCAAAATAAGGTCAGAAACACGCAACAATTTATTGTATTGCATTAACATAAGAAAAAAACTGCAGGAGAGCTTTTGACATAAGAAAAGAAAGATATACAAGCAAATGTTCTTTATTTGGCTCTTCCATTGATTTTTAATGCTCATTAACACCTTAATCCTGCAGCAGCTGACACACAGGAGAGGAAGAACTTGAACCAACCAGTACCAGGTTGGGTAAGGTTAAAAGACAAATGTGTGCTGCTCTGCAGAAACTATGCCCTACAGAGCAACACAGGTTTTTAAACTTAGGTTAAGATAGCAACATCTTAATTAAAAGACCCCTGAAGAGGCTTTGAAAATAGATCAAAAGATGGAGTGGGACTTTTAAAAACCCAACAAAATCACCACAAATGTGGGAAGAAAGAACTATGAATGTAAAAAACAACAACAAAAAAACTAAAAATAATCCTCAGTATCTCACTTAAAAATATACAGAGAAAACACACCACAGAAGACAGAAAAGGCTCTTCTTGAATAAAAACAAAAAGTTGTATTTCCAGGCAGCTGTAATTGTCCCATGGAGAACCCAGAAAATGGCTGGACATCCAGGAGGAGTCACAGCCAAACTGCAGAGAACAACAAAGAAACCAAACACAAGAAGCAAACTATAACACATAGGTCTATGTTTTTGACAGTAAACAACAGAAACGTCAGTCCTTTCAAGTTCAAGAAGAGGAAAGGCAGACGAGGCCAACCCTGGTCCTCCAGAGCCACAACCCTGCCTGCTTTCCAGTCCTCCCTTACTAGTTAGATGCTGATTAGGTGACTCAAATAATTACACGTCTTGATGGACTGAACACACCTGGGGCCTGTTTCAGAAAGGAGGTTAAGTGTAAACTCTGAGTGAGTTAACCCTGAAGTCAGGGAAACTCTGGGTTTTCCATTTCAGACTGGGAGGTTTGTTAAACCAGAGAAAGCAGAGTAAGTCAAACCCGTTTCTGAAAGAGAGGTAACTTAAACACGGAGTCAGTGTCCATGGTTACTTATGCTGTGAACCTAACCTGGTTGGGAGCAGGTTTTATTCTCTAAACTCAAGGTTTCTGCCGGTCCCCTCCCCTTTTTAAAGACAAAGCGGTATTTTTCGCTTTAACCTTCATTGCCCACATTCCAGTCACACAGAGACGATCTAAGTGAGAAGAATGGCTTGTTCTTTTTTGGAGGACCCAATAGATGAGAAGGCTGCATTAATTCATAGAGAATTACCACAACAAGAAAAAAAAAAGATTGATAAAAAAAGAATCCCACAATGAATAAATTCAAGTCACAATTTTTTTGGTCTTCCTTATTTCCTACAAATTGAAAAACAACAGTAAGAATTAAATATTCTCCCAAAACCTTTATAGAATTCACCATGGTGTGTATTGTGATTCACCAATCACAATACACACCATACCTGTAGCTTGTGTTTTAGGATCTCAATTTCCAGATCTGACTTAAGGATCTGTCGATCTAAGTAGGACATCTCTTTATCAGTTTTCTATATTTGTTAATACAGTAGTGTGGGGTTAAATCCTGTTCATTCAACATGAATACCATAGAATAACACTCTGGCATTTACTGTACGTCACTGAACTGTGTTCATCCGTGCAGAGGAGTTTGATGGGCCCTCCACCACCTCCACCTCCTCCTACATCCATGACATGCTCAAATTTTACCTGATTGAATTATGTTTTTATACTTCATTTTTAGCTGCTGCCATGTTCTTTTAATTCCTGCAGGATTGCATCTACATGAAAATGAAATCAGGGACATTGAATTATATTAATGTAACAATTACTTTTTGGAAATACAATTTGCTAGTACTGCTTACTTTCTTAATCCAATATAAACCTATACCACATGATTAATACAAGGGCAGACAAAAGTTCACTTTTATAAACACAATTGAATGTATTAATATTAAACTGACCAACGTTTGCAAGAGGGGAAGGTTAACAAAAAAAGTCCTCTAAACATTACAGACGTTAAATGCATTTTTCCCCCAGATTGGTTTTGTGCACTATGCAGCATTTCATGCAATTACACCAGGAATAACAATTCAAAAGTACACCGAAATATCGCCATTTTTTTATTTCACACCTTACGCTATTTAAAAAGTTATTACAGCCAATATTTTATAATAATGATTTAAATGCAAACTTACGCATTAACTCGAGCAGCTATGTTTTCCCACGCTGTCTCTGTTTTGCAGATGCAGCGGTGTTGCTTTTCTTCTGGAATATGTGCTCATATTCACTGTAACTCTGCAGCAGCACGTGAAGTTCAGCTGGCGAAAAATATGCAGACCTCTTTTTTCACGGTTGCCATGGTGACTCGTAATATCTGTGCTCCATTGATAATGGCTTCTTATGGTTGCGGTGCACACGCTCAACTCCGATTCAGTCCACTCAGAGTTGATTAACCTAACTCCGATCAGCTTCTCTGAAACAGAAAACTCAGAGTTGTTAATCTCTCGGGAGACCAACTCAGAGTTCAAGTTTAACCTCAGAGTTGGTTGAACCTCCTTTCTGAAACAGGCCCCAGATGTAGATAGTCGGCATCAAGCAGTCCATGAAACCAGGCAGGGTTTGTGGCTCTTGAAGACCAGGGTTGGCCAGACCAGCACATGGAACTTACCTTCTAGCTTCACTTCCACCACAGCCTCAAGTGAACTCAACTCTTTTGTTCTGTTCTGTCGCTAGCAGTATTTTGTAGGCTTGTGCCCCAACAGACTCCCGTAAGGTGCTCACAATCACAGCCTGGTAAAACACATGGGGCATGATGGTGCAGCCATCAGAGGACCTCAGTCTCCTTAAGAAGATCAGGCAGCTCTGCTTTTTGCTGTGTTGAGGGATCAGTTGTGCTTCTCATCCAGACAAACCCCTGAGGTTCTTGTAGAACTGCATTAGCTCAATCACTGATGTTTTTGACTTTCGGAAGTCCACCCCTATTCATTAGTGATGATGGTATTCTAAAGAAGCCAGTTCTATGGTCTCCAGTCCCTGAAGGCTGTACAACCACCCCGACCACACCACACACATGCCTCCACAGCATAGCATGGCCCTCCAAATACTTCAGTATGTGGCACAGTCTGTTCACAGTGTACTTAGTGTGACGAGTACACTGTGAACACAAAGCAGGCCAGAATTGCCCCCCAGTCCTCCGTGCTGCTCTTAACTTTAAAGAGGCAGAATTCCCCTGCCTGACAGACTTGATGTTAGGTAGTCTAGGAGGTTAAGGAAGGGGCCACCCTCATCTTAAGCAGTTTG
This sequence comes from Oryzias curvinotus, assembly GCA_023969325.1. Lineage (NCBI taxonomy): Eukaryota > Metazoa > Chordata > Actinopteri > Beloniformes > Adrianichthyidae > Oryzias > Oryzias curvinotus. The sequence continues at coordinate 23,112,587 of CM043720.1, forward strand.
CATATCACAAGAGAGTGGCTGTTAGTGTTGAAGATTTAAAGATACATAATTCTCATATATGCACCAGAAGCACCCAGATAGTCATAAACGCTTTGCTGCATGTAGCAGACTGCTTGTTTTGATAAGTGAACTGACATAAACATGGATGAAATTATAATGCTGGAGGAAAAGCCATTAGCAGGGTCTTCATGATCTGTGCCGGTAATGCCAGAGCTCTGTAAGACAGAGAGAGTTCCATGATACCTGGAATCTTTTTGCATTGATCAGCGTCTGAGTGGTTATGCTAGCTTGGCTGCACATTCAATCAGTAACCTGTGGAAGGGATCACCAGGACCTGTTTCTTTACCTGGATGGAGTCAACTGACCCCACCCAGACTGTCCTCTGGTTGGAATGACAGTGGAGATTTGTCCGGCATAATGACAGAAGTAGTTTGGGCAGCCGTGGTGCAGCGGTATGGCGGTCGACCCATGATCGACTCCTGCCTTGCACGCCCATGTGTCGAAGTGTCCTTGGGCAAGACACTGAACCCCACCTTGCCTCTGGTGGCAGGCGGGCGCCTGTGTTTGGCAGCGGAGCGGCCACCAGTGTGTGAATGTGTGTGTGACTGTAAAAGCGCTTTGTCCTTGTAGGTAGAAAAGTGCTATACAAGTATACGCCATTTACCATTCTTGATGACAAGCTACAGCTGCTTGGAGGGCGAGGAGATGACCCAGGTGCAGAGTGCACTGTGAGTGTGAAGGTTTTAGTCCCACTTGAAAGAGGGTTCACCATGGACACAAGCTGGAGTCCTGATTGTGGAGGGAAAGCTTCCAATGAGATGTGCTGGTATAAAGCAGATAGTTTGGACTCCTTCATCAAACTAATAAAAATAAAATCTGGATGAAATTTCCTCTTCTCCCAAAGTCCAAACCATAGACAACAACATAGTACATGTGATTATAAGGGTCACAGAACAATTCCTTTTGCAAATAGAAAATTCCCTTAAGACTTTGCAATTCCACAGTATCACCACTCCTCATCTCTCTGAAACTCTCTAAATTCTCTTGGTTACCCCAGTGGACATGGTAGTCTGCTTGTTGTTCTAGAGTTTCATGCATGCCAAGTCAGGTTCATGTTGCCAACCCTTGCATTTATTCTCAGGGAATTCATTGATGTAGGAAAGGATGACAATGGGGTAGTTGTTGTGGATGCAGAAAAGAGAGGGTTAGAAAGAGGCAGAGAATGAGTCCTAGAAAGCAGCTTGAAAGCAAACAAGACTGAGAAGGAATTAGAATCTATTTATGTATTTTAATTTCTTATAAACATTTTTTTACAATCATCCTTAAAGAAATCAGGTGAGTCACATTTGCAAGTTTAGATATGGTAACGTGTAAGACAGGTTATAAAAAACACTGTAATAAAAATGTTGACAAACTTAAATTTCTTTAAAAATAGACCAGATTCAAACTAAACACCTACTGGTGTAACTTAATGAACCCTTTTTCTTTTAGTCTGGTCTTTTATAGTACTCTTTTTGAAGGGCAGTGTAACCCTTCCTTTCACCTTGATTTATTCTGCCCTCAAATGTGGTGTTTGGGTTGAGGGGTAGAATCTAAACTTAAACAAAATGTAGGCACTCTTCCTTTCTTTGTATGCAAGAGTTTCAAACATGAAACTACAAAAACAAGAAGCAAAACAGCCTGGGCCTAATCAAACCTGTTCTTGATTGGGGAATTAATATAGGATTTATTGATATCCCTGACTTTTGTTTGATTCTTACCCTCTAAAGGGATTTTCATCATTGTACCCAATGAGAAAATAACCCACAGCATAGTCTGAATAGTTTCTGTGCAATACAAGAAGCTTAAAGAACAAATGTTATGTGAGGTCTAAATCAGAGCGTAAGTAACAATAAGTTATCTATTTCTGTAAAAATGGAATGTTGTATGAGACTTGTAGAAATTAAACAATATAAATATCACAGGGAAATCTTCTTCAAGATATTTAAATTGTAAGTCAAGCCAGTAGATCAGGGGTCCTCTGAAGGATGGTGTGGCACCCTCAGAGGTCTTAATTTGATTACATGCTTTTGCACGGTCAGTGATGGCAGTTAGAAGACTGACACAGCATAAATCTGTCACTTGCCTGTTAAAAACCTACTCCTGAAATGAGCCATCTAGGGAGTTTTACATGTCAAGACATACAACATGTGATAAAACTGCATCGATCTTTTAGAGAAGCATTCAAATCCCCAGAAAGGGTCACAGCATATTCAAGCATATGACCATAAAATTAGATTCTGTACATTTTCCCCCTGAAAAATGCAAGGCGAAGAGAAGCAATGCTACCTAATGCCATTGTTATGTGTCTACAATATGTTCAATGGGAGTCTTCTCCCTTTGCATTTGTTAGTATTGATTCCTTCAGCATGTAGCAGTCTGGAGTAGTCGTGTCTCTTTGTTCCAGTTGTTGCCCACAGTGAGTTATGATCTTGTTCTCAGTTTGCAAGGTTGAGCAGTACATAAGACCTTTTAATTTGATGGTCACACTTTAGATATCTGCTCAGAGGCAAGCTCTGTGGTGGGACTGAAGCTAGATCTTGTGGAGGAGGTGGCAGAGCAGAAAACTCTGACCAGGTTCAGGGCCATCAAGCGGAATCCCTTACATCCCCTACATGAGGCCTTCACCAACAGGAGGAGCACATTCAGCAACAGACTGCAGTCCCAGTGCTGCTTCACAGAAAGACTAAAGCAATCTTTTGTTCCTCGTGCCATCAGGAAATACAACTTTCCGGCAGGGCATCTTAAAAGTAATTTCTTGTAATTTTGATTTTATTTTATTTTTTTACCCTCTGATTTTTAAATTATTAATCTATTTCTTTATTTTGTATTTATTAATCTTTTTAGTCTATTGCTATTTTTTACTATTTTTATTGTTTTTAATGTGTGTGTGTGTTGTGTGTTTTATGAGTGTGAGCAGATGGCCATTTTTAAATTTCCTTATATTCTATTCTATTCAGACCTGCAGTTAGAAGAACTTCCCTATAGAAACTTCAATGGCCCTAAGATAAAGTTAACACCTCCAATATGTGGCACCAGAGAAATTATTTTATACGTTATTTTTTAATGTTGGAAGAAATAAATTTAGCAGGACAGATTTGTCTCTCAATCAAATTTTAGCGGGGCTCCATTTTTTGAGACCTGAGTGCCTCATCAGTTTGTATTGATTTTATGGATATGAATCCACGTGATTTGATTGATGTTTGATACTGGACATATTTTCATCCACCATTAAGCCATCAGCAGTGGGCAGGCAGACAGTGGGAATGTTTGTGTCTCAAAACTATGAACTGAGGGATGTCCACAGGAAACATCGGAAACACAATGACCTGTGTGGATGAAGCATGGCTGCTTCTCAGTGTCAGGTGTTTTTCAGCCCCGCCTCCCTGTCGCTGTCATCCACAGCATGTTTGATTTGTACTTTCACTCCTGCTTTTGCACTGACACAGCCACTCGAGGTGATGAAATACACGGCTGGATGAAGGCTGGAAGCTGAGAGCCGTGGGCAATTTAATGGAGGGTTTTAATCTTTTTTTTTTTTGCTCTTTCTTAACTTCTTCTGCATATTTCTTAGACTGCATTCCTGCATGCACCAGTGTAATTACAACAACAGAGGGGGAACATTTTCAAGGGTGCATCTGACAGATTGGCTAATAGATTTTGTAATTTTAACTGTTTTCAGACTACTTGAAAGCATTTGGTAGTATTTTTTATTGATATGCTCTTCATTTCCAATAAGTCCCTGAGCCAATAAAGGCTCTTTGACTGGTGATGTTTTTTGTGTTGTGGGCCTCATTTTCTATGTAAGATTATGTGATTGACAGTATTTTTTAGACTTTGGCATGGGAATGGAGGATCTCAGATTAAAGTTGTAATTTCTTTAAAGCAAATTTTTCGGCGATAATGTGCAAGAAGCTAGCTAAATGATCCTGTTTGATGATAAGGCTGTCTGACTGTAATGAATTGGTGTCACAGACTCAGTTGGGCTTCCCATCTCACAGACAGTAATAAAGTTTTTGTTGTAATAAGATGGGTGGAGGAACCAGAGGTGGTTCATGTCATCCCCAGCAGAGATCGGTTTCTACAAGAAACGGGACAAGCGGGAGGAGATGTTCAGAGCATGCTCAAAGCTATGCCGATAGCCCATCAGTCATTATGACAGCCAGGTCAACAAGGGAACCGTAACTTCACTGTCTGCATCAGCTGCACGAACAGACAAATCTATACTTGACTTGAGCATAAAGCCAGAGGCAGAGGTACAGTATAGCCGGCTGTGTGAGGAACTAAGTAAGTGATAAAATATTTCTGCAAAGGTAGCAAACTATTACACCTAAGGTCATTGTTTGGTATGTATATTTGGGCATGCTCATTCTCTCTCCTCTGAGTAGGATTCTGAAGTTTGCCTCACTTCACACCAGCGGCATAAACACTGTTTCTAAGAGACAGCAAACAATTTGTTTGGGGCAGCCTTTCATCTGCCTCCGTTTCCCTCTGGGCTGAACCTTCTGCTGAAACAGACGGCCTCAGCTCACGCCTCTTTTCTTCCCCCACTGTTTTCTATCACCCCCAGCTCATCCGCCTGCACTGATCTTTTTTTTTTTTTTTTTTTTTTACTTTTATTTGTGCAGAAGAAGGTTCTGCTGAGTATGCATTTTGTAGCCCAGCCTTGTTCACTATACCTTTTCAAACTACGCTGCTCCCCTATAAAGTGCTTCTATGTCACAGAGCAGCAGTTCAGTGGTATGTTTCACATTTTTTCTAGCTGCTGAAGGTCTTTTTGGGTTTTTCACTTATTATCAGCTAACTTCAAATCCAAGCTTAAAGATCCACTCCAAGAAAAATTGTGTTTTGGGTCTTTTTAACATGTTCTTGTGGCTGTTTTCTAATTACGGAAGACATGACTAAAATAAGCCTAAAACTAAACTTCTGAGTATGTATTTAATCAAATCGTGGTGAAGCAGGAGCAGATGAAAAAATGTAATGTAAAAAAGCTTATAGCAGTCACATAGAAATATGCTGGGTGAGTCACAAATTCTCTGCTCTGCTCCATTCTGACGCATCCACTGTCAGACAAATAAATCCATGAACGTCTTTGTTTTCCTCATCTGAGCTGGAATCTGGATCAGAACTGTACGGCTTCACTGTTTTTGTTGCACCTTTAAGGTTAGGTTGAGGTTGTTAGGGTTGTAAGCTAGTGAGAGAGATGTAAACAAAGGGATCATTAATAAATATGTTTTCAGCGAAATGTGACTTACCTAGATCTGTTCACTCGCACTGAAGGGTAAAGGGGAGAGGGAGGGAAAACGACAATAAATGAACGCCCAGCAAAAAGGAAAATGTGTTATTTGAAGCCTGTTTATTTTCTTCTATCAACTGAAAGCAATGTCATCTGGACCTGTGGTCTATCGCCATGTTTGTCGCCCATGAAGAGAAAATTATTTTTTTTTCAAAATATAATCATTTGGGCCAAAGTTCTGTTTTTTGCATTTTTGGTTTCGGAGGATATTTTATGACATCCTTTCAGGCGTCTTTTTTGACCGTGATGGGCTGTAATAATCAGCATTTTGTTAGCGTTGTTTCTCAGCTGCACGGTGGAGCAGTGGTTAGCGCTCTTGCCTCACAGTAAGAAGTCAAGTCCTGGCTGGGACCTGAACCAGAAAACCAATGGGGGACCTGAACCAGAACACCAATGGGGGACCTGAACCAGAACACCAATGGGGGACCTGAACCAGAAAACCAATGGGGGACCTTTCTGTGTGGAGTTTGCATTTTCTCCCAGTGCATGTGTGGGTTTTCACTGGCTTCCTCCCACCATCCAAAAACTTGCTTCATAGGTTAATTGGTCCCTCTAAATTTTCCCTCTACGTGTGAATGTGAGAGTGCATGGGTGTGTGATTGTGGTTCTGTGACAGTTTGGCGACCTGTCCAGGAAGACCCCTGCCTTTAGCCAGGATTAAACCTGGGATAGGCCCCTGCCTGTGACCCCAAAAGGGACAAAACGGGTTTAGAAGATGAATGAATGGGTGAATGAATACATGTTTCACAGCTTTAATCTAATTCCTGTTTAATTTTGCTGAAGTATCTGTCCTTTTGCGTTTTCTGGATCAAATGCGAGTAAAACTTTAATTTGGCAGGTCGATTAAAAAAACAAAAACAAAAAAAACAGCCACTTTGCCAGGTGAGACAGTGCTCATGACATGGGGCTCAAACCCGCAACCATGACTTTTACGTGTCGGCCTGCTTTCCCACTTGGCTACCACAAACATCCATCCCATAGTTGCGTCAAACATTTAATTCTGCCTTTTTTATAAAAAAAAAAAAAGTCTAGTATATTTTTATTTAAAAAAAAAGGTCCAGAGATCAGAAGTGTCTTTTGTTAAAATCCCATTATCTGTCTGTAATGTTGTAAAACCTGACATAAGACCACTCTTTCAAATATCGTTAGTGTTTTGTTTTTGTGAGAGAATTATCATCAACTGAAACTTTAGAAATATAAAGGGAATAACTGTTTAGCTTTTCCAGAACAATGTTTGGCTATTAGAAATCTAACTTGGCTGGTAGACTTTGGAAGTTACTGGTCAACCCAGCTATTTAATAATTTAAAGCCTTGTCTGGATATATTTACTTTCATCTGTATCTCACATTGACTGTATATGAAAACTGGATTGACTCCTTCCATCTGGCGTTTGGTCAGAATAACTAATCTTGCTCTGATACATTTTGAACATTCATTCATCTTCTAAATTCAAATTCAAATTCAAATTCAACGTTATTTATATAGCGCTTTTCATGCTACATAGCATCTCAAAGTGCTTCCCAGAGAAAGAATAAAAAGTAAGATAAAAAAAATATATATATATATATATATATATATATACATAAAATAAAATACCTGAATTAATAGAACACACAAAAACCCAACACATACACATCCCTCCATTAAAATCAAAACAAATCAAATATAAAATCAAATAAAATCATGTGAACAAGTAGAAATTATGTGAAAGCTTTAGGAAAAAGATGTGTCTTGAGTTTTTTCTTTAAAAAATCCACAGTGGCTGAAGCCCTCACATCCTCAGGCAGGCTGTTCCACAGGCAAGGCCCACAGTACTGAAAGGAGGCCTCGCCGTGGGTTTTAGTTCTGACCTTTGGGACCACCATCAAACCTGCACATGTGGACCTGAGGGCTCTGGGAGGGTCATAGACTAAAAGTAAATCTGATAAAAATGAGGGTCCAGTTTCATGTAAACCATTATAGACTAGTAAAAGAACCTTAAAATTGATCCTAAAGCTGACTGGGAGCCAGTGCAAAGACTTCAAAATTGGAGTAATGTGCTCCTTCTTTTTGGTTCTGGGTAAAAGGCATGCAGCTGAATTTTGAACAAGCCGCAGCCGGTTGATAGTATTTACCTTAGCACCAGAAAGAAGAGCATTACAATAGTCTGTCCTAGATGTTATAAAAGCATGGATTAATATTTCAGCACTGGTCTGTGAGAGAAAGGCTCTTACTCGGGCAATATTTCTAATATGATAAAATGCAGTCTTTGTAACTTAGTTTGTGTGCGCTTCAAAGTTAAGATCTGCATTTAAAATCACACCGAGGTGTTTTACTTTATTGCACACATTCAGTTTAAAAGTAGATAAATAGGATTGGACCCTTTCTCTTTCAGCTTCAGGACCAACAATTAAAAGGGCAGTTTTCTCTCACATCCATGTTTCAATATCTAAAACACAACTTAAAAGGTCATCAATGGGTCCCATGTCATCAGGAGACACAGCCACATATAACTGGGTGTCATCAGCGTAACTATGAAAGTTTATGCCATGTCTCCTGACGACATCACCTAGCGGTAGCATGTAAAGGTTAGAAAGTGTCGGGCCAAGGACTGAACCTTGTGGCACACCAAATGTCAGTCCGTGCCTCCCAGATGATGCATCATTTATACTGATATTAAAATCTCTTCCTGTGAGGTAGGATTCAAACCAGCTGTACACAGTTCCAGTGATTTCAACCATGTCATGCAGTCTGTTTAGAAGAATGGAGTGGTCAACTGTGTCGAAGGCTGAACTCAAGTCCAGAAATACTAAAACAGGTGTTTTCTTTTCATCAAAATTGGACCTGAGATCATTTATAACCTTGACCAGTGCCATCTCTGTGGAGTGATGTGATCTAAAACCAGACTGAAATTTTTTTTAAATATTATTTTTATTAATAAAATCTAGTTGGATAAAAACCAGTTTTTCTAAAATCTTACTTAAAAATGGCAGGTTTGACACTGGTCGGTAATTATCTAGATTTAAAGCATCTAAACTCTCACTATAGCAGTCTTTAAGGATGTAGGAAAGATCCCAGTCTGAAGAGAGTGGTTAACGATGTTCAGGAGCTCCTCCTCACAGGATGAAAACACCGACTTAAAAAGTGAGGTGAGAATGGGATCCAGAGAACAGGCTTTACTTTTAAGTTGGGAAATCACTTTACGAAGCTTTGTAGCATCAATTAAGGCAAAACTCTCTAGTGTGTTCTTAAAAGGCAAACAGAATGCAACAGACTGAACTGTTAGTGGTAGTTGGGTGATATTAAATCTAATGTTATTTATCTTATCAGTGAAATGGACTGCAAACTCTTCACATTTTAAACTGCTAAGAATAGAACATGGGCTGGAAGAGATTGAATTGATTAGTCGGTCAATGGTGGTAAAAATAATCTTTGGATTAGAAAAATTGTCAGCTATTAATTTTGAATAGTATTCCTGCTTTGCATGTTTAATAAATTTGTTGTATTGTGTTAGTTTTTCCTTAAAGATTTGGTAATGAATTGTTAGTTTTGTTTTGCGCCAATTTCGTTCTGCAACCCTACAGATTTTCTTAAGTCTCTTGGTTTCCTCTGTTCTCCAAGGAGGGGGTGCTTTGGCTTTGACCGTTTTTATTTTTAAGGGAGCGACTTTGTCCATTATTGATATGAGCTTGTTATTGAAATTTTGGACAGGTACATCAACAGACAAACTTAAAGTGTTTGGTTGGTTGTGTTCCAGATGTGAGGTGAAGTTTGCAGCCACTTCAGGGTGTAGACAACGCCTTCTAACAGTTCTCTTTGGAAGTCTTTGGGTGACAAAGCCATTGATAGTAAAAAACACATGAGTGATTTGAGATACCAACGTCCACAACAGAGGTCACATTGGCCATCAGTCCACGAGTGATTAAAAGATCCAGAGTGTGACCCCTGTTCTGGGTGGGAACACTGACATGCTGAGTAAAATTCATAGTTGCTAAAATGTTTAAAAACTCTTGGACATATGAGTCCTTTGGATCGTCCACATGTAGGTTAAAATCGCCCAAAATAATTATTCTTCTAAAATCTAAGTGTATAATTGAAAGCAGCTCTGCAAAGTCAGAATTAAAAGATGAGTTACACTTTGGAGGTCTGTACACTATCAAAAATAACACAGTGGGATTATTAAAAACAATGGCCTGGTATTCAAAAGATGTGTATTAGTGAAACACTTTGTCTGTAGAACTAATAAAAAGCAGACAGGATAGCAGCAGTTTCCCCACCCCTACCTTGTTTTCTGTCTTTGTTTGTAAAGTAAAAAAAGGGGTGGAGTCGCTTCAGACAGTGAACCAGTTGAACCACAATTCCAAGACTCTGTTAAAAACAGGCCATTTAGGTTATGATCTAAAATTAAGTCATGGATAAGAAATGATTTGTTTGATAGTGAGCGTACATTTAAAAGTGCCAGATTCAATTGAGACGGATTATTGTTTTCAGATTCATGAAGGGTATTCAAATTTTGGATATGGACTGCTTTTAGGTTTTTATAATTCCTTTTAGAAGTTTTGAATTGAGTTCTACATTGGTTTGTTATTACAGTTTGTGTGGGAAACGTGGCAGGTGTTATTGGGAGTTTGGTTGATAACCCATGAAGTGGGCCTAGGGAAAGGACAGAGATTTGGTGTGATCCGGATTCACGTTCTGAAGAAGTTAAGGGAGCTGGTAGTCAGTCCTCTTTAAAACAATGAACAGTATGTTGAATGTTAGCTGCTATAATACTGCTACCAAGCAGACTAGGGGGAAGTCCATCTGGTCTGTAAAAAGAGGGGCGATTCCAGAATATGTTAAAATTGTCAATAAAACCAAACCTGTGCTTGTGGGAGGTGGACAGCAGCCAGGTGTGGAGGGAGAGGATCCTGCTGAAACGTATAGATCCTCTAGTAAGTGTGGGAATGGGTGCAGAAATAAAAGCAATTTTCCCAGTGTTGGATAAAAGAGTGAAAAGTTCCCTAAATTCCCTTTTTGTGATTTCGGATTGATGAAGTGTTGTGTCATTGGTTCCAATGTGAACTCCAATCTGAATGACACTGGTTGGGAGGGAACCAGAACGCAGAACCTCAGGAAGCTTTTGGAGAAGATCCTTTACCTTGGCCCCAGGGAAGCATCTGGTAATAGCGTTGATGTACCTTATATTCCTGGCTATAGAGTCAGCAACAATTAGGGTGGTTGGGGGGAATAGTGCTTGGGGGTGAGAGGGACGAGCCTCAGCCGGAGCAGTCACTCCCTCCTGGTCCTTTGCTTTTTCTCCTGGGGCTGGGGGGACAGTTCCGGGCTGAGCCAATGGTGGCTGGTCCAGGAGGCCAACAGAACGCCTGGCCACCGCATCTTGAAGGAGCTTGATCCTCCGGTGGGCAGGGGCAGTGTCACCACTTGATGTCTGGGACGTTTTTTTGGATTTTTCCCTCATCCTGGCACTGGAAGAGGTGAATGGAGCAGCTGTCTTTGGCCCCCCATTATCATTGCTCCCTGCACCATTAGGGGGGCTCGACGTCAGTACTGACGTAGTGGGAGATGGATCATGTTGCACACCAGGCCCCCCAGGAGTAGAGATGGCCGCCTCGTCTTCCGCCAGCACATCAAACTGGTTGAATAGTGTAAGATGGGGAGGCGATGTCTGCCTTATCTGGGCTCTCCTTGTGCCCCTGACAACCACTTCAGTCCAGGATGGATGGTTCCTTGGTGTGGAGCAGGAAAAAAGTCGAGCACATTCTACAGAGTCCATAGGAAGAGTGTCCTGGGCAGCCGACAGTTCAAGGATCACTCTCGACTGTTTGGAAGCTACTCTAAAAGCGCTTTCTAGGAGTGCTTCCTTTACTTTTAGCTCTGCTGTTAGTTTATGTATTTGTTTCTTTAGCTCTACAATAGTTTGGTTTGTTTGGTCACAGGTGCAATTCAAGCTAGCCATCTCACCATTCACAGAAAGCTTTTCCAGCACGGTTGCTTCGCTATGTGATGGAAGCCCCGCCGGGCTTCAGTCAACGTCGTGTCGGCCTCTGGTGAACGCCGCGCCAGGCTCCAGTGAACTGCCCCGCCGGACTCCAGTGAACGCCGCTCCGGCCTCTAGTAAACACTACTTCCGCCTCTGGTGAACGCCGTGCCGGGCTCTGGTGAACGCCCCGCCGGGCTCTAGTAAACACCAGCGTTGGCCTTTAGTTAACACCGCGCCGGACTTCGGTGATTGCCACACTGGGCTTCAGTCAACGTCGTATCGGCTTCTGGTTAACGCCGCGCCGGGCTTAGGATGGATCTTCTATCCCAATTTGTCCCTTTCGGGGTCACGGGGCTGCTGGAGCCTATCCTGGCCACTTGTGGGTGAAGGGAGGTGACATCCTGGACAGGTTGCCAGTCTGTCGCAGGACCATAATCAAACACCCATGCACACTCACATTCACGCCTATGAAGCATGTTTTTGGATGGTGGGTGGAAGCCGGAGTCCCCGGAGAAAACCCACGCATGGACGGGGAGAACATGCAAACTCCACACAGAAATGCCCCCCATTGGTGTCCTGGTTCAGGTCCCCCAGCCGGGACTTGCAGTGTGACAAGAGCGCTAACCACTGTGCCACAATGCAGCCCAATTTTTACATGTTTTTGACACTAATCCTATGTTTTCTTCAATATCTTTCCTTTGCCGCGAGTTATTCAACTTACAAGCTGACCAAGCAGATGCCTCAATAAACGTATATGGTTTTTGCATCAAACGTTTCATTGACAGATTCACCCAAGCCCACTTTCAGTGAAAGGGGTGTGGCCTTTCAACAAGCTCTCTCCTGATTGGTGAGCATGGTTGCTATAGAAATGTAGACTCAGCCCGACTGGAACCAATCACTGCTTACTGTCGTTGTCTGGCTCCAGCATGTTGATGTCCATACTGCAAAAAAAGGTGTATGAATTGACTGTATTTAGTTGGAGCTGGCAGTAAACTGTGCTATGGGTGACGCCACATTTGCTTGGTCCAATTCTCTTAAACAGCCAATGGAATCTCAGCAGCTCCTAATTTTCCCAAGCTGCTTTTGTTTGATTTCCAGGTAAAACCCTGGAAAGGTTTTGTAATGTTGTTTCTGGACTATGCTTTTCAAAGAACACTAATAATTTGTTTTTAGCCCTACTTTTGGCCCTTCGGCTTTAGTATTTCTGCAGTTTTTGTATGATCACCTCTGAAGTGCCATTAACCATAAAACATTGCCCTGACTGTAAAACATAAATACAGCAGGATGGATCATTTCATTACCAAGATATTGTGTGCATTAAATTATGTGCTAACTTTAATCGATCTTTATTTTAATTATTGTTCTGAATGACTGCATATTGTTTGGTTCTAATTTAATTTCTCTGAACTACAAGTTGCAATGTCACGTTTAAACGGCTCATATCAAGATGAAAAATCCTCCATTAGATTTTTTAATGCTGAAAATGAATTGGCTCTGTGAGAATACAATTGCTTTGATTATTATTTCAATTTTTGCAATAGACTAAATAGATGTGTCCTCCACTGTCAAACCATAAAAGAGTTACGTCCTGACTTTTCTGATTTACAGCCCTGATGAACATCTTTTAGGTTTATGCTTAGTTTTATGGCTTGCAGTCTCGTTACTCTGATAGACACAAACTGCTTTAATAACTCTCTGTGCAATCTGCCAAAATATACTTAACACCAAACGACTAACAGGACACTTTTATTACTTAGCTGAGATACTTATTTAAACAACTTTACATGGTTGACTTTAAAAGCGGGTACATTTTCATTTAAATACCGTATTTTCACGATTATAGGGTGCACTGTATTATAGTTATGGGTGCTTTTTCTGTGTTTAACACATGCAAAAGGCCCACCTGGTGTTGGGGCGCGGGCACATTAACACATACCGGTAAAACATGCATGCTAGTGTGTTAAAAAAAGGCAGCATGAGCAAAACTGAGTGTGTTGTGATTTATTTTATATTTTTTCATCAATCAGCATCCAAAAATCCATAAAAATCCTCATCTTCTGTATCTGAAATGAACAGCTGGGCTAAATTTCTATCAAACACGCCAGGTTCACTTTTGTCATTGGCTCCTCATCAACGATGCCGGCTTTTGTGAAACCTTGAAGAACAGTGCAAGCAGACACATAAGCCCAAGCTTCTGCAATCAATTCACAAATTGTGGCGTAACTCGCCTGGTGCTGCCTCACAGTCTTAGTTAAAGACGAAGACTTAGTAAAAGAAGCAGAAGATGGACAGTTTTTCATTGTAATCCTCTGGAAATTGCTGCGCCACTGTAGTCCTTTGGCCGTATGGAAAGATTCATAAAATGGTCCAAGACCTCCTTGAAAATGTTCAATTTTCATTTCCTGTGCAAGCGTTCCTGCCTTCAGTGGAATGGTGACTGTAGAGACGCTTCTCCTAGCTGTTCTCTGATCGTTAATCCATCGCTCCAGTCGGTCTTCCAACTCGGGCCACCCCGCGTTGTTTCCGCTGAAACTCTGCGGCGTCTTCTCGATTGTCTGAGTTTGTTTTCCAGCCTTCTCCACTTGTGAACCATGCATTCATTCACCTTGAATTCTCTGGCTGCTGCTCAATTCCCATGTTCCTCCATGTAGCTGATAGCTTGCAGTTTAAACTGTGCTTTATAATCGTGTCTCTTCGCATTTTCAGGGTTTCCAAAACGATTTTGTTCTGCATCATGCTCATACTTGCACCTTTGTGCTATTCGGGGGTAGGGTTGTGCCGATGGGCAATACCATCGTCCATCGTGAGGGCTGACTGAAATCTGGATGGAAAGACACCATCTTGATGCCACGCCCCCGCCACGCTGCGAGTCAACACTATAGGCCACGGTTACTTGTGCAAAATATCTTGATTGGATCAATGGTCGGATTAGAATTCAACCGTGTGCATGAACCCAGAAAAACGTTTTCAGATTATAGCGTTCACATGGTCACTAAATCATTCGTACATGTGCTATCCTAGGACAACACCCTTACATTGATGTGTTATCCCTACCATAACAAAGGTGGAGAGGATTTCATGTAATCCATGGACAACAGTGAAGATCACAAATCATTGAAGAAAAAAGGTTTAGCGCACTGTCTAGTGGGTCTAGATGACCCCACTCCCAATGTTAAAGTGCCAAGAATAGCACAAGGGTTACCGGAAGAGGAAATGAGTTCCGCCGAATGATCTTCTAAATGTGCTTTTATTAATGTTATGGTTATTATGAAGCGTCTGTTCGCTCATCATTTTAATTTAAATCCGTGTGGTCAGTGCTTTTTCTGTTGAAGAACAGAGCTGGATGAAGCCAGGGTTAGGAGAAGGCTAACACGTGCTAACAACATTTAGCCTTTGATGAACATAAAATCCATGCAGGGAGACTGAGTTCTGCTGAGGTCGGTAGCTCGTTCACCTAGAGCTGCGGGATAGATCCCAGTCCGAAGTCTCCCACACATAGAGCACATGTAACAAATCATCCTTCCTTCCCCTCAAACACAAGGCTATAAGTCCGTCTGCTCTGCTCAGAGACACGGCTCGCTCGGTCCACAGGTCCACTTGACTAATCAAGTGCAGGAGAGGACTACTTCTTTTCTATTTTTTTTTTTTTCTTTTTTTTGTTAAACTCACTTCCTTCAGTTTATACTGGATCATTGTGGATAAGTCATTGGTTGGGAAATAAAATAAGTAAAGTAATAAAGTAAAAACTGTAAAAGTGCTTTAGGCCTTGTAGGTAGAAAACTGGTATACAAGTATTCGCCATTTAACAGACGTTCAAATGGGTGAGTTGGAATCAGTGATTTATCCAGAATAAGATTGTTCTCCATGATTTCTGTCTTTATTTGCTTTGCCCCGCCCTCTGAATTCCTGGCCAATGACTGAAGAGATCTTTTGCCACATGGTTTTGTTTACAAGCTTTGATTCAAAACAGAAATGTCCGCTTGACAACACTCTGAATACAGACCGAGTGCAAGGTTCAAGACTCGATCCGGACCAAATGGTTTTTCCGTTCTGAATACAACCTTAATTCTTAAACTACTTTAGCATGTAGCCAATTACCTCAACATTTCTAGCAAACATTTTTAGCTATTTATTGAACCGTATTGCTGTAGCAAACTACAGCTTCTTCAGCTACTTTTGCATAACACTAACTGCTTTAGCAATTTAAGCAAACGGCTACAGCATTTTCAGCAAACACATGCAGCTGAAAGCATTCACACTTGCATTATCACTGGTAATACAAACCATCTAGTCATGTTTTTGAAAATATTTGCTCAGCTCTACGGCACAAACCCACCAGATATCTGAAACAAAGCTTAAAGGAAATTTAGAGCTAAAAAAAAGTGGGGAGCATTAAGCTCCTTTAGCTTGTTGGCATCTGGGATCACAGCTCTTGACACAGTTAATTTGTCATATTGTTAATTAACTTCATAGCTGGAAGCATTAATGCAGGAAATACCCTTAAGATTTCAGAGAAACATATGGTGCCTCTAAGATTACATGTTTTCCAGGAATGTTCATTTAAAATATATAAACTGCAAACTGTGTTCTGTACTACAAATATGTAGTGTAAACAATTTAAAGAAATAAAAGATACAAGGATTGCAAGAAACATCAAGCAAATATTTTAACTTGAATCTTCTCAAGTTCCAAAAGTCTAGCAGAGGGGAAATGGCATTTAGTCACGGTGGAAATGGAGAAGCATTAAAACCTGTACATTTTTAGGTTACAATACAGCTTTTTCAGTCATTAGACAGAATTGTGACTCTTACTTAAATTTGAATGAATCCTGTCATGAAGTAATCCAGTTTTCCAGAGCCAGGCAGAGCTGCTGCACATACTCTGCTACACAGACATCTCTCCAGTGTCTTTATGATTCGGCACACAGAACTACTTTACAACTGTGCTTTTAAATGCTCAGTTTCAGGTCACGACCCCTCACAGTGGCAGACAGACTCATCAGCCTTTCGACAAACACGGCAGCAGAATGTCCCACTGGGCGGGCCGAGAGACAATGATAAACCCTGACAGCGCGTACGCGGATCAGTCTCTCAGACACAGACCCACTTTGAGCTGGCGGGGTTATGGAGATACGGTGCACTTTATTTAGCTACATCCTCATGACGCCCCTTTAAATCATGGCATGACTTTTGGCATTGCACCTGCAGAGCACCACCTCAGAGCGCATGAGCTCCAATGCTCGGGGAGTGAACGCAATGATTTCATGTTCAGTGTACAGCGAGCCTGTGATCTTCAGATAAACTGCTGAATTACAGCAGGCTGAGTTCAATGTTTCTGATGCAGAATGGGTGGCTAATGCCAAGGGAGATTCTCCTTTAACTTTATGGACAGTAGAGTACAGAACAACTCATTTTGACATTTACAGGAGCTTTAGTAGACTGAAAGAAATAATTTTCCTTTTTTATTTATTCTTAATTCCACTGAGCGGGAACTCTATTTTTGGGTTGCTTTAAATCCTGATGGACTTAAAGCTGGTGCTATTGTTGCATTCTGTTGCTTTACTAAATGTGGACTTAAATGTCTGAAATGCAAAAATGTGAACGCACTGGGAAGACTGGCATTGACTGCCTTGTTACTCTCTCACGGTGATGTGAACAGCTTTCCAGCTCTGGCACATTTCCTTTAGATTTGCGTGCAGCTTTAATCTGCACAGTATATTGTGGCTCCACATACTGAAGGCTCATTATCTCCATCTAAGGGCAGATTTTCAGAAATGCTCTCACAGTGCAGACAATTTCTTTGCCATTGATTGTTTCAGGGTACTTATTTCTAATAGCTTTTGTCTGATTTTCTTTTTACTCTTTTGTCATCTCAGGATCTGAAGAAGGTGCTGTCATTCCCCCCCTACCCTGGGGAGTTTTTGCACCCGGTCGTGTATGCCTGCACGGCGGTCATGTTGCTCTGCCTCTTTGCCTCCATCATCACGTACATAGTGCACCACAGGTAAGAGGAAATCACAAACTGATTTCACTGCATTTTCCACTCAAACTTGAATCCTCTTCAGTCTGGTGTCTCTTAATGTTAAATCAGTCATTACCGTCTCTTTCACGTCTGAACAGTATCTCTTGGTTTCTTGCCTTTCTCTGTCCATTCTGTCTGATTTTTTGACATGATGTGCTTTGATTCCAGGTTTTTAAGCTGATGTTGAGTAACTAATCTGACTAAGAAAATATAAATACATGCAGATTGTGCTTTGTGAAATTACGAGTGTTTCAAGGAATGTGAGCCACCTGTGGAATTCCATGGAGTTCATGGGCCACTTTTGTTGTTGTCCTGTTGTGAAAGGGGGGTGGGTGGGGGGCTGCCTGGCATATTCATCAAGCCTCCCTTTGAGTCTGCTGTCTTTGTGACAGCAGTATAATATTTCTGCACTCCATCCATTAGAATGTAGAGGAGCTCAGAATATCTCACGACACATTTTCCAGGAATATTGTTTTATCTAGAATAAAACATTTGTTGATTGCCACAGCGTGTTTGTGCTTGTTGTCTCTCCAAACATAAAGTGCAAAACTGGTGAAAGTGTTTGAAGATGCAGCAGGATTTTATCATTCTGTGACAGCTGAGGTGGAGATGAGCGGCGTCCCCCACAGTCAGGCAGTGAGGACAGCATCTGGAGTTTTAAACAGCTGGCTCTGTAAAAACTGGCAGAGTGGGGTTTGAGATATTTTTGGATTTCCTCTAAAACAATATCAAAATGATCATCATTTAAGATTGAAAACTTCTAACAAAAGCAAGTAAAAATATCAAAACTAATGAATATGGCATTTAAATGCAGGGCTATGAAGTAATCAGATTCAACCATTTAATGGAAATAAGTTTTTAAAGAAAATAGTTGGAAATTGCAAAAA
Source organism: Oryzias curvinotus (assembly GCA_023969325.1). Lineage (NCBI taxonomy): Eukaryota > Metazoa > Chordata > Actinopteri > Beloniformes > Adrianichthyidae > Oryzias > Oryzias curvinotus. The sequence goes on from CM043720.1 coordinate 23,130,792, forward strand.
AACAAAAAAAAGATGAATTTATTACTGTTATAGTTGTAGACATTTAACTTCTGACTGATATTTTCATGTCATGAACTTATTCTGAAAACTGCCTTTTCTTTCTTAGATAATAATAATCATCATGGCTCTGATGCTGTCTGATTGTGCTTATCTTGTAACATAATTTTGATTTCATCTGATTAAAACCATTTTTACTGAACTATACCTTAGTTACAAATTATTTATACAAACCTTTAGATACATCAATAATGTGTTTTGTTTTAAAGCTCCACTCTAATGAAAATGGTGTTTTGGATCTTTGTAACTTGCTCTTGTAGCATTTAGCATGATAGAAGAAATATAGGCCTATAAAGCAAATTAGGATTAAAACTGCGTTCCTGAGTATTTCTTTATTCAAATCGTTGTGAATCAGGAGCAGATGAAAATCATTTAAAATAAACTTGTTCCGATGCATCCACTTATAAGCAAATGGATCTATGATTGTCTTTGTTTTCCTTTTCGGGAACTGGAATCTAGTTGAAAACTGTGGATAGATCTGAAATTGCTGCCGTTTTTGTTGCGCCGACAGTGTTAGGTCCGGGTTGTTGGGGCCTTAAGGCTTCACTTTGGAAACCACAAGTGGAGAAACCATTACAGACATTTACTCTGTATGAAACTGTAAACACAATAGATCTGAAAGCAATTTTTGCTGGTAGAAATTAATTGAACCAATTGAAAGATTGAACCTTTACTCATAATTAAAATAATGAATTCTTAAATCAAAACTAGCACATTGGAAACGTGTGTGTTTGGGTAATTCAATAAATTGTTGAGTAAGACAATTTGTGGGTTTGATGAATCCATATGTCGATTTGATTTATGAATGGGGAAATCCTTACTCTGGGTGTGTGGCAGCATGTTTCTGTTTCACACTGGGTCAGTGGGGTTTTCTTTCATGAGTTCTCACATTTAAAGTCTCTCGCACCTCCTCCACACCTCCCGCCAGGCATCCCCAGTGCTGACACACATTTCTGTGTGGTAACACTTGAGTTGCATAGTATCACCCCAGCTGAGTGACTGGATCCAAGCTGTGAGTATTAGGGACAAAGCGTTACATTGGGACCAACTTGAGGCATGATCGCCAGAGATAAATAGCATGCGGAATGTAAAATGCATAAATATGTATTTCTACACATGGTAAATGTGCAGTCAGTGATTGAGAAGACAGAATCTGTGATCATAAGCACCGTAGTGATGTATGATGTATGAACCAAGGAAATTCACTGTGTGGGATATCATGTCTTAGAAATCAAAATCCTTTGAAGCCAGTTGATGCTATCTGCATCAGGCATGTATACAACAGTGATTCATTACTTGTACCACACCTACAGAGCCTTGGAAAGTTCAGTGATTGTAAATGTCAAGCATTTCTTCTTTTTTTTTACTTCAGCAGTTAAATAGGGTTAAATCTGCAGAAGATGCAGTTTCGTAACAGTCCAGATTGATCAGGTAGATCAGGGTTTTTCCATCTTTTTTGAGCCAATGTTCACCTTTTTCTTGATAAAAGATCATAAGATACTCCAGCAACCAAAAATGTAAAAAGCTCAATTAAATTCTGAAGTCTGTTTTAACAATATAGAGTCATTCTTTTTAGAATGCTTTGAATACGAATCAAATAAACACAAAAGAAAAATGGGTTTTCATATTCCTAATTTCTCTGTGGGAAACCTGATGAACACAGAGCTGATCTCCTGTCTATGATAAATGTTTTTGACCGTTAGGTGAAATTGAATAGTTTTCCATAGCACACCTTTAAATCCCTCATGGCACACTAGTGTCCACTGGTGGAAGAACACTGAGGCAGACAGCTGATACAGAAGTCTGGCATGCATAATACAAAGCTGAAATCACTTTTTAAAACTTTAAAACTCTTTTTATATTCTTTGAATATAGGACTTTTTGTTTAATCGTGGAACCTTACAGTTATCTACTTATTGACTTTTTTTTATTAAAGCTCTTTATTGAATGGCATGAAATATTTAGCATGTCCTAATGTGTGTCAGAGAACACCAATGACCTGAATAGAGGCAGGCCCCTTTCCACAAAACCCTTTTATAAACACCTGAAGCGTGACACACAGGAAGCCAACAGAACATTCCAACACCAGGAGGGTCACCCAAACACCTGCAACACAAATTACTAACAGGAAACAGCTGCACCCAATCTGTGACATGATCCAAATTAAACTAAAGGTTGAGTTTTGTTTTTAATTTAAGAAAACTTGACGTGTTTATTAGTTTGGTTGGTGAAAGGAACAGTCTCCTGGTTTCAAGAAGTCAGTTCTGAGATGACCTATTACTGTGCTGGACCTAACTCTGAAAATGATTCAGAACCTTTTGGAAAAGGGGCTATAGAGGCTAAAGGGGCTCAGCGTGGAAAAAAATGCCTTTGAAGAGTCTTGGCTGAGGTAATCATTGCATGCTGTTTGGTTGTTGCATCTCAGCTGAGTTCTTCTGATAAAAGTTTTTTTCTTTTAGCAAAAGTTTGCTCCAATCAATCAAGTTATTTTACTGCCTACTTGGTCCCAGACAACATAAGTAAAGATTTTAAACGTGGGTTAAAGTAAAGCACAATTTCAATAATAAGAAGTGAAGTTAATTCAGATTCATAATGCAGCCTCAGATTTCTAAGTGTTTTTTTTGTTTTGTTTTTTTTGCTTTTATTGTTTTATTTTGCTTTTAAGATCAAACAGCCCACGTTTTTTTGTATGAATGAGAGGTATTGAATTCTTGCATGTTACAGCATGTATAATCTACCTAGCCATCCATTTTCTAAACCCGCCTTAACCCTTTTGGGGTCACAGGGATGCTGGAGCCTATCCCAGCTACTGTAGAATGAAGGAAGGTTACATCCTACGGTAGTCTGTTGCAGGGCCAAAGAAATACTGTCAACCACACATCCTTCCAGTCACACCTAGGGCCAATTTAGAGTCACCCACTGACTTATGAAGCATTTATTTTGGACTTTGAGAGAAGGCCGGAGTGCCTAAAGAAAACCCACACATAGACGAGGAGAACATGCAAGCTTCGCCCATGAAAGACCAAAAGACTTGATCCAGAGCCTTCTTCCTCGGATGTTAGAGAAAATGACCATTTTAAAGTCACAACATTGTAAAACCAGAAATTTCTATATATTTAAGGGAGCAAACTGTCATTTCTTTCTATTTTATTGTAATTACCTGCAGTGTGTGTCTGCTAGTTGATGGGGGCAAATTTACCACTCAAAGGTACAAGCTTCAATTCATTGCACTAATTCTGTTTTGTCATTCATTCTGCTGACTTGTGTATTGCACCTTTAATGTGAAGTGTTTTACTGTAATTTTACAAGATTGTTGTTAAGATCGGCTCATTTACTTCTTAACATTGAAGCTTGCATCTATAACAAATGAAAATGTGAAAACAGGAAATCCTTTTGCAGCCAACAAGCCAGATATTTTCCTCTGAAGTCGTTGGAAAGACAAACAAATGACTGTCCATGCTGCTGAATGAGGTCTGGGTACATATCCGTGCCACATCCTTCTGGTTTATTGGAGATCAGCAGCACATTTGGCTTGGCTGAAGCTGCTTATTGTATGACGTGTCGTATTGCACAGTGTGTAGGTTTTATGGCTCCTCACATTTCTCTGAGCAGTTTGAGCAGGGTGATAGAGCAGATGCAGAGTCAGGACAGTTTTATCCTCCAACGGGGGATGGAGATATGAAGGGCTGCCAGGTTAATGTACTTGACCCAATGAAAGCCTCAAGCAGAACATATGAAAACTTCTTTCAGGGAGGCCGGCAGTCATCCTGATTTATTGCCTCCATGTTGGAAGGAGTTCAGCACCAGGTCCACAGCAGAGAGCCTAAAAACTGCAGCTTTCATTCTCCCACCTCAGATGCTCAGACTGGGTGTGGTCTGGTGCCTCAGCGCTGAGCCACCATCTCATCCGAGGCGGCTTCATGTGCAGCTGTGAGCAAAGATTTCCAGCGCAGGCCTTTGTCTTATCAAATGGGGACAGTGACTGAGCGAACCAAGGGGGAGGCAGACACAGAAACTACTCACTCTGATGTTTTCTGACCTATTTAGATCATTTTCTTATAAAGGAAAACAGAATTGTGCGATGAATGCTCTACATATAGTAGCTGATGGCATATTTTCAAAAATAGAAATGTTCTTGAATACTGATAGTAGAAAATGGTAGTAAAAGAGTCCAGTCGGCTGGAAGTAATGGCTTTACATGTCATCATGAAAATAACAGAATGGTTTCATTGCAAATGCCAGTGAATCGAAAGGGTGAACATTGAGGATTACAGTTATGAATTTCAAAGAATATATAAATTGCCCTTTTGCTTGAGGTCCATTTCTCTAAAATTAGCAGCTTGTGGTTTCTGGCAACATGTTAAATTAATCCTATCCTCTCCCTGCACTTTATCATGTCTGACTCCACCAATACGGGTGTATTCCTGCTAAGTGGCATTCGGCTACTCTTCAGACATCCAAGTGTTACAAATTTAGAAATGTTTTTTTGCTGTGGGAAGGGACAACTTTTGACCTGCAGTCTGCAAGATAAAAGCCACCAATGACAAGTATTTCAGAAAAATGGAATCATGGGATGTCCAGCCTGGTTCTTCAGCTACATTCATGAGAATATGGAGAGAGAACTGGCAGGAACTGCACTGCATGTTATCCCATCTGTTTGACTAAAGCATTCTGTCTGTCCACGTGGTTTTATAAGGACACAGTCACAGTGTTCTGGGCTCAGCCATGCAGGCAGCTTTTCCATTTTACAGACTGCACAAAGTGTCATTTGTTTTCCACAGATCTACTATAGTAATCAAAAGTGAATATAAGACCATAACTGATCCTGTTTGGATCTTTGATAGAAATGAATGTGATTGTGCAACCCTCATCTAGATGTACGTGTCTGTAATGCAATTAACTCAGCCTTTTATTTGGTCAAGTTTAGCAATATATTAATTATGTCAAATGTTTTTGTTTTGTTTTTTTTGTTTTCAGTGAGGGTTAGAGACGTGTATTGAAAAATTAATCTTGCACATGGAGTAACAGAAGTATCAGTTGAAAACTACAGTGGACCTGAAGTGCAAGTCACACCAACAAATCATTTGAAGCAAAAACACATTAAAAATCAAAATTAAAAAAAAAAATATATTAAAAAGCAACATTACATTTTAGAAATTAAAACACAACTCTAGAAACCAGAGCATAATTATAAAAAATGAAATAAAATAGAAGAAAAACATTTAGGAATTTCCCCAAATCAAAAGGACATGTTAAAAAGATGAAACAATAAGAAACTGGTTTTATAAAATCAGGAAGATGACAATGTCATCACAGGTATACAGTATAGGACGGCATAGGCAATTCCTGGGGCACACATTTAAAGGGGGGGGGGGGGCGCATCCTGTTGAAGAAAATAAATTGCCCACTATTCTATGATCTTATTCACAGACTAGCCTGAGATAAGTTGTGCTAGACTGCCACTCAGTATCACAGTTTCTAGTACGTTTTCTCTGTTTTACTTTTTTCTGTACATGTGATCAATAAAAAAGTCAACAGTGTTTTCACCAATCATTTCAATGGCTTGACCTCAGTGGGTATGTGTGTTGTGTCATAAGCAATGATCTGATTAACAGTAAGACCAAATGTCAGGTTTAAAGTTGATGCGTATGTCCACAATTGATACAATAAAAAATCATAACAAAGAAAATAGCTTCTCGTAAAAGCATTTTGGTTTAAATGCCAAGATACAACAATATCAGTATCATAAAGATAGATGTATCGCCACAAGTTAGGAACTCAAGAGATGATTTCTCGCAAATATGCAGCTGCTTAAACTTATTGTTCACTAGAATGTAGAACATTAAATGTGACGGAGATTTGCAACCATACTGTCAAAGTGGAACAAAAATCAGATGCCAACGCACATCTGCTTAAATAGACGGTATAAAGTCACAGAACTCGGAGTCTAAATATAATAATGAACATGAATCCAACTAAATGAGCAGCTTCCTCCTAACATTAGACAGTTCAGTCAGTTGCTGAAAATTCTGCATTATTTTGGTCTGTGGGAACAATTGTTGTAATAAATCCATATTTGGAGTAAAGACTTCTGGGTTTTGTCTGTTAAATGCAGATTTATTTTATTTTAAAGTCAAAGGTTTTTCTTTTTCATCTTTGGCTCTTTTCTGCACAAAAAAACTTTCCAAATACTTTGTTTTTGTTTTTTTCAACTTTGCTAGTTTGGAGGTTTCAGTTCAGCAGTTGGAGCAGCTGCTTTAAGAAAGTAGCAGATGTGTTTTTGACACTTGTCAGAGTGTCAGAGAATGACTTGGATGTGGTGCAGAATCCAGAAGATTTCCAAAATAAAACTTCCTTAGAATCAGAATCAGATTATTCATAAAAACAGTAAAAATGTAAATCATGCTCTTTTTTTATCTCTATGGCAGCTTTTTCTTTTTGTTCAAAAACTGATATTTGCATATCTACAGGTCACTGTGATGGGTTTTTTTTCATGCAGAGCTTTATTTCCTCTTTCTTGTTTCGGCAGTGCGATCCGCATCAGTCGGAAAGGATGGCACACGCTGCTGAACTTCTGCTTCCACACTGCGCTGACCTTCGCCGTGTTTGCCAGTGGCATCAATCGAATCAAATACCCCATCATCTGTCAAGCTGTAAGTGCATTCTGTTTTCGTTTGCCCCTCTCTCAAGCTTTAAAAATATTGATTGTGAATGCCTGTTGTGCGTCAGCGGCAAGGTGCAGTGTCCTGGCTTTTATGCTCCGGCTGCTTGTGTGGTGTGGGAAATCACTCAAAGAAGAGGTCATATAATAAGTCCAGATGATGGAATTTTACAATAAATGCACTCTTTTGCTCTCTCTTTTCCTTGTCTGTGGTTTAACGGTTGCTGCTATGGCTCAGTTACTTTAAAAGTGTTAGTATAGGAGGGGCAGCTCTGAAAAATAGCCCTTTTTATGCATCATTTCCAGCCACAGACTCCTAACAAAAACTTTTCTAAGGTCAACTATAGGTGATAAATATTGTGACCCTAAAGACTTGGTTCAAATGCTCCACAGATGTTGTGGCACTAGGCTACATTCAGCCAGTAGTTTATAATCTTTCTTCTGTTTTATGTGACACGATTTTACATCTCCACGACAGATTTAAAGCTCCATTCGGCTTTAGTTGTTTGGCACCTTTCACAGACGATGTGAAATGTGCTTTACAGTGATGCAAAAAAAGGCTTTGAGGATTGAACCAAAAGTTGAAAGTGAATGAATAATGTTGGGGCCCATGCACATCCTATCTCATTTCTGAACAATTCTTTTATACATCAACAGATTAGTGACACAAGTCCCATAACCATTTCTGACTCAGAGACCCAGCAGCATCTTGTGATTAAAAACGACGAGCTGCATTGCTGTTAGAGGGGTGAACCTGGCGTGATGACGTCACGGTTGCTGGTGTTGCTGCAGCCCACAGACTTAAGTATGTGGGTGAGACTCATGGAGGAACACAGATATTTGGGATGTCAGGATAGATTTGGGGAAAGGAAATGCTTCTGTGTCTGCTAGCTCTATTTTTAGGTTTTTGTACAGGAGGAATGAGGTGGAAAAAGAATAAAGGCCATAGTATTTGAAACCAAAACACTCACAGAGCATTATGCATGATGCTGCTGTGTGATCGATCTTGAAGTTGAATCTATTTTTAGACACTCCCAAAAAGATGGTGCTTTGGTTTACTGTGACTTCAACAGCCATAAGTTGAAAAGCTGATGTCTAAACGAGCTCTCGCTTTTCCTGCCCATTCACCTAAGTCAGTAGTTCAGGTGGCCATGAAGGCCTCATCAGGTTCAACAGTTATATTCTCCAGTTGCAGTTGCTGCTGTCTTTGGTCCCTTCATGCTACTCCGCTTTTGGACCCAGGTGTTTCCTCAGCTGTCACAGACACTTTATGTGACCCTTTACTCAACCCACCAAGGAGGACATGTTGACATGCATGCAGCCTTCTCCAGAGCTTCCTTCTAGCAGACATGCTTTGCACCACAATGCTAGTTGTCAAACAAAAGCATGTAAGTTGTACTGAAATGTAGCACCTGTCTAGCCACATGATCCCTGCTTATAAAATCTTAATGGTTTGTAAATTATAAGCCACATGATGTCAAGAGTTTTTGGAGCAGCCAAGATAATAATACACTTTGAGTTGACCGAAATTGTGTCAGAGCTTGAAGCTTTCACCAGCCTGAAGAAGCTTCAAAACTGATCCAAATAGTGACAATGTGGGCAGGTTTGTTGGATACATTCATAATTTTAAAAAAGTGTGGGTTTTTCTGATTCATCTGAGGACTGGACTGCTAAAGCAGATTCTCAAACAGCGCATAAACAAATATTTAGAATTTCAAACAGTCTCTCTGGCTCACAGGATCATCATTGCTATGCTCTGTTGATGAATACATTTTATCATAAAAAAAATACTTTTTTTAATTTTAGTTTTGTTAAACAGGCAAGTTAGGATAATCTAGAAAACTATGTGAATTTCAAAAGTTAAAAGGCCAAAATAAAACAAGTATTGCTGTTTTTCCTCTTACTTTCTTGGGAAAGGGGGAGTAAGGTGGACCTATGAAAGTGGCCAATGATAGCATATTCATGAATGGTTGTGTCCCAAGTTGCTTCTATCCATTACTGCAGCGTGTTGAAAATTATGCAAATACTATGTTCTTATGATTTTTCTAAATACTCAATGCAAGTTACAGTCAGCATAGTTTTCAAGTTACCAATCATTAGAGTATGAAATTGAATGTTATTGAACAAACCTCCTAAAGATAACCGTATTTCTTTCCAAAAATAATACCTTTGGTCACTTTTCCACATTATTACAAACAACAGAGTTCCACAACATTTGATTAATTCTTAAGAACTGAAAATGGTCATTTGTTGAATTTGCTTCATTGTGAGGTCATATTTACTTAAAATCTAAGGCCATTCCGATCAAAAGCATCCTAACAGGTCAACTTACATTTAAACATAGGACCCCTTATTTTGTGGCAGTTTCACAATTCTTGCATCCAGTTTTTGCAGAGTTTCTTGATGTATTTTTTGTGTGTGCAGGATTTCAGAACAGCCTCCCAGAACTGCTGTTTGGATGTGACCTGCCTCCCACCCTCAGAGATATTTTGCTTAAGGATGCTCCAAAGGTTCTCAACAGGGTTGAGGTCAGGGGAGCATGGGGCCAAACCATCAGTTTATCTCCCTTTATGTCCATAGCAGCCAATGGTTTCCACTGACTATAAAATTGTACAAATTGAAGTTGCGATAATAAATTTGCCTAAAGCTACGGTCACACATACAACTATATACAACTGCCACTGCCGATGCTCGATTTTTCTAAAAAACGTTGGCGTGGTCATGAATGCAGACGGCAGCAGTCCAGCAGCAGTCAGGGGGGGGAGGACTTCATTAAAAAAAATCGGGCTATAGCTGGTAGTCACAGCCGGATCTCCAGGCAGCAGCAGTTCTGACCAGATAATGGTAATTGTCTCTGGAAGACGCCTATCCATATCAAGTGCCACCTGCCGCCCAGTAGTCCAGGACAAAGTTCCCTGCACGCTTGTGCACAAGAAACTACATGCAGCGCACAAAATACAAATTTCACATAAATTTCACAGAAATTTTGTGGAACCTTAAGTAGTTAGTTAGTCTATGTCTGGGCCCACTGCAGCCGATTCTGTTTCCAAGTGTTGTTTAAGGGGGGGCAAATAGAAGGTTTACCTAAAACTGCAAGCCTCTGGAGGATCCTACACCTTGATAATGGTGGGACTCCAGAGACACCAGCAGCTTCAAACATGTGCTTGGTGCTTTGTAATGGTATTTCAGCAGCTGCTCTCTTAAGCCTATGTATGTGTCGGGCAACAACCTTCCTCCTTCTGCGTTTATCTGCACCAACCAACGTGTGCTCTGAAACAGCCAGAATCTCTTAATGGTACAATGATCACACTGAAGTTTTTGTGAAATATACAAGGTTTGCACACCTTGTCCAAGGCATTTAACTATTTCAGCTTTTCAGCAGCAGAGATCCTTTTTCTTTCCATATTTCTTAAAACTGTTGGTCTGCTTAATAATGAGGAACATTCTTCTTGAGTAGTTTTTCCTTTAATTGAACGCACCTGGAAAACTAATGATCACAGGTGTCTCAAATTTGATGTCAGTGATCCAAAGAGCCCAGAGAACCAAAATCATCCATAAGTTTTAGTGAAAAACCAAGAATTTTAACTTTTGGATACTTAAATAAAATTTGCAGGATAGTTTGGAACGCACTGTTTATGCAGACAAAAAAGATATTAAAAAAAGGTGTTATAAATGATCAAAACAAATCAAATAGATTTGTAAATCCCTAAAATAGTTTCCTGCTCTTTGACCATGGTTGGTCTTGGAAACAAACTTATCTTTAGAAACACGTCAGTTGATTTTATACAGGTTGTTTGTTTTAAGATGCTTAAATATGTCACATTGTTGAAATGGAAATCTCAACAGCCTAACGGATGGCACTGTTTTCTGCAGTGTTTGGACCGTTTTTGTTATTTACAGTCATATTAACCAGTGGCAATTTTGACATTTGGAGGAAGATGTAGTTCTGTGATGGAAACAGAGGGAAAACTTTAATATTAATAAAATTACAGCTGAATGCCAAGATTGACTTGTCTGAGGCTTAGTGGATTGAAGTTAACTGTTTTTTTACAGGATCCACAGGATTAAAAGCATGACTCTGTTGATTTTGCTTGTCTGCATACATTAGCTTCTCTAAGATAAAATTCTTCATCTCGTCTTAAAAAAGGGTGCAGATGCCAAACTTAACCACTTGTACAGCAGTAGCAGAGAGTAACACTGATGTTTGTTTCTTTCCAGCCCATTCTCATCTTGCTCTTCTACTCTCCTCAGCATTGAGATTGCACAGCTCAGGTGATTGCTCAGTGAGTGTGACTGCAGTTAAATAAGCTATTAATTAAGCTAAGAACTTAGTGGAGGATGTGGCCTAGATCTGAGGTTATATCCAGCTGTCAGCTTAAAGATGCCGTATAGAGGAGCTTCTCATTAGTGGACCACTGTGAAATTATTTGTGACAGCAAATTCTGGGAAAAAAGTCAACTGTGATTTGCTTTGTACTTCCACTGGGTCCAATTTGAGTGCACTTCAGCTCACTTCTGTACATGCATGCAATAGGCTTATGATGGACTGGCTACCAGTCCTTAAAACCACCATGTAGCAGATTTAATAACTGTGGCTGGGAGAAAAAAAAGGGTTTGGGAAACTTTGGTTCGTTAAAAATGCAGAGCTTAGTGTACTGTGGAATTTTCTACAGTGCATGAAGGTTATCCGGTAACCCTCTAAATTGACTTTGAAAATAACCAAAATGATATCTGACTAAGCAAACAGTTCAGAAATGAACTTTTGTAAATAATTTATTGCCTTATTTCCTCTGCTTATGTTTGCTGGGGTTCCCATAGATAATTCAACAGATGTACAATCTGAAAGTAATCATAGAAATGTTCTTGGGTGCTGCGTTGGGGTGCATATGACACAGATTTGATACCAAACAGGACAGACTCAAGATTTAAAATATGGAGGATGACAGGAGTCTCTGCAAACTGCAACCTCATAAAAAAGGGTGCAGTAAAAAGTTTTAAAGGAGTACAGATTGGAGAATAGATATTTTTTTAGGTACTTACAAGGGTCTATGGGACTCCCCACACCCAAACACTCAATATGTTAAAAGTAAATGGGAACATGAAGGAAGATTGCACATCTCTAAGGAAGAAGGGGAAAATATCTGTAAATCCCAACGGAGAACCACACATTCACAAATTATAGGGAGAGTACAAAATTATAATTATAAACACCTGTTCTGATCTACTGACTGAAAATATACACGATGTAAAACTGGAAACAATGTAACAGAGGTGTAAATGTTGATATTCCCTGTAAAATAAATAAATGCTTTAAATGTTAAAAGTACAAAGCTTCATTTGTTTTGTATTTTTAAGTAATTGCTTTACATTTATATTGTTTGAAAATATTTTAAAATCCATTATGTCAGGGGGCAGCTATGAATTTTCTCTCTGTGATCCAACAAATGGGATAGTTTTGTAAAAACATTAAAAAAATATGCAATGTGCTTAAACCATTTGGCAAATTATGAAAATAACTAACCTTTTTGTGTTATTTAATTTAATACAACTGTGTTTTTTCCAAGATCGCTTAAAACTTTTTTATCCCTTTAAACTTCATGTTCCTTCGATGACCAACATAATGTTATTTTTTCCAGAACAAATGTTTATTTATTTGTTTGTTAAAGTTTGTTTTATACTCAGAAGGGTAGGGAGGAAAGTGTAACCTTCTTATATGAGCTCCTGGTTTTAATCGAGCCTGTTTTGAACCTTGGAGGGAAAACCAAATCGGTACATTGAGTCCCAATAAGTAAGAAGTCAGTCATTGTGTATGATTGTTTCTCTCCCCAACCAGTTTGTTTGTTCCTAGTTCCAAACACATTATCTCTGTCTTTCTCACTGTCAAGATTGTTCCCACATAAACTAGCAAAGCAGCAGAAGCTGCAGGAGTACAGCTTGAACTCAAAACAGAAAAGATTTTTTTTTTTTTTACTCCAACCAACTTCATTAAAATGGTGTGGCACCTTGAAAAGAGCCTGCTGGCAAAAGCCAGCCGATAAAAATGTAATTGAAAGTGTCCAGAGGAGAGTATTAGCATTTTTATCTACTCAAGTCATAGCTGGACTTCAGAAGGACACAGTTTAAAGAGGCCAGAAGCAGAGTTTAGTTAAACATATAAGAGTTAGCTGAGCTGAACAAAAAGAAACTAAAAAATGTATGGTGTATGTATTTGAACACCTAAAAGTCATAAACAGAATTTGAACAGTTGGCTGCTGGTTTGTAGTGAAGCCATTCCTAGAAATGATAGAGAAAGAAAGAAAGGAATTTTTGGTTTTAGCTTCTTAAATACTTTAATTTGGGGTTTTCAGTGTATTTCTGCTGCTTATCTCCTCTGATCTCTGATGAAAATGACACCATCACCTTTTCTTAGTTTATCATGTCTTGTTCTGCAATTTTGGTGAGTTAAAAAATCTCATTTTAATAACAGTATTGCATAGAATGAGATTCGTCATCTGACATGGAAAATGATGTTTATCAGGTACCGGTGCTCAAAGTGGCTTTACACAAGGGTCACACATCTACAGATCACACTTAGACGGGGAAGTGGCTATGCCAACCCAATCATGGTTTAGTGTCCAGTCCAACAACCCTTTGACATGTGATCGAGGTAGCTGGAACTCTAACCACCAACCCATTGGGTGTGTGACACTAAAATCTGGGGGGATGCATAACTAAAAATTGCAGGAAACATGCAGAAAAGCATTAGAACCAAAGACGACTAAAACACAACTCAGAATCAAACAAGCACACCAGAGAGAAGCACCAATTCTCACAAAGTTGGCTTTACATTCAGCTAATTAAAGTGCTGCACTAGTGAGTTGTTGGATGGTGGTAAGCACTCCTGCCTCACTGCCAGAAAGCCCTGGTTCAAATCCCAGCTGGGCCCTTTATGTGTGGAGTTTTCTTGTTCTCCTCGTGCATGTTTGGGTTTTCTCCAGAAACTCATGTTTTATAGGTTAATTGGGTAACGCTTTCTTTTACAGTACAGTACTTACAGTGTACTTAAGTGGTATTTACATGGTACTTATTGTGTAACTACTTGGTACTTTCATGGTATTTACATGGTACTTTTCATGGAATTTACTGGGTAAAAAGTACCATGTAAATACCCTGAAAGTACCCAGTAGTTACACAATAAGTACCATGTAAATGACACTTAAGTACACTGTAAGTACTGTACTGTAAAAGAAAGCGTTACCGTCAATTGGTAATTCTTAAAATGTCCCTTAGGTGTAAATCTGAGATTGGCCACCTGTCCAAGTGACCAGGGTGTCCAGGGTGTACCCTTCCTACACCCAGCAGTAGCTGGGATAGGCTCCAGCAACCCAGTGACCCCAGAAGGGTTTAAGCACATTTGAAAAATAGATGAATGGAAGCACATAAGTCTGAATGTTTTTTTTACAGTTTACCTTTGCTACAGGAAAAAGGGAACAAACTAGAAGCATTGATGTCTTTGTTATTTTTATCTTACAATCATGTTGCCACATGTAAGAAAAACACATCATAATAATAAAGACCAGATGTTTCACAAGCAAAGCCGAAAAAGAATCAAGCAACTCTTTTCAAATAAAATTTGCCCCAAATTCATGGAAAAGTCCATCTGTTTTAAAATAAATCAGTAATGTTCACATTCTGCTAGACGTTGGCTTAGTCATTTTAAGGAAAAAGACATGATGAGAGACTCAGCTTCAGCGTCATGGTGGCATATGTTAATAGTGGAAACCAGGGGTGTAACGATACACGTAGTTGAACCGAACCGTTTCGGTACGGCAGTTTCGGTTCAGTTCACTTCTGTACGGTTTTGGTACGTTTTTTCTTTTTTTCCCGCATGTGCATTGTGACGACCCAGCTGGTTCATCACTCGTAGCGGGGAAACGACAGACGAGCTGCTATTTAACTAGCTGCTAAGACTCCTCACCCCAAACTCCACACGCCCTCAAACAGTCAGAGAGAGAGTAGACAGAGAAATAACATTGTTACACAAAGACAGCGTATGCCGCAGTACAACATCTAATCTGTTAACAAACTTAAAACGGCATCACCGACTGAGACAATCGGGTCTACAGGAAAAAAAATCTGCTAGTTCAAATGTTTTTTTTCAGGCCAGTGTTAAGTATCCAAAGTTTTTGGTTCCTGGCAGCTAATAGTTTTTCTTATTTTACTAAGCAGTTCACCTACATAGGTCAATTTTATTTATTGTTATGTAAAACCAATAAATTCATTTTGTAAGTAATATTTTTCTGCCTTTTTTGTACCGAAAAAATACCGAAAATAGATAGATCAATAAAAACTTTATTAATCTCCCAAGGGAGAAATTCAGGTGTCCGGCAGCAAAGCACACACAAACACACACACACAATAAATAACAATAAAATAATGGTTAATAAAATAGCAGTTCATAGCAGGCAGATTTGTTAAACTGCAGTACCGACTGAGCCCTATGAAATTCTGATCCGAGCCAAATTGAGATTTTAGCGTATCGTTACGCCCCTAGTGGAAACATGTCACATTCTACAGTGAGGTTCCTGTTTTAGATCAATCTAAGAACAAGTTTTATCATGCTGTCATTTCTGTAATGTCATGAGTCTTCATCTGCTGTGAGTTGTTGCAGTTGTATCTTCATTTTTTTTGTTTGGTTTTTCCTTTACTTCTGTGCTCACACATTCAACACAAGAAGATGTGAATTGGCAACAAACGTACAAATTTCCAACCAATGGTAAGAAGTGAAGAAGCAGCTCTGATGAGCAGGACAGCATTTCTGGATGAACTTTTAAAGTAGAGTTTCTCTGAAGAACAGAAATTCTGTGATGGTGGAGGAATACAAGTTTTCATGGACAAGTGTCCCAGTGGAATCCCTGTGTCATTGCTGCTTTGATTATTTTTTTCCCAGGGATGAAAATTCTGTTTTTATTTATTTGACAATGGATTCATTTCACCCTTAAACCCCCAAATGATTCCTGTCTACAGCTCACCACTTCTCCAGGGAGTGGAGCACAAATTTCACACACCTAGGTGGGTGACAGCTAATAAGACTTTAACTTTAGGTTCTAGATGTCATTTTGATATTCAGTCAATTAAATGTTTTCCAGCAATACCAATCCAAAACGACAAATTGATCTACAACATTCATACCTGAAAATGGACAATACTTTCAGCTGTTACTGATATTATTGTCTTATACTCTGTAGCAATGCATCATGGGTAAAATTTGGCATCGTTTTCTTTTTGAAGTCCTCCCAGATGGATAACGATGCCTTTGTTTCCCCCTCTTGTTGACTTAAGTAGATTGTCATTCCACATAAGTGGATACATGTTGATTGCTTGATCAGGCTGTTAAAAGTGCAAAACAATGTGTTTAAGTAATTAATTATTCAGTTTTAGTCCATTCTGATCATTGGCAAACTCCTCCTCCTCCCTCATCCTTTATAATCATATTACAGAAGCTCTTCTTTCCTCTGGGCACTAATGAAGCTCTGAAGTCTCTGGACTTCAGAGCTATGAGTGACTCACCAACCTCTCTCTGTAACCAGCTCACGGGCACTTCCAATTAACGTCTGATCTGCGGTCCACTAGCCTCGGTCCCCTGGCCTATCAGGTTGGAGAAGAGCCATCCGATTGGGCAGTTGGGGTTGCCTGTTCATCCTGACTAAGAACGTCTTTGTGCATTTTATTTTCTATCTCCTTGCTTCCTTTTCCTTGTTCAAACTTCCCTCTCTGTAGTTACTTTCTAAGCTCTGACAAAGCCTTTAAACAAGTGGAATCTGTTTCACAATTCAAACATAATTCATGAATGTTAAAACAGGAAGGAACACTGATATGTGTACACGGTGTGCATGTGTAGCTCGGAAAAAACAATCACTCCCTGACACCCGTCAACGTGACCATAATTTATATTCTGATTTGTTATTCAGAGTGCACAGCTCATGTCCTCTAACTCTGCTGATAAGGAGCTGCTCAGTATCCAGCAGTATAGCTACAGCGTTATACTCTCATCCCAAACAACCTTGATGGTTCAATAGAACTTTTTAACCTCTTTTCCCATTCTTGTAGGGTTGTGTTTGAGATGAATAAGCCAGAGCAGTCAGGGACTTCTACAGAGAAATCCTTGGTGTGACATTGACTGTGATTTTTCATAACTTGTCTTGAACGTAGTTCCTCTGAGTTAAAGTCTGACATTTCTCCTGGAGACGCGGTGTACTAACACTGTACAGTCATGAAAAAGCTCAGGGAATTCAAGAAAATAATAATTGATGCACTCTTTCTCGTTCCATGTCAGGTCGGGTTTGTGCTGCACTACTCATCCCTGTCGACCATGCTCTGGCTCGGGGTCACAGCCAGGAACATTTATAAGCAGGTGACCAAGAAGCCTCTGCAGAATCAAGCAAATGACCCGCCTCCGTCTTCTAAACAGACCCTGCTGAGGTGAGTATGACATGTTTCTGAACTCTGACTGCTACAGAGAGACAAGCTCATAAGCAGAGGGGTGTGTGGGCGTGTGATCCTTTGAACTTTACTGCCATGCCACTGTTGTGTATGCACCTGCTGAAATGAAGACTGATTCACGGCACACAGCCTTACTTCAGTACTAATCTGACTGACGCAGTAAGTTGTAGACATGTTTTCAAAGGCCGAATCAAGACAGCCCAAAAGGTTGCATGGTGTTTTGTTTAAGTTATTTTGATGACACTCTATTGACAGTTAGGTGGAATCCGAAATGCTTCCCTACCCCTACAGCTTCTTCCTATCTCTACATTTATCCATATAAGCAAAGAAATATGGAAAAAATGGTGTCTTCACATTTGGATGTTACAACTGCTCGAGGATGTCATCAGTGTTGCTGCTCATCTACATTAGCATGTGAGCCATTCAGGTTTGGTCTTACTCTGTACGTTCTCAGAACAACACTCAGCTCCATTAAAACATGGGCTTCTTGCAGTTGCTTCATTATTTATTTTTCATTGTATTTTTTCACCATAGCTCTCATTAATCCTAAAGGGTTATGTGTTTTACCAAACATTCTTTATTTTAGTGCACCATTGAGCACTTGCAGGAATTATATTGGCTTTGCTCTAAATGCAAGAGTTTTTATGCTTCTGTTTAAAGATACTCATACCCTTGAATAAAATAGCTAGCCCATACCACCCCAATCCCACCACCTTGCGTTACATTTCAGCAATGTTTGATTTGTTTGCTGAAAGCACAGGCTGCTTTTTTATTTTCTTTTTTGCATGGTACAGGAAATACATTTTTAATAAGAGATATTTTCACATGTCTTGGCAGAGCCACAGGCCTTTTTCTTCTTTTATATGTTGACTCTACATGTCTTTTATCAGTGAGTTGGAGAGCTCTTTAGATCTTCCCATGATGACACCTTAGGTTTCAACACAACTAAAAAAAGTCAAAGGGGGAAAAAAGCAGGTTCCACCAATGAGCCTGTGAAAAAGATTCCTATCGTTTGCACCTAATCTGGAACTCCTATTAAGATTTCATGACTTTGATGTTGCAATAAATGTGAAAATGCTTTTTTATCACCTATATCAATAAACACTGCGTCTGTGATGAAAAGCAGAACTTTTTTTCATGTTTCGAATTTTGTATTTTTCTGCCTTTTTTTCCCATGACTTCCTCATCTCTTTGTGCCTGCAGCTCTTTTTCAAAGCTTATGCATGCTTCTCTCCCATCTGATTTATGCCTGTTTTTTTTGCATTTTCTGGCACATGTTTTGTTTAGAGGGCAATGAAAGCTTTTTACAGATGAGTTATTGTATCTTTTATCTGCAGAGACACCTATGGTTAGTTTGCATTCCTTTAAGTCCCTGGCTTGGCTCTGTCTGTTGTGACACGACTGTCAGAGGGCTCCTGTTTGCATCTGCTGACTCTCTTACTAGAATTCTTATAGCAATTAAGCTCTTTTTTTTAAAGAAATTATCACATTTATTTTACGTCTTTTAATGATTATCTCAATAATTATCCCAATAATAAACTCAATAATTACAGGTTTGCTATTATTTAAACTAAACTTGGCCTAAAAGTGAGGAAATATTTTTCTAGGTTCGTTGTTGTTGTAAAAATGCTCCTTGAAAATCTATCCTAGACTGTTCTTACTTTGAAATGGTACCATAGTTACATGGTTGAGTGAGATGAGCAGAATAGCCGAGTATGTGGGCTGCATCCATAAAAAATGTATCTTACTAAACTAGTCATTGTAGAACTGTTGCATCAAAGCAATTTGCATAGTTAACTCTGGTTTCACATCCAGATGAGGTGATTGTTGAGGACCCAAATGCAGGCAGACCAGAGGCACAAGGGTAGGAAACAGTTTCAGTAAATTAAGTCAAGTCAGCTTTGACTCTATGGCATGGCAAAACTAAAACAGGATCAAACTTGGCAACACAAAAGATTGACCTGCATTAGTAAACCGCAAACCATGGAATTTAACACTTGTGAGGGATAATTACTGAACACATTTCTTCAAAAGGCTGCAAAGCCAGAAACCTTTCATCAAAAGAAAATCATCCAAAATATAGTCCTGCATGACGACACAAAAAGCACTTATCAAGAGAAAAGTTTGGTTGACTGAAAGGCTAAACATTGTAGGTAACTTTACATGTTGCACTGTTGAGTGTTCTAACAATGTTAAATTGCTAACATTGTTTTATAGAAATGTAGACATGTGTTGAAAGGAATATTTTCCCTTTTGTAGAATTAACTTAGCCCTACTCTTTTACAAAACCATAACCATGCTGAACTGACTTTATTTTCTTAGCTTGGGCTTTTCAAACATGTGTGGTTCTGTCAGATCTTCTACATATTTGGGCTGCAGATATTTTGTCGAAGATTCCTGTAAGAACTGCAGAAGGAGACATCACAGCTTAAAAAGCAAGCCTCCATCTTTCTTCATTCTCCCTTTGAATAGTAACTGGTAAACCCATTTAAATGTATTATTTGCTGTTTCTGTTGCTTGGATTTTACTGAACTTTTGAACTGTGTAATCTATGAAGGAGAATCTCACAGAAAGCTATTTAATCATGAATATATGCACTTAATGTGAACCCATTAGAATGTTTTCCTTAATTTCTTGAGTTGCTTTTTATGGGGTAGTTTAGAGGGTGTTGTTGTCGTGAAAGTCATCCTTAGCATTTTCTAATCTACTCTGGGAACATGCACAGCCATTTTGACAGACTGTTGCTCTGAGCTGTGGAGTCATTTTTAGTTGAATTCCTAAAAGCAGTGTAAGAATTTCAGTGACCAACATTTTTTTATGTGCTACATAAGCCTGGCAGCCTTTCTATGCTTAAAGAAGTGCTTACCCACACATTACCAGCTCAAAAATCATATAATTCAGATCTAAATATCAGAATCTTCAGTTCATATCACTTGAGGTAAATTGATAATCAAGTTGAATTATCAAGCGTAGAAATCTTATTGTTTGATTAAGGAAAATTGCAGTGAAGTTGAGGAGTGTGACTTAAGCAAACTAAAACCCAGTTTTTTGGGAAAGTGGAGCCTTCTAAAACTGAAGCCTTTTTGTATGTTTATTGTATTACTATAATTATTGTCGTTGTTGTCTTCATTGGTGTCTGCTGTTAGCTCCATCTTTACCCGTTTCAAACACCAGCTGTGAATAATACTCTAAATCTGCAGGTTCAGGTCATTAAACCTAAAATCTGCTCAGTGTGTTTCCAGAGATTCACTGGAAGTCTGAGACGCTTATGAGAGCATTAATCAATATCTGCTTGTTAGGTTGGTTGGGGTGGGGGCAGTTTTGTTAGTTTCTTATCATAATCATGAATGTGAACATCTGTACATGTTGGAAATGCACAGCCCAACGTTGGAGTTGATGCAGAGCGATTGATTGTAATGATCCTGTCAGACAGACTCATCCAGTGAGACTAAGCAGCTGGAGACAAATCAATCCACCCCCCCACCCTTCACCACCACCTCACTTCCTTTTGTTCAAAAGAATCTTGTCGAAGAGGTAGAAGTTCATGTGTTTGATTGAAAAGTGAATAAAAAAACTTTAGACTGTGTTTTTTTGGGTCTGCGTGGCATTACCCAACCAAGATAAGCTTCTCTTTCTCAAAAACGTCATTCTTGCTTTTAGCCTTTAGCTTTCCAAACTAGTGTCTTGGAGGGATGCATTATTTTTTGTCTTTCCAGACCAATGCCAGCTTGTATGACGATAAGCGGTCCACAGCTGTTCAATGTGAATCCTGAAGCGATCCACAGAGAGGACAGTGCACACGAAGCAAAGGACAGTTCATGAGCAGAGGTGATGGTGGTGGGGCAGTGTATGAAAGCCACTTTAGGGTCTATTTTTGTCAGACCACTGCTGCTCTTAAACTCACCTAAAAGCACAGCTCTGCTCAGAAAACCATTCTGTTGAAGGCTTTTTTTTTATTCAAATAACCTCTAAAAAAAAAAGCAGCCAGTGTTTTTTAAAGTGGCTAAGACGGGGGTTGGGGGGGGGTCATGCAGGAGTGAGCAATTTTACAAGACTTTTAATGCCACAGAACCCCTTTTTGAATAGAAATAGGGCAAATGTGAACATGGTCTCGTGTGTTTGACAGAGGTTTTTAGTCTACAATGATTGTTCCTGGTTACAGAATGCACGTGCAGACATTCCTGTTTGGGATAGAGTTTGGGATAGAGGGGGGGTGGGAATAAGGGCTATAAAGCATGTGGTGGTTTAACACCCCTTAGCTCTTCTTATTTACGTTTATCTAGCTGACGGGTGTAAAAATGGCTTTTTGTTGGAGGAAGATCCTCCAGGGGAACCATTCCACTCTGAGACAGTGACAGGTCTGTAATACCGCCTGCCGCTTTCCCTCTTTTTCAGGCCCCCTCCACCGCTCACCAAACAATTCAGACAAATGTCTTGATTGTAATTGAATTTTGGGGATGCTGCAGCATGATGAGGGGAAGACTGTTCGAACAGGGAGAGGAAGGGACACACTGGGAAGACGTGGGGAAGAGGAAATGGAGGATGAAGATGGTGGGGTCAAAAGGTTAAGGTATCATGACAGAAACTGAGATTGAACAGGACGCTGGAGGAAATAGCATCGTGTTATGCAGGCAAGTGGATGACAATGCAGAAAGACAGGACAAGGACAGTGAAGAGAGGGGAGTGCTGTTGTCTGGGAGAAATGTAGAAGCCCTCACTTCCCATGATTTGAAAGGCATTGTTAACCTAAAGGTCTAAGATTTAAGGGAGTCAAGGAATTTAGAACTAGTGTCTTTTTCATACTTTCTTTTAGTGCCTTAACCCTTGTACTATCCTTAGGCAGTTTAACATTGGGAGTTGGGTCATCTAGACCCCACAAGACAGTGTGCTGAACCTTTTTTCTTCAATGATTTGTGATCTTCACTGGTGTCCATGGATTACATGAAATCCTCTCCACCTTTATCCCTTTTGTCATGGTAGGGAGAACACGTCAATGGAAGGATTGGGTCATCTGGACCCCATAGGATAGCACAAGGGTTATACATGTTTAGTTTATTTTGAAATGCTCATATTGACACATTTAAGACATCCTGACCCATACCTGAAGGACCTCCACTCAACCCTAGAGTTCACTCTGGGTTAGCGGCTGCAGGACTCAGGAGGAACCGTGTTCGAGCAGAGCTTTGGCCGCTAGCTCACAGAGTGGCTTTGGGGAGGTGTGTGAACTTTTCAGAGCAGAAATGTCACTCAGTCCTTACAAACTGTTCAAACAATCACGTGGATTTGTGTTTCCAGCTGTCTCCCAACAAAATAAAGACTGATGTTATTCCTACACATTTACGTGCAGCCAAGATGCAGACTGCTGCGTTTCCCGCATGGTCCTGGATTTTGTGTCCATCAAGGCTAATGTTGTTAGCCCGTGTTTATAGCCTGTCCTAGCCCTTCTCCAGCTCAATTCTTCCACAGAAAAAGCACTGACCACACGGATGAAATAAAACGATGAGCAAACAGGCGCTTCATAATATTCATAACATTAGTAAAAACACGTTTGGAAGATCACCTCGTATATTACCGAGCTGCTGCATAAATGTCTGTGGCAGCGGTTTCTTTACAATGGGACACATCTTCTCTTCTTCTGGGATTTTTTTAACACTACTACGCATGCCCAAACTATTCATTCTGGCCAAAAGTGTGACCCATGGGAACGTTTGTTCTAATCGGAAAAAGGTTTTCTGTGCCCATGTGCACGGGTGAATTTTAACCCGACCATTGATCCAATCAAGATATTTTGCCCATGTAACCGCGGCTTGTGTGTCTGTCTTAGTCTAAAAAAATGCTCCAGAAGTATTTTGTTTTGTTTTTTTTAAACATTGAATGATTGAAGTAAACAGAACAACTTCCTTGAGTATTAATAGACGTGGATTTAATGTTAAACGAGCATGACTGATGCTGACCAGTCATGTGAGTGAAAATAGAAGCTGGTTGAATGTATCAATACATGTGTTGTGATACCGTTATTGTAAGGCTTTTATTTTTTAGGAAGTAGTCTAGTTTAAAAAAAAGTTAATGTTTTCAAAACTAAATACATTAGGACAAAATGTTACCCCCCACCATTGGAACCTGTGTTGACCTGATGGGGCAGTGGTCAGCACTATGGCCTCACTGCAGGATGTCCTCAGTTCTGAGTTTGCTTGAAATTGTTCAGTGATGTAAAATAAAGGATTGTGTGTCTCTGCCTGGTATTGCATTGAGCTCATAGAGGGTGAATATGACATTGGCCAAAAACAGCTTCAAGAGTGGTTGGAATGAACTAAGAGAAGATGGTCTTTGCTCCAAGCAGCTGGAGATGTTGTTGTAAGAGAACCTGAATCATCCTTTAATTACTTATTTTTTACAGTAAAAAATACTGGAAATGAAAAGAAAACATGGTAATATTATTGTTAAATAAAGCGCAGTATAATTACTGTTGGAATATTTGTGATAACGACTGACAGCTGGATGCCAGTAACTACAGTATTTCATTTGTCAGTACTACCACTGTAAGATAAAATACAGTAGAATATCTGTGTGCTCTGATTCATTGATTCATGACATTTTTACTACTGTATAATCAATTTCAGTATACAGAAATTTCATTTTACAGTAATAAAGCAGTAAAATACTTATTACTGATTACTGGCAGTTGAATGGCAGTAAGCTACTGTTAAATGTACAGCAGCTATTTTTTACAGTGTATGCATTCCGAACAGAGGACACACCACGGAGGAGATTAATTCACAAGGTCAACAACCAATCAGCACGCAGAACACAGAGTGCTGTTAAAGAAACAAAAATGAAAGTATTCAAAGTTGCATTGAAAAAATGCCGCAAAACATAAAGATGATGAAAGGTGGACTGCAATATAGCAGTTTTAACTTGCTGTTAAATATATATATATATATTTTTTTTTTTTCTTGAAAATCTTCTTTTGTGTAAACTTAAAGAATCCTCTTTGTGTTGATCTGACAGTAGTAAAAATGCTTTAATAAAAGATCTATTAAAAGTGCTAGAAAGGTAAAGCTTTAATAAATGATGGTCATGCATATTGTATGTATAGCTGTGTATAACGTTACCAGTGTAAATATTAATGCAGACGAAATGTTAGCAGATATTTTCAAGATGTTTAGTGTAAAATCTTTTTGAACAATTTTCAGTTTAGACAGTGGCTTCACTGGGACTGCATGACATTTGATGCTGAATGCAAAGCTACACATTTATGGACACATCCATGCATTTAATGTTAGTAATGATGTCCATACTGTCCTGCTCTGTCAAGCATCCTCCAGACACATCCTGGCATCCAAGGTGACATTCAAAAGTGAGACTCAAGAAGTGAAAAACCGTTTCCACCCTGATGCCTCATTGAGGGCACACCTGTATTAACATGTTCTCACTTCAAATCACCATTTTGAAGCAAAGCTTCAAAGCAAAAGAGGGAATTTGTCTGTAAAACGGAAGGTCCTAGTGGAGTTTTTTTTAACTGTATGCAGACAGATTTGGTAAAAAGATGTAAGGAGTAACTTTAAAAAAACTTGTTTGCTACACTAGCTGCACACATCACAGCAAAAAGTATGTGTGAACTGCTGCAGCCTCATTAACAGACACACAGCACTGGTGGATAAATCTCGCTTTTGATCAGTTGCGCAGACGAATCAACCAAATCGCATTATTAAACAAATTAATGTAACCTCTGTCCAAACCTCCTGCCTCCACAGTTTTACCTCCCATAATCAGCTGCAGCACCAAGTCAAGAAGAAAACTATCAGAAAAATGCACAGCAGTCAGGAGCATGTTCTCACCTACAAAAAAGCATCATAGACACATCAGCTATAAATAGGAAATGTTGGATAGCAACTCTACTTTTCCTAAGCATCCTCTCTGATTTTTACTTGCAGAGCAGATCATAAAAAAATCTTTTTTGGATCCCTTTTTGTTTTTGCTGGAGGAATTCCCTCTCCACTTCTCGGCCTTTACATTGAAGGTGGAAAAATACAAAACAAAAAAAAGAAGTTACAGTCATTTAGCAGCGGCACTGCAATCATTTCAGCTTCTATGCTTTTACAGTGATTCACGGATTCAGTTTATTCTTTTGAACCTAACTGTCAGCCAAGTTTAACCTGTCTGCTTACAAAGAGTTTTTACATCTTATGAGATAGAAAACACTAAATGCGGAGTCATTATCAAACTCATTTTGATTTTAGAAAATGATTTTCTGGATTTTTCGAATTGTCATAGCTGTATTGGAATTGAAAGTATTATAAATCTCTGTAAATAATACACAATACCCAACGTGATGTTATAGCTTCTACTTGAGGGAAGCCTTATAATGTCCTACTGTTCTGGTTTTGTGCAGGTCACTGTGGAAATGCACATCATGTCCGCTGGTGATGGAGCATTTTACTCCTCCTGAGATTCAAACTAAATTCCTCTTTTGCTAACTGGTTTTTATTGAAACCTGAATTGCTTCTGCTTAGAAACAAGTGGTTGTTTTATTGAAAAGCTCAAGAGGCTTGCTGGGTTTGTTAAGAGAAAAAAACCTTTTAATTCACCTCATCAATTTGGCCATAATACACAGCAGATGCTCTAAATTACAGAGACGCCTGCTTGCAAGTTCATCACAGCCAGATCAACAGGAAGCAGATTTGTTTATTTTGACATTTTTACACTTTGGTTTTGTGGCTATGATAACAAATTTTAAGTGTGATTGCACCCAGAGTGTGACCACAAACACATGAAGAAGCTCAAACGCTGAACAGCAGAGATCTGATTTCCCTTTTTGTTTGACACGGTCTTACTGAGATGAGAGACAGTGGACAAAAATGTTTTCATGTCCAACCCTTGATGTAGTCTTTTTATTTTGGGGTTCTCCTCTGGAACTAATTAGACATTTCAGGTCTATCCTGAAAGCTGGTCCAGAATTACTGTAAAACTAAACACGTGAAAGTCTGCCCCGGTTCTGACTGTTTCTGCCTTTTGTCCCTCTGTAACCTCACAGATTTTATTTAGTCAGTGGCGGAGTGCCTCTCCTCATCTGTGGGGTGACAGCAGCCGTCAATATAGACGTCTACGGCAGCGCCGAACAAGCACCATAGTAAGCCCTGGATTTATCTCTACTCTTAAGGCCAAAATGAAGCTGTGGCTTTGGGCAGCTCCATTTTTGTTACATGACCTGTGATGTGTAAGAATGTCTTCTGAAGATAGCAATAAGAACTTCATCTTTGATACCTGATAAATAATCAACACTTGGACTAGTTATGGATAAATAATGAAATAGATGTTGAGCTATGTAAAATAAAAGCTACATAAAGCAATGTATAGTCCTGAACAAGACTGAGGAGGGTGGGGACCTCTTTTCTGGAATTCTAGTTCTTTATCTACATTTCTGCAAATGTTGAAGTCTGAAAGTGTTTCTGGTTTGACTGTGTTTCAGTTGCTGGATGGCGTGGGAGCCCAGCTTGGGAGCTTTTTTTGGCCCCGTGGCCTTGATCGTCCTGGTGACGTGCATCTACTTCCTCTGCGCCTTCATCCAGTTGCGGCGGCATCCTGAGAAGAAGTACGAGCTCAAGCGCCTGACTGAGGAACAGCAGAGGCTGGCCGGCATTGACATACCAACCCACTGCCACCAGGGGGCTGAGCCTGGGGCCCTCACAGCCCACCCCAGTGGGAGCAGCTGCCCCGCTGGCTGCCCGGGCGTTCCCATCAATCCCGCTCTGCTGGCTAATGAGCACTCGTTTAGAGCTCAGCTACGAACAGCAGCCTTCACCCTCTTCCTGTTCCTGGTCACCTGGACTTTCGGGGCTTTGGCCGTGTCACAGGGCCACTTCCTCGACATGATCTTCAGCTGCCTTTATGGTGCCTTTTCCGTCACCCTCGGCCTCTTCATCCTCATCCATCACTGTGCCAAACGGGATGATGTCTGGCACTGCTGGTGTTCTTGTTGTCCCGGACGACGTCCAGATGCCGGCTCCGGAGCACAGGGCTCTGCTGTAGCACGGCCCAAAGTCAACGTCAACGGAGATACACCTGGGCACGGACACAGTCACAACCATTGCCACCACGACTCCCAATGTCAGGGTAAAACAGTGATCAGCTGCAGCCACGGCAGTTTAGGTCACTGCAAACATGCGGCTCTGCCATCCTCACAAAATCATGTAACCTGTTTGACGCCAGTGACGCCCTGCTGTGCCACCCTACGCAGTCAGCAGCTGATGGAGGAGGAGCCTGCTGCCACCCACGTGTTGCTGCATTCTGACGCAGAGGGTTGCCGGCCCGGGGTGCAGTTGCACCCCTGCCTAAAGAGCAGCACAAGGACGAAAAGCCGTCACTTTGGCCGCCGAGCTGGGGCAGCTGCCTGTGGAGCGGGGAGCGAAAGGGAATACGCCTATCACATCTCATCCAGTGCAGATGGGGGCAGCATGCACAGCTCACACACTGACAGCCCCCACAGCACACATGAGCGTCACACCCATATCTGTCCGCATTTGGCTCACGAGGGGCACCATGAAGGGCATCACGCGTGCCACGCCGCTGCAGCCGCCACACACGAGCCTCTGGCATGCCATAACCCCTGCCACCGGCACATCTGCTGTGCCAAGGCAGACCTTTTTCCCTCTCTGTGCCAGGCAGAGGCTGGAGACACGGGTGTCTTCCTGTGTGGCTGCGGCAAAGTAGCCGAGGAGGAACCAACACATCACCATTTGGAAATGCATGCCCCGTGCAGACAATCCTTCCCCCAAACCCCCCCTAACCAGAATGGGATTCTTAAGGGGGGGCTGCACGAAGGACTCCTGTATACGTCTGACAGCACAGGGAATATACGCACCGGGCCCTGGAAGAATGAAACTACTGTGTAGTCTGGAAATGAAGAACTGGAGGTGCAGGCCGCATGAGGCCAAAACAGACATTCACCTCCCTTTTAGAATAAAAAAGAGAGAGAGAAATGAACAGCATTTGAAACAACAATCAGTGAGGGGAATTTAGTTTTAACGTCCACACATTTGAATGTGTGCTGTTTTACTGTACAGATACCTGACACCATGCAAATGCTCGCTGAGAAGCATCCATAGACACTTGCCACATCATGCCATCAGATGTAACTGAAGGTCTCTCCACTCTTTCATATCATCTCTCTCTATATATACAGAAAAATGAATGGTTGTGTGTATGATAGGCTCTGTTGGTGCTCAAAGGCAGCAAGCTGCAGGATGTGTTTTGCACTCGTCAATCTAAGCTACCATCAGTCTTTAATAGTGAGCCTCCACTACTTTGAGGAACTCTATTCATGTTCTAAACTACTAAACCAGCAATTTTAGACTTTTCCTCTTTGTTTGTCTTTCACTCACTTTCACTTGCCAGAGAAACGCGGCTGCAAGAGGAGTAAAGCCACAGTGGCAGGAAAAGAAAAGCAGAGCTAAGCACCCTGTTAGTTTGGTATTGATCATGCTGTCTGTATAAAGTCTTCACCGCTGTGACTCCTTTATCTGAGGAGAACCGATGGAAAGCAGAGCAAAGCATACAGGTAGGCAGAGTGTCGGAAGCTCCCGGATCCAGCGATAGATCAGCTGGGATGTCATCCTCCGCTCCTGATTACCTGTTAGATCATACATTGAAACATTACAGTCTAAGACAAGTGGGGTGATTGCAATTGCTTTGGGAGTTTTCTGGCCATCATTACATGTACTGATAAGTCATTCTGAAATATTAGCCAAAGTAACAAAAAATAACAGCGGCTGAAACTAATGCCCATGTTGTTTACGCTGTGATTAGTTTGGGTGTCCGTGTATGTGCTTTCATGTCAGTCATACTCTTGCATCAATCCTTATTCCTATTCCAGATTCCAGGAGTATTGTACTGCAGAACTGTATTTAGCAAGAGTTTGAGCTTAGATCTCCATTTCAGTCTAGCCCTGAAAATGTCCTCCTTTGATGACTTTGCTCTGCCTAAGTCTGGATTGTTGTCGTTTGAAGCAGGAAGGTCAGATTCTCTGAGGAGCTGCCTCTGAGGAGAGAAAGAAAAAAGAAACTGGACTGTCTTGTGAATGATGGTTTTGAATGGTGATTCTGGCATTCTGGTCAGATTTCCAGTGAATTAGAAATATACCCAAACAGAGCATAATATTCACATAGAGAACTGTTCTATAGCCAAGTGGCGTCAGCAGCATGAACACCAACACTTAACTTCATCTTGTGCACTCTTGTCTTTGTACATAGATTTGTTTTCTGGTGAATTATTTTCTATAAGATAAAAATGGTATTTAAAAGTAAAATAACTATATGTAGAGAAAGATATATGGAGGGAAATGACTTCTCTATGTTAATGCTCAGTATCTGAGTTTAGAAATGTCCTTTTTTGTTTTCAGATGGCCTTTTTCTGTTCATAAAGTATGCAGACTCGCCATGTGTTGTGAAACTTCTCTGTCAATTCAGAAATAGACACACACTATACGTAAAAAAATTTGGCCTGCCAGAAAAAAGGAATTTGTCAATAGTAGAGTATGATTAGAGCTGTAACTCTAGTTCAGACAGAAACCTGGCTGTCCTACTCCTGCAAAGAGATGTGTAATAGTATGACAGCACATTCAAGCCTCTCATGCAAAGCCACACCCTAAAGACAGAATCCCGGACGAGGTCAACCTTGCTGTACAACGTATGTATTTGCTGGTGGTGTGATTTTGAGGCAGCCTAAGCTGCTTCTGTGTCTGTGAGAAGATGTTTGTTATCATGGCTGCCATAGGCTGCCATTTGTCGTCATCAGTAGCAGATGTACTGCCTCAAACAAGCTTGATGGCATAGTTTCAGCTCACCAGACAGCTGCTGGAATATTCACCTGTGGTACTGTGAGAAAACCTGAAGCCAGTTTTCACTTTTTCTACATTGACACAGATTCCAATAAATGTATTTTTTCACCATGCAAAGGATGGGAGCGTCTTTGGTTTGTGTTTGTGTGTTTGTGCTGACACGGGATGACAATGAATGCCACTGATAGCAAAAGTCTGCTTTTCCTCGCAATTCTTGCCGTACCGTGTTTATGTGTTTTGACAGCATGATTGAAATTGAGATGTCTTGCTGGCTACAGGGGAGGGATTCAGATAATAGCAAGCTTGACTGCTGCTGCGGCGTGAGCAGATGTTAATGTGTGTTGCACCGTATGCATGCACATGCAGGCATCCACATGTGCAACACATGCTATAGGAAATGAGAATGTGTCTTCTGCCCGTCTGGAATGACACCTACATTTGACAGGCCATGAAATGCCTGAATACTTTTAATATGCAGCTGTATTTATCTTCTTCCTTTGCGCGGCCAACACCCCCCGCCCCCCTCTTCCTCTGCGGTTCACCATCATCAGATTATTCATCAGGCTGAAAGCTCTGTGAAATGATCAGGCTTCCTATCTGCTACACAGCCAGACCCAACATAGATGCTGTGCAGCATTTTTAAAGGTAAGCAATGGACGACTTTGACCAGGTTTTCAACAAGAAACCCACATTTCTACTGTATACTCCGTCACTGCAAAGAAGCAACAAAGATACACGCGAATAGAGGGCCGTGATTTGGCCAAAAGAAAATAAAAGAATTGGCTCAGGTAACCCTGTTTCGTCATTAAGAAGTTTCAATGTCACCAATGTTCCTCTATGACACATTTTTCAATATTATCCCAAAATCAAAAGGTTTTGAACAGGAGTCTGAGCCGAAGAGGAGACAGGAAGAAGGCAAAAATAAAAGTGAGCTTAAGCAGTGAAAGTTTAGCCTCTGATCAGGGAAGTGAGAGTAGTTTTCATCTTTGATTTGTCACACCACGTTTTTGCAGCTCCTTTTTTAGCCCTTGTCACATGAATTCTGCTTCTGTCTCTCTTCAGTAGCCAAGTCTGCCCCTTCAGGCTTCAGCCTCGGAAGGCAAGACATGATGGGGGGCTGTGATCGTCATGCTAATGCTGTCCTTGACTATAATGACAAGCTCAGGTCTTCCAGGATGGGAGAAGAAGACTGAGCAGGAGCGAGCTGCAGTGAAGGTTACGGTGTTTTCATCTGTGTGTGATGGCAGTGTGATTGGTGGCAGAGCAGTTTGAAGCTTGAGGGATGAAATAAATAAAAGGCATGAAGCTGGAGAGATCAAAGACAGAGAAAAAAGAGAAGTGGGCAGGTGGGACCAACTCCTTGTGAGACTTAATCTGGTTCTTGAAAAGCAGGAAAGCATTTGTTTGTGTGTGTGCATGCACCTCTGTGTGTGTTAGTCACACAACCACCAGGGCGGTAGTTATATATTGATTTATTTGTAAAATGTAAATGTCCATGCAATAATTCCTGACTCGGAATAGGCGTAACTGCAACATTTCAATTTTTGCTCAGGACTCAATTATTACAGTATGGAAATGAAACAAAATATGTTTATCAACATAAATACTAAGGCACAACCTAAGTAAAGTGTCACTGATCATGTTTTGATCTATTTTCAAAGTGTTTCCACTGGTCTTTTAATTATAAATAGGATGTTTTTAGCCAAAATCTCCAAATAGACCTGTGTGGTTTTCTAGGACATCGTTTCTGCAGAGCGGCAGGAGTTCATCAGTAAGTTGTGGGCGGGACTGTTGGGGCGGGGTACAGCCCCTAACAACCATAGACTTTAACTGGGAACTGGACAGCTAGACCCCACCCCTGGCATTCCAAACAGGAAGTATCCACAGACTTCTATAGAGAAATAAACAGCTGTTACTCAGTCATTCTCCTATTTAGTATAACCATTCTTGATCTGATACATTTTTAACAGTTATTCAAGTTATAAACTGACCAATCAGATGCCTCAGTACTGTCACGATAGGCAGCGCCCATACCATGGAAAAATGGCGCCTTAATTGGCTTCATTTCGCTGGAGCCGGAGATAAGGCATTCTCATTAGTCACGTCCACTCCAAGCTAATATTAGCGGTGCAATAAAGTGGCGAGCAATATTGGAGCTGTCCAGTGGTTCAGTTCTGATCCAGATTCCAGCTCAGACAAGGGAAGTAAAGACGTTCATTGATATATTGGTCTGACAGTGAATGCATCAGAATGGAGCGGAAAAGGAAGCTTGTAGCCTATCGATTATAGTTTGTACATAACAAATACAACATTTTTCCAAACTACATTTTTCCATCAGCTCCTGATTCACAATAATTTGAATAAAGAAATAATCTGAAACACTGTTTTAACCTTTATTCCCTTCATAATAAAACATGGTAAAAGCACTATTTTCATTAGGGTGGGTCTTTACTATGTACGTGACGTTTCACTTACATTATGCAGACACACAACGTCACCCAAGTGCAGATTCTTAATGCAGTCAAGTACTTTTTTTTCTGTTGACTTTTTTAAAACATGATTAATGACATCAAGAATTGAAAAAAGATAGCTGGTGTATTTTATTAACTATTATTAGTGCCATACAGCAAAACTGCTCCACTCAACATAACCATAATAATGCTTCATGATATTTTTTCAGAGCAGATTTTACAGAAGTGATGTGGAAAAAGATGAAATCCAAAGACCAAATCAAATGAACCTTTTTATTTCAGCTCTTTTTGGTTACATGTTCAGCAATGGGGATGGGTGAGAAAACTGATCACAGGGGTCTGTCAGGTCTTTCTCTAAGCTGTTCAACTGGAATCAGTTCAGGCAGATTTGCTCTTGGTGAAAGGAAAAGCATGTACAGATTCTATCAGACAGGAAAAGGAGATGTTTTTGTGTGATACTCTTGAATGTTATTTGTTTGTTATGGACGTGATTGAACACATTTTTACAGATGTTGATACATGAACTTCAGGATAATGACAATGCTAGTCCCTCTTTCAAAGCTAGCGTTATCACTTAGCTTTCAGCTTTGCGTTTAAAGTAAATCCCCCTTATGTTCCAGATGGGGTGTGTGGTGGTGTAGTGGTTAGCACTCTCGGTTGACTGTGAAAAGGCCTGTCTCAAACTCTGGCTGGGTTCTTTCTGTGTGGAGTTTGCATGTTCTCCTCGTGCATGTGTGAGTTTTCTCTGGTTTCCTCCCACAGTCCAAAAACATGCTTCAATGCTGCATGTGAGTGTGTGATCCTGCAACAGACCGGTAACCTGTTTAAGTCCTGCCTTTGCCTGAGAGTAGCTGGATTGGCCCCAGCAACACCATGACCCTGAAAGGAAATGATTGGGTTCTGAAGATGGATGGAGGTTCCAGATAAAAGCACTGTTCATCACAACTGTGCTTTCATACTTCTAGTTGTGGTTGGTGTAAGGTGATGAAGGTGCAGAATTCTCACTTAGCTGGGACAATTCTGCTGCCGCTGGAGTGGCTCACAAGAACCCAAAAGTTTTTTTCTTAGTTCTTTTGATTTTTTTAAAAGGTTATTGAACTGCTGACTGATATTTGCTAAAGTAGAAAGTCCATCACACTGCAAAATACATCTTTCCAATTTGCCTCATTTCTTGTAAAATGAATGTTTTTAGAAATTAACTCAACATGGAAAATGCACCCTAAGGATTTATCTGCACGGTGGTGTAGTGGTTAGCACTCCCGGCCTTCACCCAACAGTAGCTGGCTGAAGACCCCAGCAGCTCCAAGTACCTTAACACCAAGAGAGAAGGAAGAGCTCCGTGCTGGGGGAGCTGTCAGGGGTGGCGCTGCCAAGAGGAGCTTAAAAAGGAAATGACTGTTTTACAAATGCATATTTAGACTTTTTTTAACCTTGATTATTGAGACTTATGTGGGGTTTTTTTTAACTTGTCCTGTCCAACAGCTGGGCAAACAGATGAGAGCTGGAGGCCTCTTGTGTTGGACATATTTTACTTTAACAACAAACACTTATATTTTTTTAGACGATGAAAATTTTCTGCTAGATATTTTGCACAATCTAAGTTCAAAGTGACTAAGAGGTCAACTCTGATGACCCAGCATTCTAGCAGCTTTTAAACTCATTATTTACATTACACACAAATCTGAGAGTCTCACAACCCCACACTTAACTGATATGTGCGTAAATTTGGTTTTGTGTGTTTGTATCAGGTGATTAGTGCGTAACATTTAAAGGTGTGTGTGCCTAGGAGCTGTTTTGAATTGTGGTTGATTTTAAGCTGGTTTCAAGTTTTTTGTGCATAAGTTGTATCTTATTGTTATTTTTTTGTATTTGTGCATTTTTTATATTCAAGTACATGAGAATACATAAGTGCACACTGCTATGCACAAAATCCATTCTATGAGTAACAAATCAAGAATTACACACACACAAACCCAAAATTATACACAAATGGAAAGACACAAGTCACAAATCAAGAAATCAAATACATTTGTCAATATTTGGTTTTTGCAGTGAATTACTGAAAATGTAACAAAAGAAATGCATGCACAACATTTAGCTATAAATAGAATTTTAGTTATGAGAAATGATCTCCTGAAGATTTTCGTTCTGTCATCTTGCAGCTCTCCTTGAAAACAGACTCATGCTGAGGTTGTTTTCCTCACAAGTGTCACCCCTCTGGAAAGGTTGCTTCTCCACAAGATACAATTAATTTTATGTATTTATTTATTTTTTAGCAACAGTCTAAAGGCTCATCAGGCACCCAGTTAACGTGTCTGGATCCCTCCTTATCCTGGATCCTCCTGCTCCTCTCTCGAATACATCATTTCATTGCTTCGTTGTAAGAAATGTTTAGAAAAAGAAGAAAAAGAAACAGGATGTGCCAAAGATTGGATCCAGTAAGTGGGATTACAGTTGTCTACTCCAGCTCTAATCTGTATTCTGGCTGGGATGGAGTCAAAAATTGCCAATCTAAGAAGCTTCCTGTTTTTTAATGGCGCTTCCCTCTGTCTCTCCTGCCTCCCCCGCAGCATCACTTTGTTATTTATAGCTTCCTCTAATAGTGATGAAACAGAACCAATGTGAAAGAGGAAAGAATAAACTGATGCTTTTAATGCAACAATCTATTGGATTACGAGGCTAAGAGGCTGTCTCTGCACTTTGCAACAACAAAACATCACAGCAAGTCAGCCCCCCTCCCCCTCCTTTAGCAGAGGAAGAGTACAGCTGGGGGTGGCACATGCTGGGCAATTAACCAGGAGCTAGGGGAAGAAATGAGAGGATGAAAAGTGAGTTAGAGATGTAGATCAAGCTTAATGAAATTGATGTGTTAAATCTAAAATGAGATCATGGCCGATCCTCACAAAAAAGTTATGAATCCTGTCCTTTTTAGTTTCAAAAAATTCTGATTTGATGTAGGATTGTGTTCAAACTCACAAGGAATCTTTCTGAAAAGTTTATTCTGAAATTAGGTCAATAGTTTTATTAAAGGATGTAAGGGTGTATTGATTAATAAATTATTTCATTTCCAGATTGGTCTGTCTGAGGCAGAACCAAATCGACCTATATCATTAAAGAATTGTTTTAAAATGAGATAAATCAATGATCAAATCGATCTTGGAAAATACCATTTGGATTAACATGGTAGTTTATTTTACTATCATGTAAAAATGACCAAGTGCATCAGCGTACAACCAACATGTGATGTCATCAAACACGGATTAGTCCATCATTCCAGTCCAACGTGTGGACAGACTTTGAATCAAGTCATGTGACCATCCAGGGTCTAGAATGTTCTAAGAATGTTCCCTTTGAATTCTTTGGATGTGGAAAAACAACAGTGGCTGAACTTTAGGAAACTAAAATGTGAATGGATTTGACATTCATTCTAGTTTACTTGTTTGTTTAGACACATATTTCATTTACACTTGATGATCTGGAAGAAATCCAAGAATTTGGAAAATTTCACTGCTCAGAATTTCTGTCTGAGTCTCATTGTCACGGTTAGGCAAGCAGGAGAAAACCCAGATGCAGGGAAGAACCACAAAAACATTGAAGCCAAGTCCCAAGGTTTTATTTACAAGAAATAAACTTGGGTTACATAGGCTCAGGGGATTAGAAACCACACAAGATGAGCTGACACTAAGGGCTCAGAGAGAGTTCCTTAAATGCAGTCTAGGCTGATTAACAAAGTGCAGGCATCTGTGACTGCTCTAGGGATCACCAGCAGAGGGGACGGAGTCACAGCCAGCCTGCACAGAAACCAGAGAAAGGAAAATGAGAAACAAAAAACCAAAGCAGCACATGACAACACACTGGTTGAAGTTTTGGCTACAGATGTCCTGGATCCATTTTAGTTTAGTATATCGGATCATTTAAAATGAACCAATATTGACTATAATTTGTATTGACAACCACAAATTATGATATGAATCAAATCGTTAAAAGGAATCGTTACACCACTAAACGTATGTATTTATTTTATATATTTATTTTAGGGTCTTCTCATACCATTAGGAAAAAACCCACGTGTTCTTAAATCACTTACATTAAAACTGACAAAAAACATGTTTACTGCTTTTCAGAATTTTCTAAATCTTGGCTGTGATAGACGTTCCTGTAGGATGCATTTGTTGGATGGGCTATAAGCTCCTCAAATCCTTCTGTCCTGTGTTTTCACCAGATGAGCTGGTGGGTCTCGAGCTGCAAATGTCCACTCGACTTTGAGAGGCTTCAGACATATGGCCAAACGTGAGCTCCCTCAGTGAGGAAGCATCTTGATCATTTGCCAGGTTTCTCCTCTCAGTGACAGACTGCATCTTTGCAAAGATAAACAGATGTTCGGCAGAAGGAGCCATAGAAACGGATGCTGTCCTTCACTTGGGGCAGACCCTGATGTCAGACTTTAGATATCAGCAGCACAAACTCAGACATTTGGTTGCCAGGTCTGTGCTTGGTGCTACATTTCTGCTTTCTTCTGATTGCTAGACATGAATGCCATCTAGTGGCAAACGCAGAATCCAAAGGAAACTTGACTTGGGGAACAGCATTTGTGACAAGAGGAAGAGCAGGAGGGTCTAAAGGCAGATAGGCCCAGTTTAGTTTAGTCTGTTTATTTTATTTTATTTCATTTCATTTCATTTCATTTCATTTCAGTTCAGTTCAGTTCAGTTCAGTTCAGTTCAGTTCAGTTTAGTTCAGTTCAGTTCGGTTCGGCTCAGTTTAGTTCAGTTTAGTCCATCCATCCATCTTCCTCCGCTTATCCGGAACCGGGTCGCGGGGGCAGTCTGTTTAGTCTGTTTATTATATTTCATTTCATTTTATCTCAGTTCAGTTCAGTTCAGTTCAGTTCAGTTCAGTTTAGTTTAGTTTAGTTTAGTTTAGTCTGTGTTTTATAACTGATTTTATGTTTTGTACAGTAAGTGAGGCCCGAGAGAGAACTTTGCTGTAATGATGGGCTATATAAAAAAAAAACTGAATTGAAAATTGAATTGAAAGGTAAACAAGGAATGGGTTGTTTTTTCAAGGATTAAACACATACTTGTTATAAAATCACTGTCAGATCAAAGAGAAAAAGATTGTTAAAGCTCAGCCACGTGTATTTAGAATGCTTTTTTATGATGATGGAGGACACATCAAGAAAATTAGGTTCAAAATTGCCTTTCTGAGTATTTTTCTGTATTTAAATAACAGTGAACTAGGAGCAAAGGAATAAAATGCTGTTTGAAAAAGAGCTTATTTGTGACGTAGGTTGTGTACTTTGCGTAAAACACACAAACTCCCTATTCTGCTTGAACAGAGAGCTCTCAGCAATGGGGAGGGAAGGGGTTGTTGCACCATTCCAATGGTCCCGCCCACAACTCAGAGGTGACTTTCTGACAAGCTTCTGCTGCACTGCAGAAAATATGTCCTAGAAAACGACACAGGTTTTTAGATTTAAAAATGACATAATCATAATTGAAAGACAACTGGCAATGCTTTGAAAATAGATTAGAAGATGATGGGATTAGAACTTTACTAAGAGTCAAGATAAATATAAAGAACAGAACATCTCACTAAGTGTCAGCCCCTCCAACTAAATGCAGAAAAATCTAGGAAGGACTGATTCCCACCCTCTTTTCTGGTGATGCACTAATGTTTGTCCTGCTGGAACATATCAAGTGATGTTGCAGACGTTGTGCTAGTACACATTTTGTCTGCAAGGCCTAATGAATATGTATGTGTTTTCCCTCCCAGACTTTCTGCCCCAGTGCTTCCTCATTCTCGCACTCGAACACACACATGCACAAAAACACAAAGCACAGATCCATGCACCGTCTACATGAAGATATGTTTGCTGAGAACTGCAAGAACTGCAGCTGCATGTAGGGAGTGTAATATTTTTATGTGCGACGCTTTCAGAGATTCGGCATTTCTGGAGATTTATTTTCCACACATTCAGACCTACATTATGGTCCCAGTAAAGCATTCATTCTGGGGAGGAAACATCTGCCTGGAGTCCTCAAGTCTAGGATTGAACAACTACAACTTCAATCAGATACAATCACAACATACTTTAAATTTGCAATTGCAATGTTACAATACTACACTGTAAAGCAATATTTTAGAAAAAATATAGATAAAATGAAGTATTGGCCCCAGAAGGTGTGCCTTCAAGAACTTAAACATCTTACTGAAATGGTCCACAGTCACTGGAGCTCTCAGGACATCAGGCAGAGCGTTCCAGAGCCAGGGAGCAGCAGAGCAGTGAGCTCAGTCACCCACTGTCCTGGGGGGGCAGCAAGCCGGTGAGTATTTGTACAACAGAAGTGTCTTGGTTGTTTGCTGTTCCTCAAAGTAGTGTGTGGTTCTTCAATTAAAGACAAGGGCTGGTAAGAGAATGGTTTGAAAAGAATGCATATGTGGATGGAAAGAGTCTGGCATTGGATGGCACCAGTTTAAATGGCCAGACGCTCTTCAGATTTCTGTTAGGGGGGTTCTGATGACCCCTGGTGGAAGCCCAGATGGGACGTATACTACAGTGGTTCAGCATGGAGGAGATGATGGCCTTTAATCATTGTGTGTAAGTGCGGGTGTGCGCGTGTGTGGGGGGGTTCCTTAAGTTTGAAATAGAACTTGTAGGTTAACCTATCCATTTTACTAAGTTCAAACCTTTATGACCGCTAAAGTGTGAGCTACAAGTCAAATTAACAGTAATGTGTTCAGATCTTTTTGTTTTTGTGAGAAGGCATAATTAGCAAATGAGACTATGATTAACATCTTAACGTTTTTATCCACCTGCTGCTTTCACCTCACTCGGCTAATGTCACTCAAGTTTACTAATGTGCTTCTTTGAAAAAAAGAAGCCTTAAGTGATTTTCTATTTGAGCTCTTCTTCAAGATTTTTTTATTTTCTAATTTTTTAAAATATTTTGGAAAACCCAAAATAAAAAGATACATGCAGTATTTCATGAAAAATTACATTTTTACCATGTTTTCCACATTGTTTTTGAAGTGATTACTGCAGTTTGTTCCTTTTCTGATTTAATTTGCATTTTGATTGTGGAAAACTCTACCTGTTGACCAAAAGCCCATAATAAAGAGTTGATACTTCAGTTCAGTTAAGGCAGTACCATTTCATTTTTAAGTTGGATTTCTAAGCATTTTTAGATTGTTTTTGTACTGTCCTGTCCTGGGTAAAAGCTTCAATACTAATGCAGTAAACACAGTAACCAACGCTGTTTCTATCTTCTTTCATTTGATTGACTGTGCAGTGGTCCCTGAACTCAAAGTTTTCATCATTTGAGACCACAATCTGAATGTCCCCATTGATGGCTCTGGTTCTGCTGGAGGTTTCTTTCTAACCTTTCAGTCAGAGGGAATTTTCCTCTCCACTGTCTGGATTAACAGCCTTCCATGTAACTAAAAATTACATATTAAAATCTTGCCAGATTATAATGATCTGAAGTGATTTATTAACAAAAATCTGGAATATTTGGACAGAACTAGATTATAACACTTTTAACTGACGGGACTTGATGTTTTTCTCTTTGCATAGGGATTGCGATAACATTGGTTGTGAGCTGACACTTCATAATATAAGTAAATGAACAAAAAATAACTAAACTGAATTACTTTTTCTGAGAGGGAAATAGGAAGCAGCTTTTTGACCAGGGATGTCGACTTCAGGCCTTGAGGGCGGGCATTCTGCTGTTTTTTCAGAAACCATGCCCTACCTGCTAGTGATTACCTGGATCAGGTGTGTTGGATACCTGGATCAGGTGTGTTGGATACCTGGATCAGATGTGTTGGATACCTGGATGAGATGTGTTGGATACCTGGATCAGATGTGTTGGATACCTGGATGAGATGTGTTGGATACCTGGATCAGGTGTGTTGGATACCTGGATCAGATGTGTTGGATACCTGGATCAGGTGTGTTGGATACCTGGATGAGATGTGTTGGATACCTGGATCAGGTGTGTTGGATACCTGGATGAGATGTGTTGGATACCTGGATCAGGTGTGTTGGATACCTGGATCAGATGTGTTGGATACCTGAATTAGGTGTGTTGGATACCTGGATCAGGTGTGTTGGATACCTGGATGAGA
The DNA here is from genome assembly GCA_023969325.1 of Oryzias curvinotus. NCBI lineage: Eukaryota > Metazoa > Chordata > Actinopteri > Beloniformes > Adrianichthyidae > Oryzias > Oryzias curvinotus. Next base: position 23,171,427 of record CM043720.1, read on the forward strand.
TGTGTTGGATACCTGGATCAGGTGTGTTGGATACCTGGATGAGATGTGTTGGATACCTGGATCAGGTGTGTTGGATACCTGGATCAGATGTGTTGGATACCTGAATTAGGTGTGTTGGATACCTGGATCAGGTGTGATGGATACCTGGATCAGGTGTGTTGGATACCTAGATTAGGTGCGTTGGATACCTGGATCAGGTGTGTTGGATACCTGGATCAGATGTGTTGGATACCTGGATCAGATGTGTTGGATACCTGGATCAGGTGTGTTGGATACCTGGATCAGGTGTGTTGGATACTTGGATCAGATGAGTTGGATACCTGGATCAGGTGTGTTGGATACCTGGATCAGGTGTGTTGGATACCTGGATCAGGTGTGTTGGATACTTGGATCAGGTGTGTTGGATACCTGGATCAGATGTGTTGGATACCTGGATCAGATGTGTTGGATACCTGGATCAGATGTGTTGGATACCTGGATCAGGTGTGTTGGATACCTGGATCAGGTGTGTTGGATACTTGGATCAGATGAGTTGGATACCTGGATCAGGTGTGTTGGATACCTGGATCAGGTGTGTTGGATACCTGGATGAGATGTGTTGGATACCTGGATCAGGTGTGTTGGATACCTGGATGAGATGTGTTGGATACCTGGATCAGGTGTGTTGGATACCTGGATCAGATGTGTTGGATACCTGAATTAGGTGTGTTGGATACCTGGATCAGGTGTGATGGATACCTGGATCAGTTGTGTTGTGCCAAGAAGCTAAATTGGCTATTTTGCTGGAAAACATGTGGGACACCAGGCCTGGGGTTTGATCCCCTTTGTGTTAGGGATCTAAATGGACAGGAGATAACTTGTACTTTTTAGCAGTTAAGCAAACAGATGAACCCGAAGACCTCTTGTGTGGGACAAATCTTACTGTTACAATAGGTTACAATAGGGGTTATTGATCTTCTGACACACGAGGTGTGCCAGAAGCGAGCTGACTCCTCAGGTGAATGTTTGCGTTGTACTGTGGTGGATGATTGTCACCCCCACACCAAGACCCCCGCCAAAGGCAAGGCAGCAGAGGCAGCCCTCAGACACCTGCCAGAGGACTCAGGGATCCCTCTCCCTGCATGGAGAGAAGGGTCCAGGAAGCCAGCACCCAAGGGACACGGCCGCTGCCGAGGGCCCGGTTCCTCCTGCTATAGGGATGGGGTAGGGGACTGAAGATCAGAGGTTCCACCTCCCTTGTATAATGTGTGTATTGGAATGTACATTTTTGTGGTGTGAAGGGTGTTTGTACTAAAGGGTACAGTTAAAAGCAAGCTCCTGATTGCTTACAGATTGCTTATGTGTAATTTGCAGTCAATTTTTATGACTAATTTCCAGACTATAAGCCGCTACTTTCGTCATACGCTTTTGACCCTGTGGCTTTTCCAATGATACGGCTATAGGGATGGGGTAGGGGACTGAAGATCAGAGGTTCCACCTCCCTTGTATAGTGTGTGTATTGGAATGTACATTGTTGTGGTGTGAAGGGTGTTTGTACTAAAGGGTACAGTTAAAAGCAAGCTCCTGATTGCTTACAGTGATGTCCAAGCACCTTCTCACCAAGGGTCCCTACATGTTCACCAGATCCGTCTGTCTAGATGTGTCATGTGACTTTAAGCAGCTACTCAGACCGCTAATTTAAAAAGCGGGACTCCTTTTGTCAACCTATAGTTGATAGTTCATTGTTTTATGAACTATTATGCAAACATTTATGTTTAAGAGTAATAATTGAACTATTTACTAGTGTATTTGAACCTATGTGTAATTTGCAGTCAATTTTTATGACTAATTTCCAGACTATAAGCCGCTACTTTTGTCATACGCTTTTGACCCTGTGGCTTTTCCAATGATACGGCTAATTTATGGATTCATTTGACAGGCACTGGGAGCACTTGGGCAGCTTTGGGAGGAAAGTTGAATGCATGATCGTGTTTCTAGAACCGAGCCTATTTGTTTTAGATACACCCACACGCAGCCCAACAGCATGGACCTCAATTCAGCTATAAGACACTTCAGTCATGGTGCAAGAAAAAGAAACGCCCAGCCGCATCCCACAATCCTTTGGTGCCATTAGACCCAACGTGCACTTGACCGCCGCTACAATATGACGCAGCTTTCAAGTTAAAAGCCATCATTAAAAGCAGTGTGAAAAAATCCACCATCACCAACGGCAGCCGGTATGCTGGTGACTGAGAGAACAGCGCAAGTTTGGGAGCTCAGGCCCATCTATTTAGCAGCTCCGTAATATACGAGATAATCTTTTAAATGTGCTTTTATTATTGTTATGGTTATTATGAAGCGCCTGTTCGCTCATCATTTTATTTTCAATCTGTGTGGTCAGTTCTTTTTTGTGGCAGAGCGAAGCCGGAAGAACGGTTAGGTGAAGGCTAACACGCGCTAACAACATTCAGTCTGGATGAACATAAATCCATGCGGGAAATGCCGCAATCTGCAGCTTGGCTGCACGTAAATATGTGGGAATAACATCAGCCTCTATTGTGTCAGGACACGACTACAAACACAAATCCATGTGATTGTTTGAACAGTTTCTAAGGACTGAGCGGTTTTGCTTTGCAAAGCTCACACCGCCCCGAAGCCGCTGTGTGAGATGGTTCTCCTGAATTCAGCTGCTCGTTCCCATAGAGCTGCGGGACGGCTGGCAGTCTGAAGCCCCCCTCCCACAGCAAAGCATCCTCCCCGCCCCTCAAACCCAAAACTGTCCGGCTGCTCTGCTCAGAGACACGGTTTGCTCCGTCCACCGGCAGCCGCGTCAGCGCGCAGGGACTGGACGTCAGGGGGCATGAAGCGCTCCTCCCTGGCGCCCCCCTCGTGAGGGGTGTCGGAGAAGATAGGAAGGGAGAGACAAGGAGCCCGCGGGGCAAGGGCGGAGCGCAGAGGCGTCCGCGCTTTGCACCGGGCGTCCGTGAAGCAACAGTGTACCACTCTTGTGGAAGGAAACTTCTGGCGCACGCGCTGCGCAGAGGCGTGCACTTTTAAGTCGCTGCTGCTCTCTTTTAATAGTAGGTTTTGTTAACCAGCCCTGTGACTACCATACTGCTGCCGTGTCACAGGCGGAAGGAGAAGAGAGCTGCTCTCCCGTTCTCCTCTCCTTCTTAAACACGCACGCGGTTTCAGCACATATACATCCTCAATCTACAACACAGTGCGGCGACCTGGGGGTTAGCCCCCCCTTAAGCCCCTAAGACTGATGGGAAGTGGGGAATCGCGGATGTAAATGTCTTGACCATAACTGAGGGAGCTGTGAACAGAAGTGAGATGCATTCTGTTTGGCAGATGTGGGTGTTTTCAAATGCATGGGTTGATGCACTGATAAATCCTCCATTGAGACTGAAGGCAGTGTCATAGTCTGTGGGTCAGGATAATCAGTGACGGGTCAATAGTTTTGGTAACAACATGCAGCTTGTACACAGGTGCAGCTTATCCAGGTGCAGCTTGTACACAGGTGCAGCTTATCCAGGTGCGGCTTGTGTATGTAAATTGTGACTCAACCTCCTTAAATTGAGTACATGCGGCTTGTAATCAGGTGCGCTCTATAACCTGGAAATTACAGTAATTATCCTGTTCGATGAATCTTTCTATAGATACAAACTTCTGTATATCTTATTTTTGTATAATTTCTTTGCTTAAAGTAAAATACTTCCATTACAATCCAATAAAACTTTTTTGGAAAGCTTCTTTGGGGAGAAAAGAGCCAGTGAGGAAACCAAAGAAGAACCTTCCACTTTAAAGAAAAATAAAGCTGCTATTTACAGACAAACCAGGAGATTTTCTCTATATACAGATTCATTGAAACAGTTGTTCCCACGTAGCAGAAGCCGCTCTGCCTATGTGCGGCGACTGACTCTCAAATGCACTGATAATAAAGTTGCAGACACTGTGGTTTTATGTTTAGAATTATATTTAGAAAATACCAGTTTTACGATCATTGTCATCAAACCTTAAAAGTCGGTTGCGGCTAAAGTAGGGCTGGTCGATATGGCCTAAAAATGAAATCTCCGATTTGACTTTTTTTAATTCGGTTTTCCGATTTTTTTCCCGATTTTCCCCCCCTACTTAAGGAAAGCAATAAGTACAAACGGCAGACAACTTAAAGCAAATTTTGCTTTTGCATTATATAATGTTCTTGTTTTACATAATTTTTGGCTTGTTCTTGTCTTATTTTGCTATTCTACACTTGTTTTCACTTGTCAAAAATAAAAAGTTTACTTACTTACTTAAAGTCGCAGCTGTGTTTAAGTCACACTTTGTAGTCTAGACTAAAAGGAGACAAACATTCACCTTGAGAGTAGCAGCATTTTCTAAAGGATTAACAATACAGCTCATATCTGGGGTCTGCGGTTTTAATTAAATCAAGAAACCCCGTCTTCTCTACGGACAAGATGATGAAGCAGCAGGAGTCGCAGTCTTTGTTTTATTGGCATACCCTTTTAAAACTGGTTGAAGAAACTTAAACATACAAAAGGTGAAATTTCTTTATTTTACTAAATAAAACTTGACAAAGGGAAATATATTGCAATATGTAATCTACATTTCTTCATCAAGTAGCTGTGGTGTTTCCACAGGACCTGATATTTCTAAAAATATCAGGTGCATCTCTGACTTGGAGACTTGCCCACAAGAACTGCTTGTCTTCTGGTAATGATTTATTTAGTACTAACTCCTGAAATTATGTACCTGAAATTAATGTCAAACCTGGAGATACCAAACACTGCAGTTCTTCAAATGACCAAACCAAAAATAAACATATGGTGTCAACCAACGTTTTGAAATGCTTTGCTTTATTTTTTATTTAAGAAAACTGTATCATTTGCATTTAATTAGAGCTGAAACGTGTGCAGTGGTTAGCGCTCTTGCCTCACAGCAACAAGGTCCCTGGTTCAAGTCCCGGCTGGGGGACCTGGACCAGAACATCAATGGGGGACCTTTCTGTGTGGAGTTAGCATGTTCTCTCCATGCATGCGTGGGTTTTCTCTGGGGACTCTGGCTTCCTCCCACCATTCAAAAACATTCACAGGTTCATTAGTTACTCTAAATTGTCCATAGGTATGCATGGATGTGTGATAGACTGGACTGACCCTGTGACAGACTGGCGACCTGTCCAGTGTCCCCTGCCTTCGCCTGCAAGTGGCTGTGACCCCGAAAGGGATAAAACGGAATAGAAAATGAATGAATCAATAGAGCTGAAATGTTAGCATGGGGTAGTGAGGGAGGCCAGGTGTATGGACCTATGAGTGGACCCAACAAAACTATCAGTTTTCGTTTTTGGGTCCTAAGCTGACACGGTCAATATGGCTTCCCCACTACAGGCTTATTTTTTGGTCAATCAGAATTGAGTGGGTAAAATCAGGATGCGTCCAAAAAAACAAATAATAAGTATGTTACTAAGCAATGAAAAAAAATAGTCACAAAGGCATAATGGAATGTTTTATGATAAATCTGAGTGATCCCGTTTTACAGTTAACACAAACAGGTCACTTTCTATTTAAATTATGTCAAGATTTAAATAAAATCAATAATTAAACTAAATACAGTTAGTTAAATTCTATGTAACTGATTCATTTTAAAATACCATGGATTGGAGTTCTTACCACAGGCCTTTGTTGGGTCCAGCCTGAAGGGAGGATGTGAAATCACTCTCCTGTGGACCCACCACCTGCAGAAGAGCTCAAAAGGGGCTGGTGCAATGTTGTTTGGGTGGCAGTCAAAGGTGGGTGCCTTGGTGGGCCAACTCCCAGTCACGAAATTTGGCTTTTGGGACTTAAAATGTCCCCTTTCTGGGAGGGAAGGGGCTTGGAGCTTGTGAGGGAGATCGAGATGTAGCAGCTAGAAATAGCCTGGCTCACTTCCACGTACAGCCCAGGTTCTGGAATTCAAGAGAGGGGGGGGGGGGGGGGCTCCTTGTTATTCTGGAGATTCTCATGGTGAAACAGCTGACCTGTCAGGTGTTGTGCTTCACCCTGGTGGATGAGGGGGTCATGCCTTCAGGCAGGGGAGAGGTCTCTGACTACTCATCAGCAGTTCAGAGTACCTGGCCATTTTGGTGTTTCTCTGAGAACTACTGGAAATCCTCCCAAGGGGGGTTTCCATAGTCCTCCTCAATGTCCACTTTCCAGATACCACTCTCATGCCCACATGGGCAAAACACCATGTTGGAACCAAAGGATGTCCATCGCTGCCTGTAGAACCAGCACTTAGGCATGAGGCGGAGGATCGACTTTGTATTTGTGTCAGGTGACCTTTGTTAATGGATCTTGGATCAATGATAATAAAATTATGCCTTTTTCACAGACTAAGCTAAAACCTACTGAAAAGTTGAATATAATTACAAAGACTGTGACGACATGTTACTGACACTTTAGTCAACAGATGATAAATGAGACAAAATGTTACAATGTGAAGAAATCCAAAAAGAACTCTCCTGCTAGGTCTTTCAGGAGGATTTCCAGTTAAAGCAAATCTGTGGGCTATGTGCTGGCCTGGGGGGCAAACATTGATTTTTTATGTCAACTTCCATTGGACTTATTCCTGTAGCAAAAGCTTGTCATGCTTTTTGTTGATTCTTTTTAATCAACTGATCCTAAAATAAAAATGAAAACTAGCCATCATCCTCACCTGCATCACGATGTATGTCAGTCTCATGCAAACTGGGTTGATTGCGGGCCTTTAGTAATATGCTAATATGTAATAGTTTTTTTTTTATAAATTCTTGACGTTTTTTATTACATGTCTTCATTTTCAATGTATTAGGTCATGCTTTTCACATGTGTCTCTTTGTTTAGTCTTCAAAGACAGCAGGTGAGGCAGGCAGTAGTTGTACATCAGCTCATGTTTGTTCTTCAGTTATTGCTAATAAAGTTCAATAGGAGTCTGTTACTTTATGTTTTGCTCTGACTGCAAAGATGTACCGGTAAATATTTTAAAAGTGTCTCAAATGCTGACTTTTAGTCAAGTATTAAACAATGGATGATCAATGCTGGACCAACACATTTACAATGAGACAAATGAGGAGGACTTTCTGGCTAAAGTCACAGAGTTTTTTGTCCTGAAGGAGAGACGTATGGCCTTCATTTAAGTCAAGGTTAAACCAGAGTGTGGATTATCTGGTGTGAGCATGCGTGTGTTCGAGAAAGCGTGCATTCTCCATACGTGGCTTGAGGCGAGGAAGGCGTTTGGAGTTGGCTCGTGGCGTGGCTGGAGGTCAGAGATGGCTCGAGGCGTGGCAGATGGCTCTTGGTGTTCCGAGAGGTTCTGTGGCTTTAGTAATCCGATGACTCAGGTGTCCACTCGTGGTCAGAATGTCCTGAAGGCGAGGCAACACAATAGTTAGACGAGAGCAATGAAAACTTTGGCAAAACTGCTTGACGAGAGCCCAGGTTATGCACCATCAGGGGCAATGAACTGGCGATGAGTGCTGGATCAGGATCTCCTTAAGTAGGCCAGGTGGGTGATGAGGTGAGTGGACACAGCTGGGATGCATCAGGAGCCAAGCAGAGGGGGGGGGGACTGACAGAGGCACATGACAATATGCCCAATATGCCGTATCTATGTTTTAGTCTGTCTGCAGCATTCACCTTGATGTATTTTGGGGACATAATGAACTGCTATTCATTCTACATTCTTCCTTGGCCCAATATGAACCTGTTATGTTTATGGAAATACTCATGAAATGAGATATGAAACACAATCAGTGGTCAGTAAATACTTTGGGTCCATATGTTTGCAAATCTGTCACTGAAAGAGTTAGAGCCTCAGCAGACACAAACTTCATTATCCATCACTGTTTTGCTTTACTTTGCCTTCTTTTTAACATCTGCAGAATCTAAAGTGAAAAATGTCACTTTTCCACACAAGGCAAAGCCATTATCTTTACACACTGTTGGAAGCTTAATATACAAAACTAAAAGATTTATGTAAAAAAACCTAAATATTTAAATCTTTAGTTGCTGGTTCTTCCCTGTGACAATACATTTTGACCTTTTTAAAATATGAGTTTCGACTTTGGCCTATTAAGATGGAAAGGAGAAGTGTAGAAGTTCATGTACATGTTATTACCATAGCAATTCTGGCAAAACCAGATCACATGAATAAGAAAGAATAGCAACAAAGTGACAAATCTGACTCATCCATGTGGGCTTCAGCGAGCGGAGGCGGAGAGCCAACTGTGGCGCGCATGCAGCCGCGCTCTGCGCGCGGCGCTCTGCGCGCTGCTAGCTTTGCCAGCTCTGGCTCAGGAGCTGAAGCTCGTAATATTCGTGTTCAGTGTTCCGCCAGCTTCTATGGAGGTGTTGTTCATGACAGCCTCAACCCCCGGCCAGCGACACAGCCTACGGTAGCGCGCTGTAGGCGGCCGCCTCTGCGCTCTTCCTTCCGGCGTTGCTCCCGGATCAGGGCGTCCCGAAGTGATCGACGGCTGCGCCGCAGTCGTCTTAGCCGCGGATGCTGCAGGGATCCCGAGAGCTCGGAATGCTGTGTAGCCAATCCAGGAAACGGCGCTCTTTAGACTGAGCTCTGCAGCTCTGCAGCTCTGCAGCTGTGTGTGGTGGGATCAACGCTGATACGATGGAGGATTCTGAGATGGATGCGGAGGATTCAAACCTGGGCAAAGCTGGAAAACCAGATGCGTTTTATGATGAGGAGCATCTCCCCCCTCTACTGGAAGATGAGGTGAGAAAACTGCTTTGAAGTTGGAAAGGAAGTTAGTCTTTTTTTTTTTTTTTACACCAAAACATGTTGTTTAACAGTTTTATAGGGTTAATTGTTTTTACCTGATGAGTAGAATTTTTTTTATCAGATGCATACTTCATAACTGCCTTTAAACTCATCATGTACCTTGTAAAAAATATTTTGTTTTTATAAGTTAATACACTTTAGAAGGTTTTTGTTGTTTTTGTTCTTCACATGCTTTGTCAGATTTGTATCCTTTCATAGACAACAGTGGCTTAAAATCATCTATTAAAATGTTTCTTAAAGATGATTAATAATCTTTTCATCTTTGTGTCCAAGTGAACATTTATGACACATTTAAAGAAGTTCCCTTTAGGCAGTGCTACAGACCCCACAATTGTGGATACATGTGCTGACTGAGAGATGATGGACAACCTGAGGACATGTTGCCTCGAGCCTTTTGGCTGCTTCCTGCATGGAATCAGAATGAGCAAACGTCCAGCATTTGAAATGCTGCTGAGATGTTGTATTAGGAACACGCATTTGAACTGATCTGCTCTTTGACTCTTTTCATAATCAGGGCAAGGCACAATGAGCCAAAAAGATCCAGTGGGTCTTGAAGATACAGGGTTTTGTGAGGCATCTGGCTTAAAAACTTTCTACCAAACCACACATGGTAAATTAATTCAGTGGAGACCCCTAACGGGATAAGCCAAAAGGTAAACAAACAAACTAAAACATTTACTAGCATGCACATTATGGTGTCAGTGTAAAAAGGCTGGTTTCCAAATCATATTGCTTTAGCCCCTAGTTTAGAGGCTGTGTGGTGGAGCAGTGGTTACTGTCACAGTAGCCGCGTTTACATGGGCAAAAGTAATCGGAAAGAATGCCTGATCGGAAAGAAAATGTGTCATGTAAACGCGCCGTTCGGAATAGTCTGCCCCGGTCAGACTCGTTCGGATCAAACTTTCTTTCCGATCGAGATAGGTGGGTTATACCGATCGTTTATCCGATCGTTGGTCATGTAAACGGTCATTCCGATCGTGTGTCACTTCTGCTCTGGTTTTACGTCACGCATAGATGGTGTTTCGCTCCAGAGAAAGCTTTGGAGCTTAAACAGGACCGACCAGCTGCTTTGCAAAAGCGCCGCTCCGCTTCGCCCCTCTGGCTCTCCGCCTCTCTTAAACCCCTCACGAGGGGGTGCCGGGGAGGAGCGGGACCCTGCGCGGTCCTGGCTCGTGTGCCGGTGGACCGAACCAACTGTGTCTCTGAGCAAAGCAGCTGTATTAACTTTGTGAGGGGAGAATGCTTTTTGCGTTTTGTTGTTTGTGTGACTGCGATCCGTTCCGCCGCTCTCGGTTAGCTGCTGTTAGCAGAACTGTGCGTCTCTGAGCAGAGGTCGGACTTCCAGCTCACACAGCGGCGGGCGAACTTTTCAAAGCAGAATGTCGCTCAGTCCTTAGAACCCGAAATTCCCACATATTTACGTGCAGCCAAGAAGATGCAGATTGCTGCGTTTCCCGCATGAGTTTATCAAGCAAGGCTAATGTTGTTAGCGCGTGTTAGCCTCTCCTGGGAGCTCCGTTTTTCCACAAAAAAAGCACCAACCACACGGATTAAATATAAAATGATGAACGAAAAGGCGCTTCATAATATTCCTAACATTGATTGATAAAAGCCCGTTTGGAAGATCGCCTTGTATATTACTGAGCTGCTGCATAAATGTACAGCGAAGGTTTGTTTACTGTGGGACTCTTGTTCCGGTTTTTTTCAGCACTACTGCGCATGCCCAAAGGATTTATTCCGACCGAAACTGTGACCCATGGGAGCGTTAGTTCTAATCGGAAAAAGGTTTTCTGGGCCCATGTGCACGGGTGAATTTTAACCTGACCATTGATCCGATCGAGATATTTTGCCCATGTAAACGCGGCTAGTGAGAAGGCCTCAGCTGACCTTTCTCTGTGGAGTTTGCATGTTCTCCCCATGTGGGTTTTCTCCTTCCACTGTCCAAAATCTTGCTTCATAGGTTAACTGATGAATCTAAAGTGCCTCTTAGGTGTGAAAGTGTTTGTTTGTCTCTGTGGACTTGAATCAGATAGGATTTCTTTCCAGAATGTCCCCCACTTTTGGTCATCACTGGGTTGGGAGGCTCCAGAAAATAAAGCAGGTTTGGCAAATCAATGGATGGATCATAGAAGCACAGAGCAAAGAAAATATGATGCTTTTTCTTCACATGTAGAAGTAAAATGAATACATTTACATAAATTGAAGAACAAGACCAGTTATTAAAGGGCCAATACCATGCTATTCTTAGGCTTTTTAGAGTAAACAATATTCATGTATATGATAATACTTTAGCTTTGGCAGACTAAAGAACACCTTTTTTTAATGATATATGAGTTATTTTCACAAGTCATTTTTCTACCTAGAAAAAAATTCAATCTCTGAAGCTCCGCATTTCTCTCCTTGTGGGTGTCGCCCATATCATGACATCATTCGGCCTCGGCAGCGTGTCTGCATTCCTCCCATGAAAACAAACATCCAAACGTTTTCAAAGACGGATGAGCATAGTGTGCACATTAAAGGAAAGCGTTTATGCCGATCACCGCTAGCTCCATGGAGAAAGTGGGCATGTGTTAGTCTGGGGGCGGAGCTGGCAGTGCAGACTCTTCCGGGTAGGGGCTTTTTTTGTCACTGGTCTACATCACAATGTGAGAACACGGTCATTTTTGTGGGTTGGGAGCGGCTGGTGCTCAGAGAGCAGGTTTTTAGAGGAATACTCAGAAATATATGAACACACAACAAACCAAATTTGAGGATCATAAAAGGATGTTCAGTGACTCCTTCTCATGCCCCCTCCCCTCCCAGCTGCATTCAGCATTCTTATTGCATTCGGTGTGAAGGACATCCTGAGCCTTTCAGTAGAACAGGGCTGCTCATTCCTGGTCCTAGAGATCTAGCCGCCGCCAGTGTGTGAATGTGTGTGTGCATGGGTGAATGGGACTGTGACTGTAAGGCGCTTTGGGCCTTCGTAAGAAGGTAGAAAAGCGCTATATAAGTATACGCCATTTACCATTTTACCATTTACCACCCTGTTTGTTTTCCAGCTCTCCCTGCACTGCTTGCTGCTGATTACCTGGACCAGGTGTGTTCATTCATTCAGAATGTGGAGACATCTGATTGAGCTAATCAGCAGCTAGCAGGACTTGGAGATCTGGAAAACAGGCAGGGTGGTAGATCTCCAGGACCAGGAATGAGCAGTCCTGCAGTAGGGCATGGCAGAGAGTGAAGGTGGTCGCTGAATGCTCCCCTTTGGTGATCGGTGTTATCCTCTGCTCTGCCACCGCCTCCAGGTTTCGCCCCACCAAACAGCCTGCCCTCTTGATCAGGTGATTCAGTTTTTTTGGAACGAACATTATTATACACTTAAAAGCTCAAAACGTTCATTTTGCATGGTATAGGCACTTTAAAGTATTATTTTTTTGTTTGTTTTTGGAAAACCAAAAGGATTTTAAGGACAAACATGATCTCAGGCTCCAAGTATTCAGTCTAAAAACAAACAGACATCTGGTGACCAGCTTAAGTCCTATCAACTATTCTAAAACAACATTTTATTCCTTTAACCATGAAGTTGTAGAAAAGACATCATACCTATAATTTAGCTAACTTTGTTGTGCATAAAAACCCATAAATAACTTCACTACTCTCATAAATAAAAATGGGGCTCATACCTTTTGTTAGGAGACAGAAACCCTGGACAAGAATTTAAAAGAAGTAAGAAAATTGAACTAAAGAAAAAAAGGTTTCCACCTTCGTTATATGCTTCTATAAATGGCAGACTATGATGGGACAACAACGGTTTAGGTTCATGATAAATCCGTTCAAAATATGGACCTGGAGGCGAGATCAGTTCTAAATCTTGCTGGTTTTGGTTTGGTATTGAAGCCAAAAATATTTGTTAGTAAAAGAATCACGGCTGTTCATTATTGTTTGGATTAGTCTGATCATTGAAATGAATAGTGAGGTCGACTTTAATATTGGTTACATGCAGCAGATCTGACATTTTTGTTTACACAATCCAAACCAGTAAACATAATCCATCAATCTCATGAACTCATCCTGCAGATGTTTGTGGAGATAGAGGGAGGTTCCTTCTACATTGTAAATCCTTTTAGGTGTATCTGATTTTCGTAAGACATGTTTACAAGGAAAAGTCAATCCTTTTCTGTAATCCTGTTATCTGGTCAAAACATCAGAGTTTCTCACCATCTTCCAGTCCCAGAGTTCAAAGCCATGCGTCAAACAACAAGTCTGGTGCAATCCCTGGAACTTAGTTTATATAGGACAGCATATTTAACTTCAGCAGGCTGCAAGAGTCTAGTGTTCTCCTGGATTTCTCAAGGGAAGCCATCTATTTATGGGGTTGCTGCTGCTGCTTGTGCTGCTTCTTGAGGTGGCTTTCTTTGCCCTGTAATTGTACTCTACACCACTTCATTGCATCAATACGATTTCCTCACTAACTATGGCTTTAGCACCTTTAGGACAGTCCTGAATCTGAACTGAAGGATCTCTGTCTTGCAGTGAATTTAAAAAGAAGGCAGAGAAAACAGTTGTTCAAAACTGTGAAAATGGATATTAAAAATTCTTTATTTAATCGAGCTGGAGTGAATCAGTGGTTGTAGGAGAGCAGGATCTTAAAATCCCCCCTTTGCCATGCTTGCTGTACTGGCTGCCAGAAGATCCAGGATAAATCCAACCACTGCATTGTAGCACAGGAGCATGCAGCAGTGATGTTTTTCCTCCATCTGCACAGATCAGGGAGGCCACTCAGTGTTAGTCCATGTTTCAGTACTTTATTACTAAATACCAAGAAAGTGTTGACTCTTTAATGCAGCTAATTAAATTTGGGTACAATGTTAAGTCTACCCTGACAGATGTCTGCACTGCAACGCACTGTTTCTGATGTATTCTAATAACACTGATAGAGCTAACTGTGTTTTTCCTGGGATACTAAAGTTTATTGAAATGAATTAGTCTTGGGTTAGAGACTCACCAACTGTAAATGAGAACTGGACTGATGAAGTAACCACTGGCTCCAAGTAGCCAAAATCCCACAAACCTCTAGAGAAATAAGAACCTATAACTCAGTCATTCTTTGTCAGAATAACAATTCTGGCTCTGATACCTTTATTCTTGTTTTTAATAATCCTCATTTTTCATGATTTTTTTTCTATGGTGAAAATTATTAAAGTTATAAAGCGACCAATCAGATGCTTCAGTATAAGTAGGCTGGTCTCTAGTTGAACGTTCAAAACATTTGATTGACAAATTCTCCTTTCCAGTGGAAGGGGTGTGGACTCGCAACAGGCTGACTCCTGATTGGTGAGAGTGGTTGCCATAGAGACTGTGACTCAGACCAACTCGGACCAATTACTGCTTACTGATGCTTCCAATATGGTGACATCTGTATCGTGAAAAAATGCAACTGAATTTACTTTATTGGGTTGGAAGTGAACCATTTCTATGGGTGACATCACACTCACTCGTTCATGTTCTCTGATACAGTCAATGGGTAGACCTCTTACTTGCCGGTTCTGAATTACAGCTTGAGGCTCTTATCAGACTTTTTGAGTTGATTTCAAAGCTTGATGAAGTTGATTTGTCTTTACTACACTAAAGTTCAACATTTGGACCAAAGGCCTGAGCAAGGTATTCACTTGGATATAGAGAAATGTAGAGACTGGTTCAAGTATTGCAGCCGGATGGCACTGTTGGCTGCATGTAGGACTGGCTCATGGGAAATCAGGGTTTGTTTTTATTTCTGGGGGACGGGATGAGCTTCATCCAGTGTGGGTCCTTGGGAAGACCCTGGTTGCTACTGCCTAATTAGCCACAAGGTCTGGGTCCCCCTGGGTCCCGGATGAAATTCAGGGTTGTGTCAGGAAGGACATTTGACGTAAAATGCTCTGTCAGACCAAAGTGCACAGATCAGTTAAAGCTGGTTTGCTGTGGCGACCCCTGAGGGTGAAAGGTGAACAACAAGTCTGTTTTGAGCAGTGACCATTTAAATTACATTCCTATATTTATGGAATTTTTTCTGTTTCCTGGATCCAGTTTCAGTTATGAGCCTAGTTCTGTTTGTATAATCACAGGGCTCCAGACTAACATTTTTCACCAGGAGCACAGTGGCCCCTAACTGAAAATTTTAGGGGCACAACCAGAAAATTTAGGGGCGCATACCGTAAATCAACATGCTAACCAAATCTACTAATTTCCACTGTATTACTAATAAATACTTTAATAATAGATGCAGAAATTACAATGTGCTGTTTCAAATTCAGTGTCACATTTTATCCTGCACTTTTGAAGATGCAACAACAGCTAAACTGACAGAACCATCACTGTCATGACAGAACAAATAGTAAAGAAAACGGATGGAAATTTATCTTTGTGACACCAAATAGGTGCAGCCAAGATGCATAATCACCCAGGTGAACTCAACGCTGCGCAGATCACCTGGTGTGTGAAATAAATTTTTGTTTTTGCTCCAACATCACCTGTCAATCATCACAAAAATATCACGAAAAAGGGGTGGGAGCAAGGCCCCAACCTGAGCGAACGCAGCTGGAAATTTAGTACTGAACTGACTGAAAGCTGCCCAGATGACTACAAAACAATGCATTATGGGACATGTGTCCTGATGGTTTTTGTAGTTGATTGATCAATTAAAATAATTTAAAATACCAATTCATTAAAAAAAGGCTACATACATTACAAAACATTAGAATAATCATAAAATATATAATAACACAGATCATACTGAGGGGGAGAGGAATATTAAAACTAAATTGAATGTTAAGGACACTCCAACTTCCTGTTGTCCTTCAGTCTTGCTGCAGAGTCGCTTCATCTCACAGCCCCCCCCCAGGCGATCCAGGCGAGGTGCCGGTTCATCTCAAGCACGTCTATCTTTGCATTTTCCCCACGTATTTTCAGTGTGTCTAAAACTAATGTTGTTTTTGCTCGAGTGTGTTTAATGTCCAAGCCCCGTTTGCTGTCACGCATGTAGGTGTGGGACATTTATTCTCCTCAGCTGACCCGACTCCTGCGGGAGCGGTGTGCTGCCGTAACAGCCGTGCATAAACCGTTTGATCCGCCGCCGTAACCAAAACTTAACCTTCCTCCGGTTCTGTGTGACCCAGAGAAAAGTTCAGCACGGACTGCATGTATTTAGAAAATTACGAGCGAATAAATACGTTCTAAAAAGGAAAGTAAGGAACTCCTTAATGTGGTCCGGGGTGGGAGGGGGCTGTCAGGTGTCCTGCTTTCAAGCCCTGTCATTGTCCCGCCCCCAAGAGTCATATACCCCACTGTGATTGGTTGGTCATCTCCCTGCACCACAATGAAAAAGTGTCATTCATACAAACTGACGGGCTGCAGTAACATTAAACTTTCATATTAAGGTGGGGGCCGCAAAATATCATCTTGGAGACCGCAAATAGCCCGTGGGCCGCGAGTTTGAGACCCCTGCTGTAGTTCTGTCACTGGTACACTATCCGCAGGTTGGAAGAATGAATCAATAGTTCACTTGCTCATAGCTCAGACGCACATGTCAGGTTGTGATGATATTTGTCTCCGTTTCCTTCCCACAGATGTTTACGCGCGCTCGATTGTCTCTAGGCCCCTCCCCCTCCACGCATTTTAGCCACTCAAAGCGGCTTTCCCTTTTCTTCTCACACGCAGTGAACGCCTCACAGACGGGCAACACGCGAGTGTGTGCTCGCGTTTCATGAGTATGTGCGCGAGTGTGTGTGTCTGCCTGCGTGCGTGTGCGCTCGCGTCTCATTGATTATTTGATTGATCATTGACGTGCCCCTTCCACGTTTAATGTATGAAAAATACGTAGGGTGGGGGAGGCAAATTTACTGGTCGCGCATGTGCGACAGGATGTAAAATTCAGTCGCACTCTCACAAATTTTGGTCGCAAAATGCGACCAATTGGTCGCAGTCTGGAGCCCTGAATCATTAAGCGGCATGTGCTGTGCTTAATTGCATAAATCTTAATTTGTACAGGAAAACGTGTCGCTGGCGGATATACTTTCTCTGCGGGACGGCTGTCTGTGTGAGGAGGAGGTGTGGGCTGTGTGTGCAGAGTGCCTTCTGGCCTTGCAGAGTATCAGACCCTCCCACCTCTTCCACACGCTGTGCATCACACCCGACACCCTGGCCTTCAACGCTCACGGGAATGTTTGCTTCATGGAGCAGCTCAGCGGTGAGTCACAGAAGCACTGCTATTTGGAAATCAGCCATAGATACCAAGTGTTTTTCCTGTTAATCTAAACCTAATGGAGCATTTGTGTGCTACCATTTAACTGCTGTGTAACAAAGTACTCAACCTCAAATTCAGTGGGAAGATACTTTTACATTTTCTCTTACTTCCAGCTGAAGTTAAGACGCTTCTTCTATTTAATCCTTTGAGACGTGTATATCCCCAATTTAAAGTGATCTGTTTAAGTGAATCTGTCTGCACAGATCAAAATGCACATGCAGATGAGGAAAGATCATCTTTTGGGCCCTTTCTTTGATTTATAACATCGCAGACACCCTGCTGTCACACCCTGCTGCCAAATGACATTACTTGGTTAGCAATGATTCAATGATCAAAGTTGCCAGAGGGATTGTTGTTGTGGCAACAGTTGGCGATCCTATCAGCACTCAACCTGTGCTGCTCACACAAACTCACACACACTAGTGTTGCACTCACTGTTTAAGCGTTGTTGTCTCTCTTGGTAAAAGATGCTTGAAGGGATGTTTCGCCTCCTCTGTCAGAGAGGCTCAGGTTTGTTTGCTGTCACGCTTTCTTGCATTGTGTTCATTCTGTGTGCGCCTGATGGGGCAGAAGCTGCGGCCTCTCCTGTTAGTCAAACCCGGTGAGCGAGAAGAGCATTTATCATGAATCAGAACTGCTGTCACTGCTGCATAGTTTCTAACGGATTCCCTGTAGCTGAAATGTTGGTGCTGCAGCACTGAAATCTCCACCTGATGATCCCACAGTCGAATATTCCTCATGCTGCCGTGTCCTCGCAGGCTTTCAGTGACAGGAGTAACAAAGACACACTGACAATGCAGATTTTTGCTGCTTAATTGCTGCAGTAAAGCAGAAAGGAGGTGGGATGTGCATGTGGGTGTTAATGTGAGCACTGCCAGACGCAGCCAGTATCACAAAATGTTCTTAGTGGTCCTCAAACAACAAGAATTAAAGAAAAAATAAACGGTAAACTTTTGTACAACGGTGAGGCTGGCTAGCTTTCTCTCAGTCAAGTGAGAGCAATCAGTGATCCCGCTCTGCTTGGGCTACCTGTTGTGCAAAAAGGCAGTGAGCATTCATGACTCATTGTGTTCTCACCATCACCCTGGAGGCGGCTGCATCAGTGACTTATGCTGTTTTCTTTTTTTTTTTTCTTTCACTGTTTCTTTTTTTGACAGCAAAGAGTTTTAATGTCTCATCCACTTTTCATCCTGCTTTTCTTTCATTTGTCGGAGCTCCTTCTGAGGCGAGGAGAGCGGGAAGGAGAAGGACAGAAGATGATGCTAAAGGAATGAGGGGGAAAGGGAGAGAGGATACCGATGAAAGAAGGAGGAGTTAAATAGAAAAAGAAGAGTGGTAATTGAATAGAAAAAAAAGCAGATTTATTAAAGTAGATGACGTTGTGGAGGTGAAAAATGGAAGAGAAGAATACACTGACTAGGATAGAGAGAGGATGGTAGAAATTTCTAACTGAATCAAGCAAAAGTAATAAAAAATTAAAACAATAAATGGAAATATAAAGTAAGATATGGTAAATTAAAAATAAATAATTTAAAAGGGCCAAAGCTGATATTACAACCTCAGTCCGAATATTCCTGACCCACTTCACTGCTATCCAGTTCTTTTTCCTTCTTTCCTCTTTTGCTTTCCAACTCATTTCTTTTGTTGTTGAGACAGCATCCCTCTATGATTATAGTGACGCTGGAGCGTCTATCATCAGTCTATAGGTTGACCTATTTCCAGGGAATCTGGGGAGATGCTTCAGGTCGGCCTTCTGCTCCTGCCTTCTCTGGCAGACATTTATTCTCACACACGAATAGCGTAAATTCATGATGGATTGCTGTGGTCTTAAAAGCTCCACAAATTGTTTTCTTTGAATATAAAACTGGTGTTGTGTGAAAATGCTCCCTTTTTCTCCCACAATCATGTTTCATTTGATCTTTCTGACCTGCATGCAGACGATCCCGAGGGCTCCTTTGTGCCCCCCGAGTTTGACAACACTGGCAGCACGTTTGAGGTGAGAGACAGCTGAAGCCGGTCACAGCTGTACACCCCCCACCGCAGGGTTTTCCACAGCTGGAAGCAGCTTGGTAATGTTTGAGAAGGAGAAGGGAGTCAACCAGCCTACCCTCTGTTACTTCTGTTTGCCACTGTGGAGAACGCCTTAGTCAGTATATTTCCTGATTTTTTTATTTATCTTTCTTACCTTTACAATTAAATATTAGAAACTTGAGAATAATGGATGCTCTTCATTTAAGTTGACATCTTTTTATTTCAAAATAATATACTTTTGACCTGCAGGGGCTGATAAAGAAGAATATTAAAGACTCATCCTGATGAAAATGGTGTTTTTGGTGTCTGTTTGGCATCTTGTGAAAAAAACCTGAAAAAAAGTCATAAACAGCATAGCAGAAAAAATATTCAGAAGTATTGCAAGAACATCCATTTATTTATTATACTACTTTGTTATCTCAGCCTTTTGTTTATCACATTTAAAAATGTTAAGTTTATTTATTTACCGTTTGAATTTTAAGAGTGAATCCATAAAGCCTGTATTTCAAAGCCACCAATAGAAGAGATTTAAGCATAATGTATGCATTTAAGCTATATGTCTCTCATAATGTTTTACACTCTGAGCAGCTTTACTACAGTAACATCAGTGTTTCTCCCTCCCTGTGTTTCCTACAGGGCCACATTTATTCTTTGGGTTCAACGCTGTCTGTGGCACTCAACTTTGTTATTGAGCCAGAACTGGAGGCAGATGTAGGAGAAGAAGTCCAGAAGCTGCTGGAGCAGATGCAGGAGGAGGACCCCGAGGAGAGACCACTCCTGCAGGTGCAAAAAGCACCAATTCTTTATTCAACTTCTCTTTTTTTTACACAATGAGGCACTACAAGGAGAGATTCTATACATTATTATGGATGATTGCTTTTGTAATAAACAGCAGACATTGGCAAAAATAAAAAGCTGTTAATGATAGAGTCATGGGACATAAGGGAAACTGTAGAATTTATGTCAGCAGCAGTTATTGAAAAATCCCTAAATAATTAAAATCTCTGGACACTGAATGTTGAAAAAGGGACAGGCAGAACTTTTCACGGAGATGCTCCTTAGCAGCACCGAGTGGAAAAGTTCTAAGAGTGCAAGTCAAGGTAAATGTGGCCTGAACTCTCTAAAATTCTGTTTCAGAAATTCAAAAGTCATAATCATTGTTCAAGTACCTTTTTTTTCTTTTCTCCCCTGTCCAACATCTATCAGTAAGAATTACCAAAAGCCAAACAAACAAACAAAAAAACACCTTTTCAGCTTTGAAACCATCCTTACACATAAGAAAATGTCCAACAAGTCTACTTTTTGTTTTTGAATGCAGACAAAATGACTTTTTAATGTGACGTGGAAGTGTTGTGTGAATGTCGCAAACCTTGTGGTTGGATGCTCCTGCAGGACATCCTGTCTCTGGCTGAAGTGCGGCTCTGTCACACCTCCTCTGCAGCGGTGTGCAGGAAACTGTCTGCTGTTGGGCGCCGTGTGCTCTCCATTGAATCCGTGTCAAACTTTCAAGGTTAATATGTTTCTCACTCCCTTGTTTGCATCTAAAATACCTGCATCTATTATCCTCTGTTTCCTTTTATCCTGTAATTGCTGTTTTTGGGCATTCACAGATGGACAGGAAGCTTCCTGGGAGGCAAGATGGCAGCTTTCCAAACCCAGATATTTAGTGAAAAGGCTGAGCTCAGATGATAAGAGCCAGAACACTTCAGTGACAAACGCTCTGTCGCGGCAGCAGGTAATGGACACGTTTTTATCACTCACTTCCCACTGGGTTAGTACTGTTAGTCTGCATTAACATTTTGAGAGCCATTGTAGAAAATGTTCTGGTGTTACAGATGCTTTTTCAACCCTTTAGAGATTTTAATAGTATTATAGAGCAAATTACTATGAAGCATATTGTGCCTGTTGGGTTTTAGAGCCTAACATTCAGCTAAACGAAAAAAAAAAAAACTGCAAAGTACTATGGAGAGAATAATGACGTTTTTTTTTGTTTTTTTTACTACACATGGATTAAATTCTGTCCACACATGTTATACAAACACAAACACGACCTAGATGGATGTTTTATGTTTTGATACTTGACTTCTACTGTTTTTTTAGCCATTAAGAAATAAATATTATAAATTTGTTTTATTGTGAAATACAATTTAATCAGGTTGCTTTTAGGATGTCCTTCCAAAATTCTTCAAAAGAACTGCAAAAAGACAACAAAACAATATTCCATTTCATTTGGTCTGGTTACTGTGTCAGTTTCTAAAACTAATTTTATAGTTTTCCTTTCGTGACGTAACATTAGAACAGGTCATGACCTCACAGGAGGTCCTGCAGAGGAACAGAGGATCCAACAGAGGAAATGTCTGCTGGCTCTCAACTTCCATTGAATCTTCAGTAAACTGTTACTTGCAAACATAAGCTGGCGTCTTTCAAGGTGTTTGCCTGCTTTTCTTCTTTTGTGGTTTATGAATTATAGAAGTGTGGGGCTCCATTTTTATTTACTGCTGGACTTCCTCTGCGTTTTTAGGACCGGATCCTAATTTCTACCTTTCTACCTTTGTGCTTTAACATGTTCTTGTAGGATTTTTCTGATGATAGAGGACAAATATATAGAAAATTAAGATTCAGTTTGCATTTATGAATATTACTTTATTTAAATCAAGAATTAGGAGTAGACAAAAAAACTGTGTTTGATAAAACTTGTACTTGTTACGTAGAACCTACAATCGGCGAGTAACAAGCTCCCGCCTCTGCTCCATTCTGATGCTTCCACCTACAGACATGAGCGTTTTCGTTTTCCTCGCCTGAGCTGGCATCTGACCTAAAACTGTTGGGCTGGATGGCTCTGATATTGCTCGCCATTTTTGTTGCACTGTCAATGTTAGCTCAGGGTTGTGAGGGGCTGTAAGCTATAGTGGGGGTAGGTGTAAAGAAAGGAATCCTAAGAAATGAGCGCTTGCTGACTGTTGTGTTAACAGTCCCAACCACAACTCAGAGGTGAATTTCTAATGAACTCCTGCTGCTCTGCAGAAACTATGTCCTGGAAAATGACAGAAGTTTTTTTTAGTTTGTGTAAAAACTGCATAAACACAATTAAAAGACCACTGAGAACACTTTGACAACAGATCAAAATATGATAGTGGGATTTTAATATCCTAATCTAAGATGTCGAATGTTGTGCCCCATTGTCAGGTATGCGGGGGCTGGGATTCCTCCCTCTGGGCAGAGGACATGGACAGCAGTGAAGGTGACAACACCATCTTGGCAGATGAGATGGACTGCCGGTCTTACAACAGCTCCCCAGTGAGAAGGAGGGCACCGCAGAGGCCAAGCAGGGCAAGGGGGGCCCTTAATCGCTCCTGTTCTGTTCCTGACTCCAACAACCCCCCTTGTCTCTCCACTCCTACACACGGAGATATCAGCACACCTATTTCTGACCTGACTGAGATCGGAGCAGATGAGCAATTGAGCTGCCAGTCTATGTGGAGTGACAGACTGGAGAGACTTAACCGGGGGAAGTCCTGTGAGTCCTACCCCCACTGCAAAGCTGAGGACAGCAAAGATGTGTTGCAAAGAAATGAGGACGCAGAGAGCTGCATCACAGAAAGAAATATTCAGGAGAATCAAGAACGTCCTTCCGAAGCTGGAGCGTCGTCCTGTGCTTCCTGCCGAGAGCTGAAAATGGAATCGGACACTTCAGAGGGGCGCAGCACGCTGAACCATAGCCTCTACATTCCTAATAACTTCATGACCAAAAGCATGCTGTGCCTGAATGAAGAATCTCAGGATGAGGTTAGATACAGCAACAAAGCCTTCACATGAATGGAGAGACGGGTTTTCTTGAATTTGTGTTGGGCAAAACATATAGAGAGACTGCTTGAAAACAAACTTCAGAATATCATTTTATTAAAGGTGTACCCCCCAAGAAAAGGCAAACAAGCAATACATACCAAAAAATATTGCATACCTGAGGGAATTTTGCATTGAATTCTGGTCAAAACCTACTTTATATGGTGACAAACAGCAACTGTGTTTGTTCTGAAAACCATCAGAAAGGCCGTTTCTGAGACCAAAAGTCAGCCTCTTTATTTCTACACAGGAGAATTGCTTCTGTTGTTTTTGTTAATGAAAATCACTTTTGCTGATGGTTCATTACAGACATACAAGAATGTTCTGTTTTTCTTTTTAAATGGAAAAATGAAAACACAAACGTTCCATTAGCACTGTGCTCAGAAACTTCAAACTACCACTTCTAATGAAAAGTCCATTTAAAAGCGCAAATATGCGTGTTCCGAGGTCATCCGTTCCATGCGTTCTATGCGTTCATGCGTCGCTACGCAAATCATTAAGACCGTTTTTGGGCTTTACATACAAAACACACGGCCACTGGAAGCGCGTCAAAGCTTAAACAAGTTCAACTTTCACCAATCAGGGACTTTCGTAGTGAGATAGAGGAGGAGGAGAAACAAATAATTGTGATTGGTTCCCTGCTGAAATTCTATGACACCAAGTCCTTCATATATCGGAATGGAGCTGTGAAAGGAAGAGCGTGGAGCAGGATCCGTGAAATTGGCACCGCTTCGACATTTTTCACCAAACCTCCATCATGGGCTGGTCTTGGGTAGCAACAGTGTGAACACCATATGCTAAAAGTGCGTTCAAGAAGGCTTGTTTAGCGTGTTGTTGAACGTGCATCACATGTGCAGTGGTTCTTTTAAACATGTAGCTGATCTTGTTGGTACACAGCAAGCTGCAGTCAGTAGCTCTAACATCCCTTCAATCATACATTTGCTTTTTATTGTCTGTCTTCTGTTCAGTGGATCTCTCTGAGGGAGCTGCTGACTCGCTGTGGACGGAGGCTCAGCGTGTTTGAGCTGTGGGCTCTGTGTCACACCTGCCTGTCCTCGCTGCAAACATACACACACTTTCCAGGTGATTTCATCTGCAGTAGCAGATTAACACACAATAACATGATACCTCTGTATGTTTCATGCAGATTGAAAGAAACTGCATACGACCTCCTCAATAGCGTGGGACACACTTTTGTTCTCTTTGCATTTCATTTCTTTTCAGCCTATTTATGCCTTGACTCAGTGTATGTGAGCTGTGAGGGAGAGGTGCTCTTTCTGAAACCCAAAAACACTGGTTTGTATGACTTGAACAGCATTTTTTTTAAATGTGCCCCCCCCCCCTTTTTTTTAATAAAAAGGATGATCCATATATTTTTTAGGCTTGACACGTAAAACTAGCACCCTGTGTCTCCTTTTCAGGATGCCAGGATGAATTTTATTTGGCCCCAGAGTATCAAGAACATGGCATTGTAACTGAAAAGGTCTATTCATCTAAATCACTTTTGCTTACATTTGAACTAAACAAATTCCTTGTCTTTGCTTCATTTTGTTTCTTTGCCTCTTTTTCCTCTTTGCTCAGGTCTGTGTATATGGAGTCGCTGGGATTATCTGGGCCACAGCCAAATTTAATTTATCACCTCATCAAAAGCTGGCAATGCCTCGCAAAATGAAGAGACTCCTCCTGGAAATGGCTAAGCTTACACCCATGGAAAGACCTACTATTCTTATGGCGAAAAAAGTAATTTTTGGCATTTAAAATCGTAATATTTGGAAAACGTCACTATTTTTTTGTTCAGGCATTTTAAATTATCCTGCTGTGGAATGTTAAAACTCCTTATTCCTATTCTATTCTTTATCGTGTTCGTTTGTTAAGCTAATATTCTAGATCATTTTTTGATTCCTCCCATGGTACATGAAGTTAAATAAGCATCAATGTGTAGTGAAACAAGCATACATTTGCTCTAAGATTTGTCCAACTTATAGTCCGAAAAATATAATAAACAGTGGAGCTAAAGCATTGACCAAAATGTTTGCTGTTTGTACACACAAGGAGAGCTGCAAGAGATATGATTATGGGTTTACAGGAGGGAATCAAATATTTTCTACTAGTTCCCATTCTATTTCAGTCTCTAGCAAAGGTCAGTTGTATTATTTTTTTTTACCATATAGCTATAAAGTGTTGTTTTTGTGTGGATTTGTTCCAGAGCTGCCATGACATCCTGTCACTCAAGGGAACAAATGCTGAGAGCGTTTGGAGCAGACTGGTTCGCAGAGTTCACTCAGTAAGGGGTTTTTTTTAGTCTCTTCCCTATTTGTCAAAGTGGATATAACCCCAAAGTGTCAGCTTAAGTACCAAGTTCCTTGTAAATTTTAAGAATCTTATTTGAGAAAATATTAATTTTGTGCTATTTCCTTTCAGTCTGCCTCTAGATGTGGGGCTTCAGAAGATGTGAGTGCACCAGAAGCTCACCAGTGCGAGGAGCATTCGTCAATTGGCGGTAGAACATCCTTAACTAGTTTTAGAAGTCCCTCATGCAATATATCTTTATAAACTAACCTGAATTCATAAATGGATTTGTTTGCAAATCATTTTTTATGTGAGTTGCCTCATTTTCTGTTTAGTCCTTTGTGATATTCTCCCTTAAAATTCTAATTTAGCTTTATTTAAGGAGCACCTTAAATAGAAAGAAAAATAACTGATTGCAGTCAATATCGGCTGTGGGACATAATGATAACAACAATAATAATACTCATTAGAGTTTGCTCTTATAACAAACAAATAAAAGTGAAATCAATTATATGTCCAAAGTAAAGCTAACAGGGCACAATAGCAATATGAAGTCTAAAGCATATATAAAGATAAGCTAAAACCATACATTTAAAGGTTTTTCTTAAAATCCTCTACAGCAGATGAGGCGTTGATGTCCTCAGGCAGTCTGTATTTCAGGCAAGGCCCTCAGTGTTGGAATGAGGCCTCGCCACGAGTTTTTGTTCTGACCCTGGGGACCCCCGCTAGACCTGCACCTGAGGCCTGAGGGCTCTGGGAGGATCATAAGCTAAAAGCTATTCTAAATAATTAAAGAAAAAAGATGGTGCAAGTCTGATTTTTATAAACTAGTAAACACTTCTTAAAATCGATTCTAAAGCTGACTGGAAGCCAGTGCAGAGATCTCATTATTGATGAAATAAGTCTCCTTCTTTGTGGTCCTGGTTAAGAGGCATGAAGCAGAGTTTTGAAGAGGCTGCAGCTGAATACCGGTAATGTTGTTTTTTTTGACTCCAGAAAGGAGGGCCTTACAGAAATCTCTTCTAGAAGTTATAAAAGTATGAATTAATATTTCAGCACTGGTCCTGGATAGAAAGGGTTTAAGTCAGGTGATGCTGTTAAATGCAGTCTTTGTAACTTGGTTTGTGTCTGCTTTAAAGCCATCCACTGGAGTGGGAATGTGCGTGAATGTCTCAGTGATGGTCATGGAGGCTGTAGGTGCAAATTGGCAGCCTCTGTCAGTCTGCCCCAGGGCAGCTGTGGCTACATCAGTAGTTACCATCACCAAGTAGGAATGAATAACAGACATATTGTAAATGCTTTGAGCACCAAGAAATAGCGCAGATAAATCTAAGCTTATTATTATTATTATCAAGGTTTGCATCTAAAGTCATACAGGATTCTGGCTAAATTGTACACATTCAAGTTATGAGTGGATTGATGGGATTGACGCCTCTCTCTCTCAGCATCAGGACCGATGATAAAAATTAAAACCTCTGTTTTATCTTGATTGAGCTTTAAAAGGATTCTCTCCTGCCCATGTTTCAATATCTAAAATGCAGCTGAAGCAGTCTCTTGATGATGTCACCAAGCAGAATGTTAAAAAGTTTGGAACCAGGAGGGAGCCTTGAGGGACACCAAACACATCAGTCTGTGCCTCCAAAATGAAACCAAATTAGGTCCAGTATTATTTATCTAGTTGTTGAAATGGACTGGAAACTTCTGGCATGTTTTGCCGCTGAAAGTGGCATATGGACTAGAAAAACAATTGATTGATTGACCAGTCAATTATAGAAAAAATCTTTTTTGGTTTGTAGTAAATGCATGCTATTAATTTTGAGTAGTAATTCTACTTTGTACATTTAAATTTTTTTTTCTAAAGATTTGATAAACATTGCACCATTTTCTTTCTGCCCCCCTGGAGATTCTTTTAATTATCTTGGTTTCCTCCATTCTTCATGAAGGAGAGGTTGTGGTTTGAACAGTTTTTAAATTTTTGGCAAGCACCTTTATCCAATATGAGTTTATTGTTAAAATGCTGGATGGATACATCTAAAACTTGAAATGTTCTGTTGGTTGTTTTCCAGGTATGACATGACGTTTGTAGCCACTTAAAGATGTAAATAACCCATCCTAATAGTTATCTGGGAAGTTTCTATCAAGCAAAACCATTTACTGTAAAAAAAAAAAAAACACATAGGTATGATCTATGATGCCTACATCCTCGAGAGGTCAAAGTTGCCATGACTAATTAGTGGATCCAGAGTGTAACCCCTGCTGTGGATGGAGACATTGACATGTTAAATAAAATCCATGACTGTTGGTCAATTAAAAACATTTGGACACACAAGTCTGATGCATCATCAACGTGTAAGTTAAAATTGACCACAATTTAGCTGTTTTAGCTATATTGTACTTATAAATCCATTTCTAAAACATGAAATCAGAATGATTATTAGAGGTTTGACTGAGAACAACGGTAAAAAATCAGTGGTATAATAAGTGGTATTTACATGGTACTTTTTATGGAATTGACTGGGTACTTACAGGGTGTTTACATGGTACTTTTTATGGGACTTACTGGGTACTTACATGGTAGTTTTTTGTGTCTACTCAGTATGGTACGGTATGGTATAATATACTTACTGGGTATTTACATGTTGTGCAACTGTGTCTTTTGTGGTACTTACCACATGTAAGAACAAGGTAAGTACAAATCAAGTACCTTGAATTGAAGTCTGCACTCGTAGGTTTCATGGTATTTATCATGTATTTACCACAGAAACTACCCCTTAAGTACAATGAAACTGGACTGTAAAAGAAAGTCAGCCCTGTTTTCACTCAACTACATGGTACTTTCAGTAGTAAATACTGGGTATGTTCATTTGAAAAATACTTGGTACTTACCCCTTAAGTACAATGAAACTGAACTGTAAAAGAAAGTCAGCCCTATTTCCACTCTATTACATGGTACTTTCAGTAGTAAATGCTGGGTATGTTCACGTATTACCTTCCCGTACAGTGTACATACACACTTGGTCGTCTGACCTTACCAAAGGAGACAATGCTAACTTGTTGGTAAGGGTACAGTAACTGCAATGTAAAAACATGTTCTGGCCTGATTACTTCTTGTAACATGTGGCAAATCTAAAGAGAAACAACACAGCAGTGACAACAACAATCTTTAATATGATACACTTCTGCAGCATACAAAGTGTCATCACAAGGAAATTTGTTTTAAGTTATCAACAAAACAGTAAAAAGGAGCATTCCAAAGAACAACTTTTTTTTTTCATATTATCTTATCTTTTCTTGCAGAGTTTTGTGTTGTTCCGGTAATTATTTGCACTCCTTTGCATGAGTTTGTCACCCACCGTGAAAACAGGAAATGGCCCCAGATCCTCATATTTTCCAGCCAAAGTAATTTCCGCAGTAATTGTGGTCAAAGCTTTTGTATTTCTGTCTATATTACACTGGCCACATATGGGGTCGTGCTTTTTGTCCATTGAAATTCCTTCAGCAGAGTTTGGTAAAGGAGCAGGACTTCTTCAAGAACTACAAGAACTACAAGAAAAATCCCCATACAAGCTCAAATGAACATAAAAAGCATAACGACTTTGATAAAGTACGTTTATTTTAGTTATTTAATCATTTCTGTAATAAGTTTGATAAATCTCTGTGAACTCTTTATAGCTTTAACTACCAGAATATGTTTTTTTATTTGTACTTACCTTGTTCTTACATGTGGTAAGTACCACAAAAGACACCTTTGCACAACATGTAAATACCCAGTAAGTAAATTATAAATACCCACTAGGTACCACATCAGTATGAACCAAATAGTACCACATAAATACACAGCAAGTACCAAGTAAGTACCCAGTAAGTCCAATAAAGAGTACCATGTAAACACCCTGTAATAACCCAGTAGTTACACAATAAGTACCATGTAAATACCACTTAAGTACACTGTAAGTACTGTACTGTAAAAGAAAGTGTTGCCGTCCAACCTTTCAGGCTAAAGAAGATGCTAGAGTTAAAATGTGTTCACATCGTTTATTTTCTAATTTTATCTCGAGCCAATCTTTTTGTCACTTTGACATTAGTGTGCTTTTAAAACATGTATTGCATGAGACAATATCCCTGATATTGTATCTGGCATTGTTGTAACCATATGTAGGTTTTGTGCCCATGGCCAATGAGAGCCCACTGGCTCTTGTACCTGGCCCTGTTCCCCACAGCTCTCCAGACAGCAAAAGACTCCCAAGAGATCTCGCTCCCTCTGCTTCACATTTCATCACCATCATCCTGATCAACCAAGGAGAGAAAGAGGAAGAGAGACAACCAGGACCTGCCTCAGAAGGGTAACACTTTAGATAATGAAATAGACGGCATCACTATATGTTATTTTAAAACTTCTGGCTAGAAAACCTTATATTGGACAAAAAAGAGCATTGTGTTTTATTTGGCAATAAATCTTGTTCTGGTGAACATCTTGGTGATTTGATATCACATTTGTAAGAAACATTGATTTTGGGATAAGAGACATAAATGACGAGGTGAGTGGGACCTGTAGTCCTTTTGGTCCCTATGTTTTAAAACTTGAAAACACAAGACCAATCTTTGTGTGTCTTCAGCAAACAAGATCTCTGTGGCTTCAACTGCCCAATAGGCGGACATCTCGCCTTTATGCTGTCATGCATTTCTGTGGGATTGCGCTCCATTCTTTAAGAAGCTGTAAGAAGCTTTAAAATGATATTTTGGTCATTCCTACAAGTGAGTTTGAGACACTGGGAAACCATTCCATCCTCTCTTCTCTCTGGAGTTCTGGCAGTAGTGTTTAAAACGCTGTGCTCTGTTTGGCTGGAAATATGGAATTGCCACTGATGGCAGAATCTCTGCATCAAGATTTCCTCCAGGGATGACGAGCCCTATTTTACTAGGGAGGGAAGCTCCCCCCATACTATCACACTGTCTCCACCTAAAAATGTTGCTCTGTGCAGTCAAAAGTGGAGTTCTCTGGATCTTCATGATACTTTGATTGAGATTCTACAAGCAGAATTTTAAAACAAGTCAAAACATAAAGTTTTCAATATTGACAGATTTTTTTTTATTGAGACACAAGTATGAACTTGTCAGAGGTAATACAACTGTAACTGGAACAACAATTGACATTTCTAAATGTTTAATGATTGTAATATCTTTAATTCTCAGTTCTAGCTTCATTCATATGCCCTCATCTTGTTTGTTTGTTGCAAAACTTTTTAACTTGAAATGAAAATATAAAAATAAAGACATTTATTTTTAACAGGACTACAAATGGATTTACAGAAGCTGGTGAAGCTATACTAAAGAGAAACCTTGATTTCTCTTCATCTTCTCGGTTCTCGGGCTCTGTTCCACAAAGCCAGCATGTCCAAGAGACTACTTTCTGTCTAAGAGTCCCTTACACAACTTTGAACAACCAGATGCTAATAGTCTCTTCTTCAGCCTCCTGTGGTATTTCATGCCAAGCATCCCCATCCTTTAACCTCAGTCGTTGTGGAATTGTGAAAGGTTTCCGATTTCAAGGGGATTCTATAACAGGATACCTCTCTATACTTTTTTTTTTTACCCTTGAAGTCCAAAAAACTCAAATCTTTTTAAAGGAGTGATGTAAATTTCTCTTTGGTCCCACAACCATGAACAGTTCTTAAAGCTCACCTTCAGACTCCTAAAGACCAGGAACATCTCGTACCATCAACAGGTTTCTAAAAACCACAAACACAAAGTTCTTCCTTGATAGTCCATCCACCACTGCACCAAGGGAATGACCTGCTTCACAAAACATATGACATATGACAGCTAGACATAAGGACGCCAGCATGGGTATGTATGTGTGTTTAGTGCGGAAAATCTTTTTAACATTTCTTTATTTGAAACTTCTGCCTTTGTTATTAAAATCTAATGTAAGTAAACCTAAAATTGCAACAACTCCAGATGTGAATTTGGGTCATGAGCTAAGCTGAAAGTCATCACAGTTTAGTGTTGGCATAGCATTTCGAGTATTACTAAAATGTTTACTGTTGCTTGATGTCAGATTTAGAAAATTCCTCCACTTTCATAAGATTTAGAATGAATCTGAATTGATATTTTTTTGATTTTGTTTTAAAAGGGGTTAAATATTATACAATGAAAATATTTTTTAAAAAAAACCAGGGTCATTGCTTCTGTACTTTATGTTTTGTGTTATGCTGTGCTACAGCCTTTACAATTACAGTAGATCCGAATTTTCTTTTGTTCTATTTTCAAAGCATTCCCTATGGTCGTTTAATTATGATTATGTGTTTTTAGCCTAAATCTAAAGACCTGTGTCATTTTCTAGGACAAAGTTTCTGCAGAGCGGCAGGACTTCATCAGAAATTTACCTTTGAGTTTTGGGCTGGACTGTTGGCATTTAGTAAGCCCGACCCCATTTCCCATCATTAATCTGTTTACAATCTCTCCCGCTATCTCTTACCCAATCTAACATAAGTGGCGCAACAAAATGTCTATCTAGCCTTACAGTTTAGATCTAGATTCCAAGATTCCAGCTCAAACAAGGAAAACAAAGACATTCATAGATCTGTTTGTCTGTAAGTGGATGATCAGAAAGGAGCGGAGCAGGAAGGTATATATATATATATATATATATATATATATATATATATATATATATATATATATATATATATATATATATATACACACAGTACAGACCAAAAGTTTGGACACACCATCTCATTCAAAGAGTTTTTTTTTATTTTCATGACTATGAAAGTTGTAGATTCACACTGAATGCATCAAAACTGTGAATTTACACATGTGGAATTGTGTACATAACAAAAAAAGTGTAAAACGATGGAAAATATGTCATATTGTAGGTTTCTAATAGTAGCCACCTTTTGCTTTAAGTACTGCGTACTACTGTCACACCTTCAGTGTGAATCTACAATTTTCATAGTCATAAAAATAAAGAAAACTCTTTGAATGAGAAGGTGTGTCCAAACTTTTGGTCTATACTATATATATTTATATA
Source organism: Oryzias curvinotus (assembly GCA_023969325.1). Taxonomy (NCBI): domain Eukaryota; kingdom Metazoa; phylum Chordata; class Actinopteri; order Beloniformes; family Adrianichthyidae; genus Oryzias; species Oryzias curvinotus. The sequence continues at coordinate 23,203,679 of CM043720.1, forward strand.
TCATTAGAAAACTGCTACAAGAACATGTTAAAAACACCAAAGACACAATTTTCATTGGAGTGGGGCTTTAAAATTGTGAACAGGGGGCAAACACTATAGGTTACTACTTTCTGCTCCTTTCCATTCATATTTCAAATTAAATGTAAACTGGTTGTATTGTTTTAATGAATTAATTAACAATACAATGAAAATACAGAATGAAAAATTAAATAAAATGAGCATGACAGTGTTTGATTCATCTTTCACAATAAACTATCATATGTTTGAACATCAATTATGTAATTATGTTTACAGAAAAGTGATCCTGTTGGACATGCAATATTTGTACTGGTTTCTGGTCAAACACTCTTTGTCCACTTTATTTGGTCCACCTTGCAAGTATTGAGTCGGACCCCCCCTATGCCTTCAAAACCGCCTTAATCCTTGGTGTCACAGATTCAACAAGGTTCTGGAAACATCCTCAGAGAGTCTGGTCCATGTTGATATGACAGCATCACACAGTTGCTGCTTATTTGTCGGCTGAACATCTATGATGTCAATCATGGGTGAGATCTGGTGACTGTGGAGGTCATGTGAGTCCAGAGAATTCATAATAAAATATACAAATACTTTATTAATCCCAGTCTGTGAAATATTTTTTTTTTTTGCAGCTGCAGTGCACAGGTTAAGTTAATAGAAAAGAATAAGAATCAGTGAAAATAACAAAATTCTGGTAAAAAAACAAAAAAACAATCTGATTCAAACATCAACTGCAGCTTATATATGGCTCAAGGTTGATGAGTTATAGTCCAATAGGGTGAGGAAGGACTGATCTCCTGTAGCAGTTAGTGTGGCCTCCCTCAACCTCTTGGAAAAGGCACTCCCCTGTCTATCAAGTACAAGACAGAGAAGGTGCCCAGGATTATCCGTGATGGACATGAGTTTGTATGGATTTGACATTCATTCTAGTTTACTTGTTTGTTTGGACCAGGGGTGGCGAACACGCTGTTCTTGAGCCCCATGCGGCTCTTGGCCAATGAGCGTGCGGCTCTTTGCGTCTCATCATATTTTCTATATACTGTGCCTCATTTCATAATTTTTTCCCTCTTAAACCACACTCAAACCATCAGTGGGTATTAAAAATAAATAATAATTGATGATAAAAGTAATTTGGCAGTGTGTGTTTTACTGAACAGAATGGAAAGTCACGATGTTTATTATTATGAGCTTTTGGAAGCAGTAACATTGGTCATGGCAGAAAAGAACAAAACGTATCCCGGAGAAAATTAAAAACTCTTCCTGATCATCTGACACAAATTGTCTCCTTTATTAACAAGTTGAAGCTTCTCAAAGTCCACATTCAAAACGGCAATCATTCCACGTTCCTTCATTGTGGAGCTCACAGCAGAAAGCTGCAATACAAATGAATGAAGCGCAGAACGTGACGCTGCTTGCGCAACTGAACGGAGACCACGCAGATCACTTTTCTCATGGATCCTTTAATGCAGAGACTGACTGATGAGATCCCCGCTGGTCACTGATGAGGCAGCGAGAGAACCGGAGACAAATGAGCAGAAATCTCTCTGGAAGAAGCCCTGTTATAATGTGGAGAACAGACCTTGGTCCGTTCTGACCGACACTCACGTAAAGGAGCTGATCAGAGAGGCTACAACTGGCCTGGGGGCTAGCCCCGCCTTCAGCCCCTAAGAGTCATGGGAAGTGGAAGTGGTGAATTTTCAGTGTAAAACCATCAGCCAGGGAGCTGTTGGCAGAATTGAGGTGCATGCCGTTTGGCTGAATGAGTGTGTACTGATGTGACTAGTTTGCAAATGTGAGCAGGAAGGAGGGGATGTGAATAACACAGCCAGTTAAATTTAAACTCAGCACTTGTTGGATTACTACTCCTAAGTATGAACTGACTCATTACAATGTATTGTAACGATCCGGCCGGACCGCCACTTCAGTGGGGTAACGAAAGCCAACCGCTCATGAAGAGGTTTTAATGGAGAACTGTCCGTGCCCCATACACCGCACGACCCCGGACAGTTTCAGGTTGCAAGAAACGTAGAGAGAGGCAATATTAGCTTTTAAGCAACAAGCCCATTTATTCCAGCACACATACAGCCCAAACAGCATGGAGGGTCACTTCAGCTTCCAGCTCTCTGACTCAAGGTTTCACCCTAAGCTCCCCACTTCCCATGAGCCTTGGGGGCTGAGGGCGGGGCTAACCCCCAGGTCGCTACAGTTGTTGTTTCACTTTCGGCTTTTCCCATCAGGGGTCGCCACAGCGAACAAGTCGCATGGTAAACTTGGCAATGTTTTACGCCGGATGCCCTTCCTGACGCAACCCTCTCAAGGCAACCGGGCTTGGGACCGGCACAGAGGTAGAGAAGGAAACAGGGAGCAGCTCGGATTCGAACCTGGGTTTCACGGAGGGAAGGCACCGCAAACCAGCACGAGCTAAACCGGCTCCCCCCCAGGTCGCTACAGTATTAATATTTAATAAATTATTTGCTTTTGATGCAAATGCCAGTCATCCAATTTTAAATAAAAAAACATATAAAATCAAGATATTCTAATGTAGGTCAAAATTAATTTAAGTTGCACACAACTGAAATGTAATGTATTTAATGTGTTTATTGTGAATATGAATCACTTAGACACCAGAAGGATGCTCTGTCCAGATGTTTGTGTATTTGTTGGTGTAAGGGTCATTGAAAGAGGAATGTTGAGATACAAAGAATTACCAGTTAAATACTGATGGATAAATGGTGAAAATATTCTGTTTTATCATCATAAATCAGACTTCAGAGAAGTCAGTGCCTCTCCAGCATCAACCTCACTGCCTGTCACTGAGTGGTTGTGTGTGTCAGAGAGAGGCAGAGAAAAGAGTGAGATGAAGAGAGAGAGAGTGTGTGTGTGTAGGGGGTCTCTGACCTCCAGGGTAGTCTCTGTGTTAACTCTGGTTTAGCTGCATTGATGTGTGTATTGAGGGTGGACACTTTCCTTGAAATAAACTCAAGTACAATACTTGCTGTTCTGCTGTTGGGAGAGGAGTGTGATATGGAAAGTAATATGGGTTAAATTGCGTGTTTGTGTGTACGTTTTGGCAGGTCAGTGTTTGATGTGGCTCTTTGACTCTCACAGTGAAAAAATTCGGCTCTTTGGTATCAAACTTGTTCGCCACCCCTGGTTTGGACACATATTTCATTTACACTTGATGAGCTGGAAGAAATTCAAGAATCTGGGAAACTTGTGTTCAGTAGCAGGAATTGAATCGGTTAGTACAAAAGGGGCCCAAGCCCAAGAGGTTTGTTTTTCTAGGAAATGATATTAATTGCATAGCTTAAAGGGAGGCTACACCAAATGATTAATTCTTTACCCAGATTTAGCACCAGTTCATAGCTTACAAATGTTATAACTTGAAGCACCTCACTTTTATCATTTCAGAGGACTAGCAAACTAAAGTCTCTGGACTTGGGCCCTTCTTGAATTAGAAGGGGCGCTGCCATATTGGATAACTAGTGCTGCCATCTATGGGATGAAGCTAAACCCATGGCCGAAGGCCGAAGTCCAGGAATTTTGCATTAATGCATTTTAAATGTCAAGCATAGTCAATACATTACAACGGACCTGGGACTTTTTGCACATAATCAGATAGCTTTTCCCTTGAAGACTATATAATATATATAATATATAATATCTCTATTTTGAAAAATTGTGGACTTGGGCCCTTTTTGTACTAACCGATTCAATTTCTGTCTGAGTCTCACTGGTGGAAGTTTTGGCTGAAGATGATCTGGATCCAATAGGACTGTTCAAAATGAATCAATGTTAACTATAAATTGCATTGACAACCACTGTATTATCATATAAATCAACCGTTTTTAAAAAGAATCATTACACCCCGACTAATAGGGGTGTAACGATACGCTAAAATCTCAATTCGGTTAGGTTCAGAATTTCATTGGGCTCGGTTTGATACATTTCGGTTTGGTACTGCTGTTTAACAACTCTGCCTGCTATGAACTGCTATTTTATTAACTATTATTTTATTGTTGATTATTGTGTGTGTTTGTGTGTGTTTTGCTGCCGGACACCTGAATTTTTTCCTTGGGAGATTAATAAAGTTTTTATATATCTATCTATCTATTTTTGGTATTTTTTCGGTGCAAAAAAGGCAGACAAAAAATACTTCCAAAATCCATTTATTGGTTTTACATAACAATAAATTTAATTGACCTATGTCGGTGAACTGCTTAATAAAATAAGAAAAAATAGTAGCCTGCCAGGAACCAAAAACTTTGGATACTTAACACTGGCCTCAAAAAAAAACATTTGAACTAGCAGATTTTTTTTCTAGCAGACCCGATTGTTCCAGTTGGTGATGCCGTTTTAAGTTTGTTAACAGATTAGATGTGTTACATTGGCATACGTACACTATCTTTGTGTAACAATGTCAACACACAGCATTCAACTTATCCCATTGTCTTTTCCCTTCAAGAATGCTGACAACAAAGCCGAAGTGTTCCCACACAGGAGCGAGGAGATGGGGGGGTCCTCATCTCTGGCCTCGCGTCTGCATTAGCCACATGTTGACATGCTTACTGTGGTCCCCTAATAGCGTCTCGGAGGAAACTCATGGCAAACATTACATCTGCCTCAGAGCGGGATTAGCCCCGCCTATAGCTGCTAAGACTCATGGGAAGTGGGAAATCTTGTGTGTTGAATTCTTCACTATCACTTAGAGAGCTATGAAAAGATGTGGGGTTCATGTTGTAAAGCTGTTCGTATGTGTTCACATGTAACAGGTTTTCTTGCCGGAAAGGAGAACAAGCAATCTGCTTGTCTGTCCACCCCTTCATCTCAGAGACTGTTTGAGGGCATGTGGAGTATGGGGCAACGACAGTCTTAGCAGCTAGTTAATTAGCAGTTCGGCTCTTTTTCCCCCGCTATGAGTGACAAAGCAGCGGGGTCGTTACAATGCATATGCGGGGAAAAAAAAGAAAAACGTACCGAAATGATTCGGTTCAACTACATGTATCGTTACACCCCTACCGACTAATAAATACTTCACGACACATTTACCACAAACTTGACTCAGAGACTGTTTGGTACGTTCCATTTTCATGTCTTCCCCTGAGGTAGCAGTATGAGCCTTAAGGGAACTAAAGACACACCTGCACAGCTGCTCCTCCCATGACCCTCTACGGTCTGGACAACCCAAAAACTTGCAGCACCGGTGTGGGTCAACCCCAGTGCAAGTCCATGTGACTAAGGCTTTAGACGTGCACACCAGCCCATCTACACTGAGACTTTTTTAACTTTCTTTTTCCAGAAAAACGGATGTTTTCTTAAACTGTTGCTGCAGCCTTGCTGCTTTAGTCTCACTGCCCTCTTCCGTTTAGTGTACTCAGCATAGAAAACAGGGAATTCTTGTTGTTCCATATGGCTGCATGCCTGGTTAGTCCTGCTGCAGCATGAGGCACCTCCTGCACTTCTTAATAGAGTCTGCATGTGTGTGAGTGTCAACAGCAAACAGCTCTGGAGAGTTTAAACTAATTATGTTGAGTAATTTACACAAGAGTCTTTATTAATGGACTCAACCCGATTAGCCAACATTTTGTATTCATTTTTGTCTTTTGTGGTTCCTGATTGAAAGCAAACACAATAGAGTCCAGATGGAACATTTATTTAAATATATTCTTCTGTTGCTACTGGTAAGTGGAAACGCTGAATGATCAAGTCCTCACTGAGCGTGACCTCTCCTCATCTGCACACTCACTTATGCATGTGCTTGTCCATACCCAGCACCCGAACAGTCCCTATGGTAACAGTTTTTCTAGCATTTACTCAGATGCAGAGGAGAATATCTGGCTGTGTTGGGGCACACTATGTAGGATTTGTGATAAGCTGTATTGTGCATGTGCATATGAAGATACATTTATATGTAAGCCAGAAAGAAGCTTGTCGAATCATTTTGACATCTTTTCAGGCAGGCGTTGGCATGCTCTTGTGCTCGGGCTGATGTGTGGAGAGACCATATAATCTCCTGCAGAACGGAGACATCCCAGCTTTTCCTCAGGCTGCAGACTTGTTCACAGAGCTCAGTTGTGTGTTGAGGGTTTTTTTTTTTCCACCTTTGCACTTCTTCTGAAGACATTTAAGGAGGACTTTATTAACATTGCCTCTGCTTGAACTCTAAAAATGAGAAAATATGGACATAATTTTGGGTTAACCTGCACTTGTATAATAGGTACCTTCAAATATCTGTTTTTAATTCTGACTTGTTTGGTTGTTGTGTTGTTATGTGAGATTGTATGTTGTGTTTTACAAGACTGTTTTTGTAGAGGGTGCATATGTTTCCTTACTTTTATTACAAATCCAAGACACAAAATTCCAATGTTTGTTTCTCAGACTTCTCTATTATGTCCATAAAACCATTAGACGTATCATCTCAAGTTCTGGTTCTGTAAACCCAGTTTATTCCCAGTCTTTCATACACCTCTTGCAGCGACCATATTGAGCAGAGTCCATCAAGGCTGTGAAAGATGCAGCACTCACCCTGTACAGCCACTGAAGAGGCAGAGGTTTGCCTCCACAGCTGTCTTGATCTGAGCGGAAACATCTACACATCCAAACCTGTTGATGTGGATACTTGATGTGGGAAAAACAGAAAGTGTTGAATTATGCTGAATTAAGAACAATAACAGAGCTGAATGATTGAAGGTGGGAAAAACATGTTCAGATCAGCTTTTGCTGTTTAGATCACAAAGATTCCTTGCAGTTTTCCTTTTCCATTTATGCTGGATTGCTTTCTGGGTATTTTTTTACTACATGATTGTAAAATGTCAGACTGAATACATCTGAAAAGGAAACTTGTATCAAGTCAAAGTTCTTGACTTAAACTCTGTGAATTTACCATGCATGACTAATATAATACACAATGTAAAGATTGTCCCCAGGGAATGTTGCAATATCAATACACATTTTTTATACTTTTGTCTGACAAGCCATTGATGTTTTCATGGGTCCAAGTGGAGCCACAAAGTCTGAAAGTTTTCAACAATGTACTTTTTGTGCTGAACTTGGTGAGGCAAACAAACAAACATATGCATTTCAAATCTGCACAAATGACACAAAAATAGATGTGTCAGTAGACGAAGATGAAAAAACTCCTTAAACGGTTCAGTCATACTGCAGTTCCACAATGAAGCATTTGAACAGTGACGCCACCAAGTGCTTCTGGCCAGAGTGCTTTTCTTCAAACAAGCTGTTTTTTTTCCTTCTAGCTCAGGAGAAATCCACAGTGACCACTGCAGAACAAACCCCTGAATGTATCCGCTGCGCTTTTGTCAGTTTGTTTCTGGATTGGCACCGGAAACCTACCAAACCAACAGTTTCCTCTGCCTGTGCACGCAGGTGCATCATTCGGACACCAACTGGAAATCTTTACCCCTGACACCAATTCTTTATTCATTAAAATTTACTGTCAAACACAAACAAATGAAAGAAAACGATTCAGCTAAGTTTAGATTTTAGTTGGGTGAACTAGACCGTCAAAGAGTCAAACTGCTGATTGAAAGTCAAAGTAGGATGCTTTAACATGTGATGTGCACAAAGATTATATGTCACATAAATGGTGTGTGGCGTAAACGTATATATCGCTGTTCTACCTTCTTCGAAGGCCCAAAGCGCTTGACAGTCACAGTCCAATTCACCCAGTCACACAAACATTCACACACACATTCACACACTGGTGGCGGCTCCGCTGCCAAACACTGGCGCCAACCTCCCACCAGAGGCAAGGTGGGGTTCAGTGTCTTGCCCAAGGACACTTCGATACAGGGTTGTGCAACCGCCCTACCGCTGCACCATGGCCGCCCCCACATAGAAAGTTTATCATGTATTTTAGAAGCCTTCCTCTTTCTTATGTGGCTTTATGAGGAGTACGTGTGGGTGAGCTCTTTGAGACACTGAAAGAACAGCTAGATGGTTCAAATCCCAGCAGAGACCTTTCTGTGTGGAGTTTGCATGTTGTCCTCGTTCCTCTCTGGGTTTTTTCCAGTTTCCTCCCACAGTCCAAAAACATGCTTTACAGGTGAATTGGTGTCTCTAAACCAGGGGACGGCAACTTTTTTTACTCAAAGAGCCATTTGGGACCGCCCCTAATGAAAAAAAAAGCACCCGGAGCCACAACCCGTTTTGCCATCATTATATATATTATGCATGTATATATTATATCAAGGGTGCTCATTACGTCCATCGCGATCGATCTTCAAGGATATGAGTGTAGATCGCGGGCCAGAAAAGATTTAAAAAAAAAGTACTCCTTTCTTTCCATCGTCATGTTTATTAGTTACATGTTTATTTGAACATTATTGTTTATGTACTGATGATTAAAAACTACACAGTGAGTTTACATAAAGATACTTTAGTATTAACAGATGAAGGCGTTTTATTACAAAGACAGAAAGCAGCAACCATCGTATTCATGCTCTGCTGTAAACGGTGCAATGTGGGGAGCGTGGCATATTATGAGGCATTTGGCGCTGCTGGCTCCGTATGAAGCGCGTGCCTCGCAGCTTCCTTGATGAGCTCGAATTTATCGGGCGAGAACTGCAGAGCTGGTAGCAGGAGGAGACACGCGGGGCGGCTTCAATAAACACTCCTTGCTGGTCTTCTGCCGGGGACATGATGTGCCGCGGGGCAGAGAGTAACTCTCTGATGATGACAGAGTTTGCACTGAGTGAATTTAAACTCGCGTCTGCAGTGACTGTATGTGTCAGAGGATGTCCCATTGGCCATTCTGCATGTCAATCAAGTCCCGTACTTTTCGGAGAGGATTTTGATTGGCTGGTGGATTTTTGAGAAGTACATTTTTTTAATCTTCTCTGTCCCGCGATCTACACTCATGTCCTTGAAGAAACTTACATCAATGCACATGCGTGTTTAAAAACACGAAGCGCAAATTCTCTGTCTTTAGAAAGTTGCTCTGCCCCCGCGGCACGTCAAGTTCCTGGCAGAAAACCACTTCGGACCTGGAGTGTTTATTGAAGCCGCCCCGCGTGTCCTCCTGCTATCAGCTCTGCCGTTCTCGGATAAATACCAGCTCATTCATTAAGGAAGCTGTTTTTTTACGTGGCACGCGCTTCGTACGGGCCAGCAGTGCCTTTGAAATGCCATGAAAAGTGAACAAACTAAAATAAAATGGAATTTTTATAAAATACTAATTATTTTCCAAAGTCACAGGGAGCCACAACAGAAGGATGAAAGAGCCACATGTGGCTCCGGAGCCATGGGTTGCCGACCCCTGCTCTAAACTGACCTTTAGGTGTGACTATGAGTGTGCATTTGTCTGTTTTTGCTTGGGCCTGCGATGGACCAGGGAACTGGGCAGGGTTTATCTTGCCTTTGCCCTACAGTGGCTGGATAGGCTCCAGCATCCCCATGGGCCTGAACAGAAATAACCAGATATAGAAGATGAATGAACGGAGTGCAATGCAGTTCCACACTAATGTCCTCACAAAGCAGGGTCTTCTTAAATACGAAGAAGATCATGGAGACTTGCATTTTCCATACAGAGATCAAGTCTGCTTTTGAATCTGTCTAATCTTTTGAGTTTTTCTGATTTGAAAAACCAGCCGGCCAGAGTCACGAGAACTCTGAGAGACTGCTGGTTGCTGGTCTGAAGCTTGAAGCACATTCACAGCAGTTTTGAAGAGACATTCTTGTTTTCCTCTTTTCTGCAGCTTTTCCTGTGACATCGATGAGCACATGTTTGTAACTGTTTTCGTCACACTTGCTCATTCTAAATGAGCCATTTGAATACACAAGCAAACTTTTAACCCTTGTGCTATCCTATGACCCCACCCTTCCATTGACGTGTTCTCCCTACCATGACAAAGGTGGATAAAGGTGGAGAGGATTTCATGTAATCCATGGACACCAGTGAAGATCACAAATCATTGAAGAAAAAAGGTTCAGTGCACTGTCTAGTGGGTCTAGATGACCCCACTCCCAATGTTAAAGTGCCTAGGATAGAGCAAGGGTTACACGCATTCTTGAAATGAAGTGATAAGGATAGAATTTGTGTTACATGTCTGCAGAACAGTAGGTGTATTGTTGAGCTGTGTCTTTACTGCACATCTTTCTCTTTCAGTTCTTTGTATAAAAATGTGGTTTGTCTTTTTGATCTCCATGTGATTGGCCCTCCTCTTGTTCTCCTCTGCCTCTCTCTCTCTGTGCCTGCTCTCTCTGTTTACCATTTGAGGTTTGAACACTGTCAGGTCAGACTCTGTGGTCATGGAGGGGGGAGATCTTTCAGCGGGTGGCAGCGATGAAAACCCCTCTGAAGTTGAGTTTCTGTTGGAGAGGGAGGAAGGGCTGGAGGAACAAAGGAGCCCGGACTTCTCGGATGACATGGAGGACAGCGAATCTCTGGGGTTTGAGCGACTTTTTCCTCCCGGATCCAGGGCGGGAGCCAGGGGCCTCTGCTCCGGCTCAGCCTGGGCTTTGGCCTTCTTTGGAGTGGATTGTTTTGATCCGGAGGTGATTGAGTATGTAACAAATCTAGGGATGCACACGAGTTCGCCAAGTCTGGACGTGAAGGCAGAGGTGAGTAAACCTGTGAGTCAGCTTTAACCTTTTCTGTGAGTCTGAGCAAACAGCAGGCGTCATCATTTATTTATCAGGTCTTCACAGGCTCACTTCATGCGATGGGTGTTCTCACTGTATGCTCTTTCTATTTGTTGGGAACCTCTTTTCTACTTCATACAGTGAATATATTTTATGAATTTTAAAGCTGCAAATTATTTATTGCATTTTCATCACTCTAACTTCACTGAAACACAAGACTCCAGGTACCTTTTCAGAAATGCCACACAGCTGTGTGTCATGGAAGCACAGCAGTCTGCAGAGTGGAAACGCTTTTGCACTGTTGCATTTTATTCATTATTGTCACCTGGTGACGCCTTTATTTTCAGCACAGAGTTGGTTTTCTTGTCTCTAATAAAATAGGTCACCGTCAGGCTTTGGGGTAAACAGAGCAGGCAGGGGCATTAAAGATAATTGCCCCCCCCCCCCCCCCCCCACTGGGTCTAAATATGAACGTGTTGAACTTCGCTCTTGGCAGACGTTATTAACATTTGCAAAGGAATATTAATGAAAGATTTAGTGTTTGCACACTTTGATGGAACCCCTGTATTCTCAGACACATCTTTTTAGCAGCTACTTTAACCTAGCTCACTTCAAAGTGGTTGCCATGGTGAATGGAAAATGAAAATAATAAATAGTTGTGCCACAGTGAGTGGAAGCCCCACAGGGCATTTTCCATTGAAAAGCGTAGAAAAAGCTTTTTTGTGCCTTTTTGTGATTTTGTCTATTTTCCTTTTTTTCAGGAACTTCAGCAGCAGCTGATTATTGAGACGAGAAATCTGAAGAAAACACGAAATTTCTACCAAAGGTTAATTCAGCAGGAGAGGAAAAACAAAGGTGGAGGGCTTGTAACATTGTGATGGTAAAAGGGATTGCTGATCGTTTAGTGTGATCAATAAAATGTGTGCTGCATCCTGAAGGTTCAGAGACAAAACTGATGCTCTCCAAGCTAAAGTCCCAGCTTGAAGAACTACGATCCAAAGTGACCTTCCTGGATTGTGTGAAAAAATATCTTGAGGTACTTCTTGCAGCTGAATGTCAGCACTTCATTGAGGACGTGCTCTTGTGTCGTTTGTTAGAAATTCTCTCCTGTCTGCAGGTTCTGAGTGTGGACCGGTGGGGATTGGAGGTTTCATTGTTGCCCTCTCTGGCTGTCTCTGGAAGGGACTCCTGTGAGCTTCAGTCCTCTGATAACCCCTCAGTTCTGAGCTTCAGTGTCAACAAGGGGAAGAGTACAGTCCAGGCTGGGTCTCCTCTAGGCCTCATGGCTTACCTATATGCCAGGTATGACTGCTGAGAGTTTCAGCTTGAGCTGCATAGTGTCACGCTGCTTTATTAAGTCCATTTACCCTTTTAAGCTCATAACTGGAACTTACATTTATGACAATTTAGACATGACAATGACTTTAATTGTATGAATTAATTCATATCTGATCTCGAAAAAGTTCTTTTTTATATAATTAATCTGTAAATGATTTTAACTCTAATGTCGTTTTTTTTTAAGTTTATAAAAAGTTTGGAAAATAAACTGTTTGTTTTTTAAGTAATAAATACGGTTAAAAACCCGCTCTGATCACCTTTTGTTTTATTTTAAACGTGTTCCCAGTGGTCTTTTAATTATGATTATGTTGTTTTTAGTAAAAATCAACAAAGGGCATAATAAGAGCTCGGTGCAGGGAGCCCAGCTTATTTTCTACGTCACAAAAATGATTTTTTTCCAAGTGCATTTTTTCATCTGCTCCTGATTCATAATGTTTTGAATTAATAAATACTCAGAAGTGCAATTTTAAGCTTAATTTTCTTTATAAGTTTCCTCCATGATGAGAAAAATGCCACAAGAACGTTTGAAAAACACCAGATATGCAGTTTTTATTGGAGTGGGTCTTTAAGTTAAAAAAATAGATGCTGAAAAAAGCTTCCGGTGTATTTGAATTTTATCTGCTGAAATTATTTTATCTAGGAAAGAAACAAAACAATTTCCCCGTGGTTTGGTTTAATACAGTTCAGTTTTTGATCTAGAATTGTGGCGCCTCTACTTTTAACCCAACAAATCAGAGCTGATTAGGTAGTGTTTGTTTGGAGTATTTGTTGAAGTTTTGCTCCAAAAGAAGATTTCCAGCAAAGTTTTTAGTTTCCAAATCTTTGAGACTTTTCAAAGCTCTTAGTTGAGATTTGTGCATTAGTGAGTTTTTCAACTTTCCAAACTTAACCTTAAAAAATGACGGATCAAAAATGTAAAAAAAACACACACAAAAAAAAAAACGGAAAATCTGTTTATGATCTACAGTCCTCACAATCTCAATGCATTTTGAGATATTGTTGCAGAAAAAGCTGGAAACGCAGTTTTTTCTAAAAGATGTAATAAAAGTTAAGTTAGAAGATTTGAAAACAGTTTGATGTGTGTTCGTTGGTTTCAATGCGTTTAACAACAGATCTTGTGCGCGGTCACTCTCACAACCCAATGCATCATGGGAGATGTAGTGCATAAAACGGCCGGTGGAGATCGCGTCTCTGAGCTTCATGGTTTTGTTCTCTTGTTCCACGGTCTGATACCGGATTCTGTGGAAAGCTACACCGCTAAAGACGAGCTTTAGCTGGTATTTTTGTTAGAACTGAGCGATTTTACGAGCTAAATCGGGACAAGGAAGTGAAGACTTTAACCACTTCTGATTGGTCAGACTGATGACATGTGATTAAGCCTTCAAGAATGATTGGTGGAGACAGTTAAAGGGGCGGGACTTTTACAAAATACAGCCGGAGCTGCAGCTGAATCGCGGTACGTCATTCTTATCAAAATGTCTTTAATAAAATAAAATAAACGCAAAGAAAAAGTATTTTACGATCTTTTATATTCCTAACTCCTCAGTGTTTTATCAAGTCCTGTTTGAATGAACAAAGAGCTGAAATCCTGGAGATGGTAAATGTTTTTAGATCAGTTAATGAGGGCAATTCCCCACGGCACACTTGACCATCTCCCACGGCACACTAGTGTGCCGCGGCACACTGGTTGAAAAACACTGCATTAGTGAACCCTCATTTTGAATACACATTCATTTTCTTGGAGATCTCTATTGTCTGGCAGATCAGGAGCCATGAAAGTAAATGAGGGTATCTTGTGACAGATCAAGACTCCAGGCTTCAGCTGCAGGTCGTGTTCTTTGCTTGTTTTCCTCTCAGAAATGCAGCTGTTGAGGGCTACATCCAGCAGTTCCTGTATACTTACCGTTTCTTCTGCACTCCTGAGCAGTTCCTGCAGTTCATCATGGAAAAATTCAGCTGTGCCACAAGGTAACAGCGATATGGTGGACTTTGGTAAAGTGTAACAGGAAGTCCAGGAATGGAAGCAGAAAAAACTCAGAAAGTTGAAGATTGGTTTATTGATGGTTCTGTTTGTTCCAGGGGGGGTCCAAATATGTCAGGAGACATGGAGAAGATCTTCCATCGCAGCCTGGATCTGCTACAACTCTGGGTGACAAACTGTAGATCCGTGGATTTCAGACAGCCCAGCCTAGTGGAAACAGTAGAAAACTTCCTGAACACTGAAGTATGAACTGTTTAGTTTTTTGTTTTTTTAACCAAAATTGCTTCAATTAATATATATGTAGTATCTTATCTAACAGTCAATTTGGCTTTTTTAAGGATATTTACAACTGCCACTGCTGAATCTGAGGGCTTTGAACTGCCTGCTCGACCAAACAGTAGAGAGAATTTGGAAAACATTAATTAAAACATGTTGGTAGGATGTATTATTCCTCCAACACAAAAACGCCCCTCCCACCCTGCATGGGTGGTTTCTCCTCCAAGCTCGGGTCCTCTACCAGAGGCCTTGGAGCTTGAGGGTTCTGCGCAGTATCTTAGCTGTTCCTAGCACTGCGCTTTTCTGGACTGAGAGGTCTGAGGTCTTTCCAGGTATCTGTTGTAGCCACTCCTCTAGCTTGGGGGTTACTGCCCCGAGTGCTCCAATTACCACAGGCACCACTGTCACCTTCACTTTCCAGGCTTTCTCCAGTTCTTCTCTGAGTCCCTGGTATTTCTCCAGTTTCTCATGTTCCTTCTTCCTGATGTTCCCAAGGTTTGGCACTGCCACATCCACCACAACGGCTTTCCTCTGTTCTTTATCCACCACTACGATGTCTGGTTGGTTCGCCATTACCATTCTATCAGTCTGGATCTGGAAGTCCCACAGGATCTTTGCCCTCTCATTCTCTACCACCTTCGGAGGTGTTTGCCATTTTAACTTTTGGGTTTCCAGTCCATATTCTCCACACATGTTCCTGTATATCAGGGGTCATATCATTTTGTCATTCAATTGGGAAAGATGTGGCGCTAGATCATGGGCCATCAGAGTTAAAAAAAGAAACAGAAAAATAAAATATATTTACTAGAAATAATCCGTCAGCAGATCATCACCCTTACCGTGTAAGTGTGATGTTGTAGAAAGGCCAGTCGAACATTCTCTGAATCATGCGTCACTGTGTTTAACTACACTGTGTGCACCTTCGTTTTTTGGCTGTCTTTTCCGGGGCGGCAGAACCCCCTCTGCACACCAGCCCTTGGTGGAGGACCACTTTGGCCCACAAGAGCTTTTCTTGAGCCCTGGGCCGGTCTGGCTCATCCAGAGAATGCCAAGAGTGTGCAAAGCAGTAATCAAAGCAAAAGGTGGCTACAATGAAGAACCTACAATATGACATATTTTCAGTTGTTTCACACTTTTTTGTTATGTATATAATTCCACATGTGTTAATTCACAGTTTTGATGCCTTGAGTGTGAATCTACAATTTTCATATTCATGAAGATAAAGAAAACTCTTTGTTTTCCAAACTTTGTGTCCAAACTTTTGGTCTGTACTGAATATATATATATATATATAGAGAGAGAGAGTTTGTCTTGGTTAGAGTAGTTGAAGGGTTCATTAGAAGCAGGAGGAAAATTAATCTAAAACGTAAAACTAAACCTACCAAAAAGTAAAAAAATAAAATAGCAAACTAGAAGAAAAAATAGTTATGAAGGTTTCATGATTCTAATAAAACATTATAGTGAATTAGATTTTTTGTTATTTATTGAAAAAAGTTATTTTGTAAGTAAATGGTGACAAATACAGCTTCTAAATGTGTTTCCATTGGTTCTGTTTTTCCATGTTTTCTCACAGGTGATTCCTGCGTACAGCCAGGGGGAGGCGCTGCTCCACGCTCTCCACAGCTGCCACACATCCTCTACAGACACACAAAGGAAAGGAAGCACTACTGGACTTGATGAAGATGACTCTGTGTGTTTGCATTCATCTCTAGAGGATCTGTGTAGGAAAGTCAGTCTGTATTTTACATGAGGATCTTAATCTTACTTAAGCCTTCAGAAACTGCTGTAATATCCACAGCAAACGAACAAACCTTTTAATGTTCAGGTGGAGTTAAACAAATAGTCAAACTAATTTTACATATTGTTATATTTTTTACTTTAAAAAACAAAACAATGAATGGCTAATAAATTATTTCTATTTATTGAAGTCAAATTAAATAAACAATGAATAGTTGTACTTATGAAATATTCCTGTAGATGCAGCCAAAGCTTAGACTTCACTTCTTCATAAAGAAGCTCTCAGTGCGTCTCTGGAGGTTTTGTAGGATCAGTAATTCAAAGGTGTTGAAGCACAGTCCTAAGTTCTGTGGCCGTTTTCAGTGGAGGATCCCGCGACTGGTGGAGTCCTCTGCCTCCACGCCTAAACAAAAGGCGTTCTCCATCTCTGCTGCCCTGCCCATGCCCTGCCATGGCTCTGTGATGTCCAGCCTTTGTCTGCAAAGTGAAGAGCAAGTCCCGTTCAGCCAAAACGAGTACAGTGCGCAGCACACCGCCCAGCAGCTCACCCTCCTGCAGCAGGTAGGATCCATTCCCCTTTGCTTCAGGACATGGTGAGGATGTTGTATATGAACCACTAGAGGGGGACATCACCATAGAAACCAGAATGAAGGAGCTGGCATCTTCATTTAATGAATTCATTTTGACTCCTGCTCTGCAGGAAATATTTCAAGGATGCCATCCAGTTCATTTCCTCAACTCCAGGATACAAGGAGTCAGAGACAAAGTCTTAAGTCCAAATAAGTAAGTAAGAGTAAGTTAGCTGTGCGTCGACAATCTTCTTTTGTTGAAAAATGACCAGTTTATTTATTCCTTTTAATTACAATTATATTATGTATTCTGACACATCACTCAGTGGTTGAGAATCAGTTCAGTTAAACTTTTTTATCACATGAATGTTTAAATGTGTGTTTTTTAACTGAATTGAGATGTTTGATAGGTTTTTTAAGCTCGTATGGTGTCTTTTTAGAATACGTAAGCCATAAAATAAATACTCACAAAGCCCAAAAGCTGAACAAAACGTGCTTGTTTGGAATTCTTTAGGGCATGCTTGATAGATAAAACTTTGTTTTTAAGAGTGAGAACAAATATAAAAGATTTTCAGGGAAAATATTAAGCTAATAAATTAATAAATTACAAAATAATTATGTTGTCTTTGATGGTGATGCATACGCACACACGTGCACTGCACTTATAGATATACCTGTCCAACATTCTAATCAGCCGATCATATGGCAGCAACTCAATGCATTTAGTCATGTAGACACAGTCAAGACGATCTGCTGCAGTTCAAATCAGCATCAGAGCAGAGAAGAAAGGTTTAAGTAACTTTGAACGTGGTTGTTGGTTCCAGACGGGTTGGTCTGAGGATTACAGAAACTGCTGATCTACTGGGATTTTCACCCACAACCATCAACCATTTACAGAGAATGGTCTGAAAAAGAGAAAATATCCAGAGAGCAGCAGTTCTGTGAATGGAATTGTTGATGCCAGAGGTCAGAGGTCAGACTGGTTCCAGCTGATAGAAAGACAACAGGAACTTAAAGAACCACTGGTTCCAACTGAGGTCTGCAGAAGAGCATCTCTGAATGCACAACACGTCCAACCTGGAGGCAGATGGACTACAGTAGCAGAAGACCACACCGTGTACCACTGCTGTCAGCTAAGAACAGGAAACTGAGGCTACAATTCACACAGACTCACCAACACTGGACCATAGAAGATGGAAAAACCTTGTCTGGTCAAGAAGACCTTATTGTTTCTGTCAAGATTAGCAGAACAAGCAGCATTTTCTCCTGTGAGCTGCTGCTTTTTATCTGACTTTGATCAGTGATCACCAGCTGCTTTGAGTAGCTCTAAAAAAGATTCAGAAAATACTCTTTTTCAATAGAAAACCATGAATCATCATCTCAGAGAAGCTAGCTGCTCATTAGACATTATTTATAAATCTGATATTTTTTTATTGTTCATTGTTCTCTAGTGAGCAATACCTTTTAGATCTGGAAGACATACAGTTACTAATGTTTCTAACTGCTTCAACCTGGAAGTTCAGAGTTCAGAATTAACTTTCTAGACTCTAGTGAACTTGAGAAAAGTCCAAGTTAAGCTTGTTTACAATTTTTTGCCATTAAAGCACCTTTTCCGTATAAAGGTTTCATGCCGGTACAGCAGAAATTCATTAGTTAATTCATGGAATAAACAAAATTTCTAGAACATTAATGTAAACAAAGAGATTTGGCCCAAGGAATTTCTGCCATTTGTTGCATCATTTAGTGTTTCCAAACTACAAATCTTGAGATGGAAATCGTTCATCTAAAGAAGAGTTCTTTTTTTTTTTCCTTTGTGTTCACCTGCCTCTCTCGCCAGGGATGTGTCACGGCCGATTCCAGCAGCAGGGGGCAGGGGTGTTTGTCTTGTTCAGGAGGGGGCAGCAGACACTTTCCTTCAGCGGCTGCTCACTCATGCTGACAGTGTCACAAACTGGATCTCTGCTGAAATAGTCATCTGCGACTCAGTGAAGGTGAGAGGAAGAAACTCCTGAAGGGGAGAGGGTCGGGAACCAAAAGCAGTCCATATCCCACCTCCAGCAACCCTGTGACCCCGAAAGGAATATAGTGGGTTAAAAAAAATAAAGGGATGGAGGATGGATTATTTAGACACCACTCAGCAGCTATCTCCTTTCATCCAGTAATTGCCCAGAGCAGACTCAACAGTGTTTTCTGTTTTTATCCATTGAAGATTTTTGACATCATTTCACATTTACAAATTTAACCCCAATCAGACAAATGTATCAGGCACATCTGCCCAACTGCTTCTACTTTAGTAAAAAATGGAGAATTTTTCTGAGGTTGTTCTGGAGTTGATTTCAGCATTTTTCCAGATTTAAAGACATTCAGTTCTCCAGCTGCAACTGCATATCTGTCAGTCTGTTCATTCTGTCTCTGCATACTAAAGAGGCTCTTCCTTCCTGTATTTCCATCACATTGCTCGGTGCTTTCTTTCCTCAGTCACAAGCTGCCTTGCTGACCAAGTATTTATGGATAGGAAAACACTGCTACAAGTGGAGGAACTTTGCCACAGCCATGCAGGTCCTTGGCGCTCTGGAAAATGTGATTGTCAGGCAATTACCAGTAAGGCTGCCTCATAAATTTCTTCTGACACAAACTCTGAGTTTGCGTAATAAGTCGTCTGCCTTCAGCTAAATGTTTCTTTTTTTCAGTTATGATAGAGCTTTGATGGTACTTAATTAGTTTCACAAATGAGAAATTAGCATTAATGAATTCAAATAAGATGTTGAATATTCGAGTGCCGTGATGAGAAATGTGGAAATGAAAGTGATTAAAGAAATCTAAATTAAAGAAAACAGAAGTTTCCATAGTTTAGTTCACAGGTACGTCCTAATACATGGCTCCAGTGCATGGAAAATTCAGTATTTAGCCTTTTATGTTCTTTTTTTTCTGACCAAAAGGCCTGGAAACACCTGACTTCCAAGGTTTTAGAGATCCTGGAGGAGCTGCGAGCTGTGCAGGTGTGTGCGTGCATGTGTGTGTGTGAGTGAAAACATGGTGTTTGGTGTTTGTAACTGAGGGCTAGGATGGCCACATATTGTGAAAGTGGGCTGCAGGGCAAACAAATCAATAGAAAAACAGCTTCAAGCAACATAGCTGTGTGCTCACAGCTTACAACTGGCCCTCCTTCAGAAGATTCCTCTTGGTGAAAGTGAAGCATGAGACAACACACACATCACCTAAACTCTAAGAGTGGGGAGAGATAATGTTTGTCTTACCGTGTCCACATTGTCCTGTTAATGGATCAGTTGTTTTATATTATTTTACACAATGAAGCAACTTTCACTTGTGTTGTTGCGTAACTCAATTACAGGTTTTCCTGAAGAGTGACGACCTGTGTCTTATGGGGGGACAACGCACACAGAGGAGGCCCACCCTGCCATCAGCACACATCCTCGCTATGCACGTCCAGCAGCTGGAGATCGGCGCGTTCACACTCACCACTGGAGCTTACAAGTGGAACAAACTCAGGTACAACTCTCTGTTTTTACATGTCTTTGTTCACCTGTCTATCCATTAGTATTGGATAGATGATGAGAACTTTAAGGATAACAGTGAAAGTGGGAAAGAGCTTTGACATTTTGACAGAGGGCCACAATCAAGTGGCTGGTATAAAATACAGAAACATATGTGCAAAAAGTCAAAATAGGAAACACCTCTGAAGGTGGTAGAGAATGAAAGGGCAAAGATCCTGTGGGACTCCCAGATCCAGACTGATAGGATGGTAATGGAGAACCAACCAGACATCGTAGTGGTGGATAAAGAACAGAGGAAAGCCGTTGTGGTGGATGTGGCAGTGCCAAACGATGGGAACATCAGGAAGAAGGGACATGAGAAACTGGAGAAATACCAGGAACTCAGAGAAGAACTGGAGAAAGCCTGGAAAGTGAAGGTGACGGTGGTGCCTGTGGTAATTGGAGCACTCGGGGCAGTAACCCCTAAGCTGGAGGAGTGGCTACAACAGATACCTGGAAAGACCTCAGACCTCTCAGTCTATAAGAGTGCACTGTTAGGAACAGCTAATGCTAATGCTACTGCAGGACCCTCAAGCTGCCAGGCCTCTGGTAGAGGACCCGAGCTTGGAGGAAAAACCATCCGCGGAAGGGTGAAAGGGGCGTTTTTCTCATTTGTCTGTTGATTGCCTGATTCAAAGAATGATGTACCTCCATCTCAGTGTTTGTAGCTTTGTGGAATGTACAGGGTGTTACACACTGTGTAGACTGAAAGTGTTGAAAGGCAGCAGATGTCCCACCATCTTGCTTTTGCAGCGTAGACATTAAAAAAGGGAAATATCTCTACAAATGCATTTCTGAAGTACTGCTCTCATTTCCTCAGTCATTCCATTTATGACAGTAAAGCTGGAATTTTCTCTCAAGGGTGATGTTCAAAAATGAAGCAAATCAAATGCAAACAGTCAAGGAAATGATCATAGTGGCAACAGATAGGAGATTACTGTCATAAATGGAGAATTAGCCTGCTCTCCCCATCTCGGGAATCTGTTTGTGACAAATTTGGCCAGCTCTCTAAGAGCACATATTTTTCTGTGTCCTTCTCCTTCACTCCAATATGGCTGACCAGATGCTGAGGTCACAGCAAGTGGCGCTCGCAGAGTAATGGCACAGCTGTTGGATTTGGGCTGTTGGTAAAGGTGTCAGTGCTGCTCCAGATGGTGCCTGTAGGACGGGGGATGATTGAAAAAGAAGTTTCTGGTCATATGCTTGAAAGGTGTTTGGGTGCAACCAGATGTTGGTGTCAGAATACTATACATAGAAAGGCAGAAACACAGCTGGCTGTGATAGACCCCAGTTCTCCCCAAATCAGGTCATGATGGCGCTGGTAAGATTAAAACAGACACAGCCTCACTCTTCTCATCTTGTTCTTTGTTTTTACTGTATCCACTCCTCATGCATTCCATCTGCTGTTGTTTCCAGGAGCATAGCAAAGGTCGTGAGTCAGGTCCACGCCTTCCAGGAGACTCTGTACCCTTACAAGCCAGACAGAGACCTTCAGGCCTACTTGCACAGTCGTATTACCAGGCTCGCCAACTCGGACATTCACCTTTTGGCAGCTGACAATGATGCCAACTTTCAGCAGTCCAGCGAGCGTCAGACGCGAAGAATCCACAACACTCTAAAGAGAGTGAAGGCCACCTTCCAGTGAAAGCCCCGTCAGTTCACAACCCAAAGTCAAACACCACCATCGTCCCAGCTCTGATGTCTCTGCTGCTGTGATTTTTTTTTCATAAGTCTGCAGCATAACCTTCAGCTTCCAGGCAAACCGGATTCATCACTTTCATTTCAGGTTCTGCAGCTAATCTCCTCTGTTTGATGTTTGATGAACTCGCTTTCACACAGAATGAAGAGACATGTTTCTTCTTCACAATGATTTTCCTTCTGCTCTTTCCTTCATTTTTGTTTGGCCTTTCATGTTATTGGACTGGAACATAGATGCCACTCATACACCATGAGAGATGTGTTTCTTAAATGATTCTGTATAAAAGTAAAAAAGCGGGGTGTCAGATAAAATTCACAGGTATATTTTTTTCTTCAAATGCCATCCTACAATTGTTCATATTTCTATGTTGGGGTACTTGAACTTTTAAGGAAGAAATGTTCATCAAGAAGGAAATGTGACCCTTATCTCCCATTATTTGTATGATAAACAGTCTTTCAATGGTCCAAAACAGGCTGTGTCGGTACTGTTGTTTTCTTTCTGACAGAACTTTTTTAACACAGTTAAAGAGCTGTGTATTGCTTTAGGAAAGCCCAGGTTTTACCCTGAGGTTACTGCACATAGGTATGGTAGTTTGTAAGTCTGATGTCCTTATATGTGTGAATATTGTTGGTGCAACAAACAGCCTAAATGATAACGGAGTGCAGCACAACATCAACTGTCCCCAGGGCATTTTAGGTTCAATGTTAGCTGTGCAGCATCAGCACAAGGAAAAAAAACACTGCTGGAGTTTACTGATGTTTTCTTACAAATGTGAAGTCTTGATTTTTTTTTTTTAAAAGAACATTTGACATTACGACATTAAAATCTTCAGTGTGAGAATGTTAATAATCTGATGTTAACAAACTAAAAGCGAAGTAGAATGTTTCCTTAGAGATCTGCTAAGAAAGCTGTCAGGGGCTAGAAATTTGAAAAGTTGATTTTTACAATGATGGCTTCTCGCTAAAAGGCTAAAAGAAAAAAATGACACCTAAATGGAAGTAAGTTAATTCAAATGGACCTTGTTATTTATCTTTCTGAGCCCAATCGATCAGGGCAGATTATTGTCTTTACTAAGTCTGATTGTGCTGCTGCACAGTTTTTTTGTTTTTTTTTTTACCTGGGATTTCATCAAAAACTATTCAATATAATCTTTGGGTTCATAGGTCAGAATCATTTTTTACATACAGATGAGGCCACAAACGAGACATTGGACGCAGGATGTCTGACCACACCTGTTGCACTCTGAGCGGCAAAAATGAAGCCTGAAATGGGACGGCCATAGTAACTGAGGTTTAAATGGTAAAATGGTAAATGGTAAATACTTATATAGCGCTTTCTACCTTGTTAGGCCCAAAGTGCTTTACAGTCACAGTCCCATTCACCCATGCACACACACATTCACACACCTTGTACTTGTACTCATGGATACACATTCAGTAAAAACAGTTTTTACAGCAGAATCTTTATTTTTGGCATAAAGTTTGACTTTTTCTTTTGAGGCCAGCCTCTAGAGGCCGTTATAGGAACTGCAATATTTGGTACAATCCAGGCTAGCTTCAAGTTTGGAAACAAAATGTGAGGACTTCATTATAATACAAACTTTAGCAATCTTGGGTGTTTGCCTGTTTTTTTTTTTTTTTTTTCTTTTTTTTGCATAATTTGTCAGCAGCTTTGATAGATGTCACTGGCACGTTTTACAAGTCCAATTGCAAACGTGCCATTATTTTTAAAGTCAGGCCTTTGTATTGATTGTCAAGTTTATTTAAATTCCAGTGTCAGAAAGTATTTTGGATCCAGGTTCCAGTTCTGGTCCCTTTGGTGTTTTCTCTAGAAAGACCCCAAAGACGTACGTGACACACTTATCCTAATCAGTGAGCTCTGAACGTTGTTTACTCTGCAACAATCTATTGTACACACAAACTGACAGAGACTGTTGAGCAATGCAAGGAGAGAAGATCCATCTCACCTCTTCACAGGTTACTGTAACGTCACAACCACACAGCAACTTTTACTTAGACCACTGCAGTAAACATAGGGTGTAATTTCAGTCAGGATGTGGTGTTCAAATCAGTAGGAGGCCAGCTACTAAATCTTTAATTGAAACATCTACTAAATTTTTACCATGATGTCAATCACGCAGCCAGATCTTAATTGTTTATTTTAGTCAAACTAACTTTTTTTTTTCTCAGAATGTCTCCATTTATTGGTCAAACAAGTTGCAACAGCACTTCTGTTCTCTTTTCAAGAAATCTCAATGCATTGATTCAATTAAAACTCTGAAGCTGTAAATTAATATCTGATACTGATTGCACCAAAAGGACATTATTTACTGTAATTGCATTTATTTTCAACAGCCTGTTGATGGACAAAGAGACAAGCTTTCACTTGTCTCAACATCTTACTGTTGCAGAACAAATGATAGAACATAACAAGCTGCCATTGTGCAAATGTTATTTGAGAAATGATGTTCAGCCGGTGTCCATTTTTCTATTTCCTGCCAGCTCTCTTCTCATGATTATGTGCTGTGAAACTGGCCGTGGAGATGGAATGTGACATGCTATGAAGATTTGCTTAATTTAGCTAAATAAATGAGATTTTACAAGCGCTCTCTTGCCAATGTTTATTATTGTCAAACAGGGAGCTGGAGAGAGTATTGAAGGTATTTCAAACAGCAAACATGGAACTGGTTGCACATCCTCTTCAGTTCTGGTGTTTGTGTGCATAAAACTGTGGTGCCGTTATATCAATGGGGGGCTGTAATAAGATATACAGTAGGGCAGATTGTAGAATCTGATCAAGAACACCTAAATGATCATTTTTATTTGTCAATATTTGTAAAGGATCATCTCATTTCTGTTTGATTATATTATGTTTTGTATTTTTGGGGGACCTTAACCAGATTTCTTTCTGTTACACAGCTGGTCCATCACACATTAGAGTCCAACTGACCTGGTTTCCATCACTTCCATTTTTACGTGCTCTTTAAAGCAAAAGCCAAAGGGTTGTTTGTTCACATAAAGATCCCTCCTAGTATCAGGCTCCATTTAGAAAGAGCACAGTAATTGTTAAGCCATTTGACACTAAGTTATGAATCCTACAGACTTAAAATTTAAGGGATGAACCAGTTATCAGTAACGTAAAACAGAATCATTTCAGGCCTGTAAGCTGCCTGTAAGAATCCATCAATGATCAAAAAGTTGTTAAATTATTCTCTGAAAAAGGAAAAAGATCATGAAACATGTCGGGTATGAAATCCTATTTTTTCTCCAACAAGGTGACCACAAAAAGCTACAGATAAAAAAGCAAAAGCTTTATAATGTCGAATGTTATTAAAATGTCAAAAGAGCATAAGCACATTTTTACAAAGTAAATAATTTATGTAACCAGTAAAACATCTCTCAACTACCTGATCCTCCAGAAACAACTGAATGGAGGACAGGAATATCGGTGCATTGAAAGGTTTAAAAAAACAACGAGGAGTTCTTTTCGATGTGGCCCATGCAGGCAGCAGCTCCAACACTTTTATGCAAAACAGAAACACAATATTTGACAGTTCAACCTTTACTTTTGCTGTCTTGGAGAGTTATTAAGAGATTGATTCACTTCAAAATGTCACAGCAGTAAACTCACAGGTTCTCCTCCCAGAGGGAACAGGCCTGAGAAAATGGGCTCAATTTGCTGGTCACACTTTTTTGTCTTGTTTTTAGGATCAGAGCACGTCTTCAAAGCTGCAGAGATAAGCGGTCCTAAAGGAGCTAGCAGACTCCTGACACCAATGGATGACTGATAGTTCTAAACAACACGGGGAGAACCGGAACCAGCCCGTTATTAGCTGTGCACCGCAACTGAACGAACGATAAGTTTAATGACAGCTTTCCTGAGCTGCTGCGGGTCCTAAAGGAGATCCAATCAGACATCTCAGTCTGCTGGAGATGATGCATGTGGCACCTCATCCATACATGTGATGTTCCACTGAAGGTAATCGGCTTACAGATAAAGAAAGGCTGACAGCAACTTATTGAAAGGTGCATAGATTGAGTGAGATCTTTCTTTTTACAAACAGCGTATGTTTTTGGACATGGGAGGAGGGAGGGGGCGGGGGGGGGGGGGGGGGGTCAGGGCTCCGTCACAGCTTGTTCTAGTGCATTTGCATGTAAACAGAGCCGCGATCAGCTGCAGGAGTGCCACTGTAAAGCCTTTGATCTCCACGCCTTGTGTTCATGGGTCGCTGGCGCCGCCGGACAGTCACGGGCCACTTCAGCACCAAACCGACCGACGAACCCGAACAGCACGAAGGGCTCCACTGAAAGCATGAAGTGAAAACTAGAAACGTTGAAAGCAGCAGAAAGAGTTCCAACTGTTGGTTTTACGCACAGAAACGCGTTTGTGTTCTCTACGGTTTCCTTTTCATCCTTAGATGATGGTAGATGACAAAAACGAAGTAAATCTGGTGGTGTCAAGTTATAAAAAATATTTAAATATGTTTGATATGTAGGAAAAGCAACTAGGTAGTAGTCAGGAAGATAATGAGACTTAAATGGTTGTGGAAGCAGTGTAAAAACGTCAACTTATTCTTAAATAAAGAATGAAAATAACCTAAATGCTATACCCCCCCCCCCCCTGATAATAAAACTTCTTAGAAATTGGAATTTCCTCATAAAACAACTTTTAAAGTGATTCCTCTGGTTAAAGCACTAAAGCTCTTTATCTGTCATCCCCGGTTTATGTCTGAATGGAAATGCGGCATAAAGACGAGACGTTTCCCCCACTAATGAACTTTCACAAAGAAAAGCCCCCCCCCCCCCCCCCCCCCCCCACCACCTTTGCATAGCATCAGCTGGTTTACCCCCCTCCTAGTTTCAGGTTTGCGGACAAATGCATGACATCCAGAAGGCCCCGCAGACTCGGTGGCGCCAGGTCTTCGCACATTCACAGGATATGTGAAGACTTCAGTAACGAGCCATTATCCCCTAATCATCGGCATCGATCGGGCGTTAACAGGAGCCCTGCATATGTAAATTCAGCGGGGGCCCTATAAAAGCTGGCCCTGGGCCGACAGGCGCTGCATCAGCGCGCTCTCTGGGACTTCTAGGTGAGACAGGCCATCCAGGTGGACTGCAAAAATGGTCAAATACTTTTCAGTAGACTGGCTGGCCCAGAGCCATCACAGCCCCACGGGGACGCAGGACGCGGACTCGGCGCGCACGCACAGACCTCACGTCCCCTGCATGGTGCAGCCGTTTGCGCCGGTTTATGGCAAAGGTTACCTGCAGCCAAAATCAAAGGCATCAAACCCCGTACAGCACGCAGAGCAAGGAGAGTTCGGGCAACATCCGCTTTCTAGTCTGTGTGCACCTTTGCGTCCAGTTAACTGCTCCTCGCCCAGTAAGTAAATTATCATTCATACATTATGATTTTGAAACTGGTGTTTGGTGTTGAGTTCTTTCTAACCCGTTTGTCTTCATTCCTACAGTATCAGAAAACAGTGGCTATTCCTCCGGCTACGAGAGCGAAGCAGCGTCCTCGGAGTGTCACTCTGTGGAAGACAGAAGCGGCGTGGACAAAGAGGCACCACAGCGTCGAGTGCGCACAAAGTTTACTCCAAAACAGATTCTTAAACTGGAAAAGGTCTTCAGCAAACACAAATATTTAGACGCTGGGGAAAGAGTGAAGACAGCGCAGAAGCTGAACCTCACAGAAACGCAGGTGAGAGAGATGATGTTTTCACAAAAATATGGTGTGAAACAGCAGTTGAGAAACTCGTCATTCGTTGCGCAAAGCCCTGAGCGTCTGGTGCTTTTGTTTCACAGGTTCGGACTTGGTTTCAGAACAGGAGGATGAAGCTGAAACGGGAGGTTCAGGACCATTTTGCTCCCCAGATGCCGTTGTTAAACTTCCGGACCCTCCCCCAGGTTCAGTGCCTCTCCGTGGGCGGGCAGAGACAACAAGCGGCACACGTTGTTCGGGCCTTCCATGCGCCCCCACAGCTGATCCTCCAGCAGCAGATGACCAGCGGCCGCGCGCCCCTCATCCACTACCAACATTTCTTCTGAAATGACTTTTGTGACCCAAACACTTAAACAGGAAAGAGTGCAATCCAGAGTTGTAAGTTCTTTTTATATTTGATTGTGACGTTGTATATAATAAAATTCTATTTATGATCGAATAAAGTTTTATCCTATGCAGCAAGCATGTTGTTTCTCTGAAAAGATTGGTGCTGTGGTTTACAAATGAAATTAACCATCTAATCTAGATAGTGGGATTAGTTTCACTTGAATAGATGATCCCGCCTTTGATCCTAATGGGAGGGGGGGGGGGGGGGCACAGAGAGAACTGATAAGGTTCAAACCACCTGACATGAACGTCTCCTTTGTTGACGTGCTGGTGTATCATCATCATAAGGACTCATATCTCCAAACAGATGATAGTCATTCCAAAAATGTAATAAAACTCTGGACTGAGGATCCTTGGAGCGTCATGGAGACCCTTCTTTGTCGACACCTTCAGATGATTGTCTCTCCTCTGCACTTCAAAGGCCAACTCAACAGAGATCACGGTTCATCCTAATGAGGCCACTCAGTGATGAGTTTATACTCACCATGGGTATATATGGCTCCAGAAAGTCTGGGTTTCTGTAATCTTAACTGATTTGTTCACAGAGTGAGTTCTTTGTGAAGTCTGTCAAAGTGTTTAATAAGATTTTCAGAGATAAAATTTGATTTACAATGAGGTTTGGGCAATAGATATAAAGATTTATTGGAGAGGCAGTGAATGCCTTCATCCAATGATTCAAACAAGTCAAGAAAAATCGAACTGCTTTTGCCTTTTTCTGTGTTGTGGTTACAAAAAACAGCTCCGTAGTGCATTAACAAAGTGAAATAGCCCAAATGCCACCCCCAGGGAGCTAACACCTTACCCTTGACTAACAGTTTAATAAAAAAAAAAAAAGGTGAAATCTGGTAAAGTGGGTTGGGCTGATGAGGTCTTGGATTGTGGCGCGTTCAGGGACGGATGTGTTGTGCAGACATCTTTAAGGCAGGCATGCCAGGTAGCTGATACTCAGACTCACAGGCGCCAAAGCAGCATCATGTCACAGGAGTGGGAAAAAAGGTCCAGGTTAGCCTCCATTGAGCTCCATTACAGCGATCATCCCGTGAATGTCTTTCCGCTGAGCCGCCTTCATATGCAAACACAGACGTGTGTCTCATCCATACAGAAGACATTCCCGCTCAGAAACCGCAGCTTTGTTCTGCAGTGTGGAGAGAATATGGTTAAGTCCTCTGATGAGCTTTCTAAAGGTTATTGTGGCTCAGAGTGCTGCACTTCAGTCAACAAATCCCACTGAAACTCAGGAATTCACCACGAAATCAAGCCGCCAATACTCCCAGCCTGTTGAAACAGCAGCCGCTCTGCAGATAAACTTTGTCTTGAGTGAATATCGACGCACATTTGCGCATTGATTTCGGGGTAAATGCATTTAGATTTTTAGGTTGTTTTCTTTTTACAGAAATGTTCGACAGCTAAAGGTTTTAAGAGACCATAAGCAGCAGCAGAGCGCGAGGACAAGTTCACCTCCACGCAGTTGAGAAAACTGGAGAGCTCAAGTACATGGCACCACGCAGAGAAAGACGCGTTCAGATCAGCGGAATCTGTCCGACACTAGATGGTTCACAGTCAGCTTGTCTGCTGTGTGGCCGGCATTTACAGTGATATTGTCCTAGTTAACGTTTCTGCGTCAAGTCAGTCTTTTACGCACGTGCGCTCCCGCAAAACGAAACGTGAATTCCGAACAGAAAGCTGAACACGCCGCGCAGGCTTTGTGACGGTGCCAGCATGTCTGCTGGCGTCCCTTCTGATTCAGCACCCTGTCCTGGTGGACAGCTCCTGGCCATCTGCGGCCCCCTCCCGCAGCGACAGCCGCTCCCAGAAGCTTTATAGCTCAGACATGATTCAGACAATATAGCGTTAGAACATATTTGCTCTTAATGACTAGGAAGCGTAAATGAATTAGATTTATATCATTTAACTGCGCAGTATCCTTGCAGGAACTGACGCGGACAGATTTATGTTAAGACTAATTCCAGAAGGTGCTAAATAAAACAAAAACCTCCTGATGAAGAAATTCCATTGCTTCCCTAATAAAATTGAGCAGAAAATGGTTTGTGAAAGGAGGAGGGGGGGGGGGGGGGTATCTCTATCAGAACGTTTATTGTGAAAACATCATTCATGTTGCTACAGCAACCCGTTGTCTTCGCCTCAGAATTTAAAGGCCTTTAAAAATACTAATAAAAATAAAAGCGAGGCTGTGACTTCACCTGCATGCTGCAAGAGGGGCTGAGCCGCCTAGATTAGCATCTTCAGAGGAACTTCAAAAGAAATGCAACAGCCACATCACTGACATCCATCATGCTTGATTGTGTGGTGGCTGAACAATTCACACTTACTTGAAACAGGCAAAGAGACGGTGCCCTGATGTCTGGCCCGAGTGCAAATGGCCTCACCTTTAAGTCATTAGTTAACAGTTGCTAAAAAGGTTTCATCAGAAGGTTCCATGCTCTGCTCATTTCCTTTGATTGGGTTTCACAATCCTGACTGTGTGTACTAAATGCAGATAATCAGATTCCAGACTCCGTCTAAAAGCCTGATTATTTTTTTGAGATTGAGAACTGAGAGGCACAATAGTGAAGGATCTTGATCTTGGCTTTGCTACACATCATACATTTATGAGGTTTCTGTCTGCAGTAATCCCTCCTGGTGCTAACAGGCGCAGGCGTATCAATAAATGATCCTCAATGAGGGGATCAAGAGCGGCTGAGTGAATGACAATGAGATTAAACGGATCTCTTTTAAATCAGGTGGGCTGAAGGGTCAGTAAACCTGCAGCAGGAAAACTGCATAGGCTGCTATAAAGTCAGCATATTATTTCTTAAACAGTCAACGCAACAAATTTTAAGTAAAAACTCTCTTTTTAACCTAAAACTGTTCATTTAAACCCCAACTTGTTGTAATTTCCAGGAATAGCTGTCTGTCCAGCACAATTTCAGCCAAACCGCTGATTATTTTCTTTGTAACAATTGTGACTATTAATTATTTAGCCACAAGTAAAGAGTGAAAACTAATTTTAACGCAAAAAAAACCCAATAATAAATTAGTCTACCCAGTGTTATAAACTACAGAAAGGCAGTGGATGTCATTTGATTTACACCTTTGGTGAAAGTCCAAAATAATTTAAAATCATTAACACATGGGAGAAAAAAAGTCTGCCAAATAAACAGAAGAGCGAAGAAATGTACTTTTTACTGTAATTTAGCTTTAGGCTAAAAGCCTCAGCAGAAATCCAAACTTTTATTTTCCAGCTTTATTGCTCATCAAGTTATTTAACTTTTAGTTTTAGAGGAACCGTTAGAATTTATTTATTTAATTTGTTAAACAAAGTCACTCGGTTTAAAGTTAATGTTTTTGGATCTAATCTGAATTTTGTTCATTCCTCATCCAGGATGACTTGATTTACATGTTTTACTGTTTATAATTCCTATTTATTTATCAGAAAAGGGCAAACATTCATTTCTGTTAATTCATGTTTTTAGATTTAATTTGATTTACATTAGATTTTTTAGGAACGATGCCATGGCTAGAGTCCTGACCATTTGTTTTATGTTATATTTAGTCATCTAAGATTCAAAGTTCTTAATAATAGTTTATCATTAAAGTCTTTATGATGTGCAAAAATTCTTTAAAACATGTAAAAGCTTTATTCATACAATTCAACAAGCTTTTTAACAAAAACATGTTTTTATTAATGAAAAGATCAGAGAAAAAAACAAGTATGACATTGATAAAACATATGTCCGTATTTGCAATGCCTGAAGATCTAACTGATTCATTAAATAAGTAAAAAAAAAGGTAATGATTGAATCACTACAAAGGAAAAAATCACCTTTGAGTCTTATTCTGTACTTTGTCCTCTGTGATGTGAGCAGGACAGCGGTGCTCAGAGTCTGTAGGCGCATTGGTCCCCTCTGTGGAAAACCTCTGCAGCCCCATTTTCCCATGCCTTATGCCTCTTTAAAGTTACATCTCAAAGAAGTATATGCATAGGAAAAAGGAACAGCGAGTGCAACGGCCGCTGCTGCCTCACTGCATGCTGGGACCTGCAGGCTGGGATTGAAAAAAGGATCAGACTTCCACAAATATCTCAGATGTTTTCTCATTTTGTAAAAATTCATATGCATTGATTGTTAGTAAATGTAGAAACATATGACCCGTTTATAAAACAAGTTTTGTAAGTTTATACAAATGTTATTTAAGCTAAAAGATTTGGTTTGCAAAAGTCACGAAGAGGACTCACCTGTCTGCGTCCAGACCCATGTCTCCTGGGAACGCCGCTCCTGCTGAGCATTTATCCCTCCAAAGAGACCTTGAAGATGTTTAGCAAAGACATAGTAGCTGTTGTCTGTGCTTACTCAGCATTTCTCCCGTTTATCCTTGGGTTTGCAGCCGTTCAGCACACCTGTGCAGAAGCTTTTGGAGAACAAGAAAAGACTACTTTTCTCTGATACAATGATGCACTAAACTGGGATTCCTTTGCAAAGTTCATGCCATTTTACATCTAAATCCTCCTGGTCAACTTTAAAGCAGTTACAGTTATTATCTCCAATCTGGCACTATGCAGACGTCAGAAGCAGCAAACCAAAGAAGGGAGATATTCAGAACGACTTGTTCCTGCTTGTGGAAACGCTCCTTATCTGTTCAGGGTTTTTCTTTTTTTTCCTTTTGCTGCCTCTCATTCTCCCAAACGAGAAGCCCCCACGCTTCAAGGTCTCCAGACAAGGACTCTGAAGCCCACACATTCACAATCTGTGTGGTGTGGAGTGGAGTGGGAATGCTGAGGTGTGTCAAGGCCAGTGCAGGCAGCTGAAGATGAAACTTTGCTCTTTTCTGTGAACTCTCTGCATCTCTGAGGGCAGCAGTTGCACATCACGGTCTGATCCAAACATCCTACCGTCATAAGAATTCCTGACTATCTCAAGTCACCTCAAACACATGACCCCATGAAACAAGGTTTGACTTCAAGAACAATCTACAAGTTGTTTTAAACATGTGATTGATTCATTTAAAAAAGATTCTTTCTATTGGAAAGGAGCAAAAGTGCTCAAGAGCATCATGGAAACAGATTAAAGCAAGCACAGACCATGACAGTTTCAAAATTACTCCACTGTGGGGAAGAAAGAAGGTCTCAGATGGACATTTCGGACCCTAATCCTGAATACTTTCTTCAGGAACAGGATTTTTAAATATGGACTCAGGTCATCTAGAAAAGCAGTCATTTGAAAAAGAAAGGTTTGATGTTCTTTGATGATTTTAATCCCAATAAGAGATAGGCCACAGTATAGATCCAAAAGGTCTAAAAGGTCCATCCAGAATAACATAGCTTGACTTAATTCTTTATATCAGAGCCACAGTGTTGATCAGATTGGTGGGGTTTTGTGTCCTTCTTAAGAATCCATCTTAAGAGTGGAGTTCTGCTTAAAGAAATTCAAAGCAGTTCCTCACAAATTCCACATTTGGGGAGCTGCAGCTCTGGTTCGATTCTCATGGTTCTCTGGTTTACAAACTGTCATTATTACTACAA
This sequence comes from Oryzias curvinotus, assembly GCA_023969325.1. NCBI lineage: Eukaryota > Metazoa > Chordata > Actinopteri > Beloniformes > Adrianichthyidae > Oryzias > Oryzias curvinotus. Next base: position 23,237,082 of record CM043720.1, read on the forward strand.
ACACTAGAAGCTTCCTGACAGAAATACCTCCTTTCAGTCCAATGTAAAAGCATCCAGCTTTAAAACACAAATAATTACAAACACAGCTTTGTTTGAAACCTTTTTTACCTTTCAGGTTGAATCCGTCATTTTTAACTTTTATTTGGTGATTTTGAGGCTTTGTTTAAAAAAATAACATCACACATTTGCTTGATCAGTTGAAATTGAAATTGAATTTTGAATGACAACAGTACTAATAGGGGGTCGGTGTCATCGACATGACGTGATCCAACCACATCAGATGTTCATCTGATATGATTGACAAACGGACCTGTGAGTTCAGGGACTACTAAGAGTTACAAGATTTACATTTTTATCCAATTACCCGGAAATCTGACATTATTTATGGAGTGTGCGTAATACAACACTTAGAAAAAAACCTCATAAAAAAGCAAGGAAGTGAACTGTTCTGACACTTTTTTTTTCTCAGGAGAACTGGCTTATAAGTGCGAACACTTTAACATGTGGTGTTTCTAATTCACTTCTGTTTTCCTGCAGAGTGCTTCATTTGACAGGAGCAAATTTGCAGAGTTCAGCACAAGCATCTCCGTCTTTAGCAAAGCAAAGAAAAGAAAAAAAAAAAGGGAGAAACGCTGCTTTTCCATCTGAGCGCAGCTGCCATGGAACAGGAGTGAGTTCACTCTGCAGACACTCTGCAGCCATCAGTGTGCTCTTCAATCACAACACAGTAACACCTGCAGTCATCTTTGGGCTCATCTGTCAATCCGTCATGTTCAGTAGCAGCCAACAGGGTAGATGCACTCCACAATTAAAATAGTAGACTGCAATTAAACTCTGCTCTGCCGGCTTTTTGTTTGAAGTAATATTCTCAGTACTCCAGACAGAATGTAATAAAAGCCAGACTGTGGGGGTGTTTCTTTGTTTGCCCAGCATCAGTAAAAACGTATTATATTTAGAAGTAATTGTCTTTGGCAAATATGATCTTAATTCTTTAAAAAATGAGTTTTATTTTATAAGACGATTCAAATGTCTGAACATTCTGTGAAATCCCAATAAACACCTGATGCTGACAAGCGTTCATGTTGGTTCATCTTTATCTTTCAAAACAAAAACTCAAGCATTTTGCAAAAGGAATAATTAATAAAAATGAAATATTTTTTTCATAAATGTGATGTCATTACATTAAGAATACGATTGGATCTGTCTACGTTGGAACTGAAACAAGGGAAGTTTCATGTCAAACTGTTATTATCTTTAATATTTTATCCTTTAAATGTGATTTGGTCAAAATATACATAAACACAACAGTCAGCTGTGTATCAAACATGAACCACCTGTTCATTTTTAAGATAACGAGCAGAAAGGAAAATTAACATAATTTTTAAATGTTGAAAGTTTTGACAGGATCAGAGAATCTGGAGTGGATTGTTGTACTTGTAGAATCCGTTCAAGGTTTTTGGGAGAAGGTCCAAGATGATAGCAAGTGGATAAAAGAAGGTCAACGCGCTGTAAGATAACAAAAAAGCAGCAGCATCATAAACGGCTGCTTGTAGGAACATATTTATCAATCCATTTACCACCTGAGCAGACGAGAAGCAGACAATCACAACTGGAGCATCAACTGCCAGTGAACAGGAAAGTGACGATCCACTTCACAAAAGTTCTGGATGGATCCTAAGAGTGAAACCATGCTGCCTTCCTGCTCACTATCAATAACTGTCATGTCCACTCAATTACTTCTGTTCACACCATGTGGAAGCAGCCTATCGCAGGAGATCTTTAGATTACACCGCTGCACGACCGCACGAACAATCACAGATAAAATAAAGATCACCTTTCAGGCTAACATGGATAACCCTGTCCTGTTTGAAGCAAAGTATCCGAGTTACAAACAGCAGCGTTTTCTCCAATAATACCAATGATTTTTGTTTGATTTTTTCAGGTGCTTTGACTCCACCAGAGCAGGAACGTCTGACAATGAAGAATGAACCAGAATATCCGGTTCCTGACATAACATACAATACACCACCACTTCAAATGGTATGAAAATGACATGCACGTACATCTTTAAGTTAAGTATAAAATAAAATGGACCTCTGTAAAATTGTAGTTTATTTAATTTAAGTAATAAAGTGTAGTCAAAGAGGCAAAGACACTCTGAAACCAGGTTTTCAGTGCAGTGTTTCCTCGTTTATTGAGGTCAACAGCCAATCAGGACGCAGAATACAAAAGCAAAAAAGTGTCTGCAGGGAGCTTTGTTATGTTATTCCTATAAAGATGGACCTTTTCATATTGTTTTATTTATTTTTTTAATTCCTTGTGTAACCCCTGGTGGTTACTCAATGAACTGCATCTGACTTCAGTGAATTTCTTTTTCAAACAAGCTTCAACCTGGAAGTCAAAGAAAGGCTTTAGTTTCACTCTGAGATGTGGTTGGTGGCATCACAATGGTCATGTTTGAAAAAATGTTGGTATGCTGATGGATTTTGATGGAAGTGGGAACGTCAGTGTTAAATATGTACCATCATACGAAGTGTTCTACATACTGCAGTGGAGACGGAACGCCTTTAACAACCTTGGGAACTCTGCCAGTCGAAGGCCACATAGAAACACATATCTCTGCTATTGTTCAAACATTCTTTTGGGTCTGAATAGTTTGCTGCTCTGGAACGGGCTTGGATGACCATGTCGGTCTCTTCTCCATGTAGTTAGTGAGTTTCAACTTTCTCTCTGCGTTTCTCTGTTGTGATGCTGGAGGTGCAGCTAGACAGATGGAGACAGGGAGGGAGCCCCCTAAGCCCCTGCAGTAGGGGGTTATCTGCATCAGGCAGAGGGGCTGACAGAATAAGGCCATGCGATGCTGAGACAAGCTCCTCAGCCGGGTCCAGGAGGAATTGGGCCAGCCTGATGCCACCTGGTTCCCAATGGGATGCTCCAGAGTTCGAGCATTCCCAGGTTAAAAGATCCCTGCTGTAGTGTGATTGTGACTCTTTTCATCTATTATGTAGCTGTGTCTATTTCTGAAAGCAGGAGGGATGCAGGGAGGAGGAAATGAGTAATCAAGCTGGATAAGATAATCATCACAGGAAATATTCTTGAGTTCTAAATTCAGCTGAATGCTCCTTTCATAATTCAGGTAGCAGGGCCAAGACAAGACCTTTTCTACTTTTATTTCAATGTGAGAGAATGTTTCTAAAGGGTGCCTGTTACGGGAAAAAAACAGCTTGAGCTTTTTTGTGACTCCAATTTGTGAGCTCATTCCATAGTTTTTGGCATTTTTCTGATTTCAGAGACTGAGCAGAGGTAGAGGCCATGACACACGGACCACTACCTTTCATATCAGAGCCACTAGAAGCACACATTTCCCAAACTTAGACCTGTAGATGTGACTCATACGTTTTATGTTCTCTGAGCCTCAGGGCTGCTCAATCAGAAGACAACTGCTGCTGTCTGTTGTCGTCAAAAGACATTTCAATTTGGAGGCTGTCCCTGGAGTCAAGGCAAATTACCACTTCAAAAAGCCCAGGTTGTTCCCGGCAGGGTCGACCAGGCACGCTCTCTGCCCCTCCCTCTGTCTCTCGCCCAGCTGCTTAGCAATGCTGATGAGGGCTCGGCCTCCCCGGGAGCCCGCCTGCCCTCTCCATACTAACAAATCTGCAGGAAAAAGGGGAAAAGTTCCTCTTTATTTTTATAAGTACGTTCAAGTGCTTGCTAGCTTTTAACCGTTATTTCTATCAGACCCAGGAAGTGAAGGGAGAAGGCAGAGTTCAACCGGACGGGCTGTCAGTCCACTGATGGGGCACAAACCACACACCAACTTTAACCGCTCCGTGCCTGTCCTTATTTCCAACTTTATATAAAAAATATTCTTGAATGTCTTTCCATTCAGGGTGATGGTAAATGGTATGTAATAATGACATGTGTATGTATGTAATATTTAATGGTATGTCACAAATTTACAATGTATGGAAAGAAGGGGTTTAGCATGATTTGGCCTGCAGAACAAGGTCAGAGCACGCAGATGAAACCCACACGTGGATGAGGACAACACCCAAAACTCCCACAGCTGGGATTTGAACCTTCAATATATAATGTTTGTCTTATTTAAGTATATACACGTATACACCTGAACTACATACTACATCATTTATGTGAATAAGAAACCAAAGACTTGTGTTTAACTCCAGCAGGTGATCTTTGGACATCGAGAGGGTGGATGTGTACAAGTACCTGGGCGTTCACATCAACAATAAACTGGACTGGTCAAATAACACAAAGGTCCTGCACAAGAAGGGCCAGAGTCGCCTCCACCTCCTGAGGAGACTGAGGTCCTTTGGTGTGTGTAGGCCACTACTCAAGACCTTCTATGAGACTGTCGTTGCATCAGCAACTTTCTATGCTGTGGTCTGCTGGTGTGGAGGAATCAACGAAAGGGACAAAAAGAAGCTGGACAAGCTGGTGAAGAGAGCTAGCTCTGTCCTGGGCTGTTCCCTGGACTCAGTGGACTCTGTAGGTGAGAGGAGGATGCTGACCAAGCTATCCAGCATCAGGAATAACCCCTCTCACCCCCTGTATGCGACGGTGAGGACCATGACGAGCTCATTCAGCCAGAGACCGCTGCACCCCCAGTGCAAAAATGAGCGCTACAGGAGGTCCTTCATCCCAACAGCAGTCAGACTATACAACAACACAGTCTAGGACTGTAGAAAACCGCTGCTGCCATTTATTGCCTTATTTAATACGTTAACTTATTACCTGTACTTTTACTTCCAACCTGTATTGCTATTATTTTTTATTCTTACCCATTGCTACCTTGTTTTTTGTACCCTTCCAACTGCTATTTTTCTTGTTTTTGGCTGCTGTGACAACCTAATTTCCCCCCGGGGATCAATAAAGTCCTATCTATCTTATCTTATCTTAAGAACGACTGTGGTAGAACCATGAGCCAAAGATGGAGCTTTGTTAATGCAGTGAGGAGACTGATCTGAGTTAAGACAGATTGGAGGAGTGCGTCTGCTGTTCTGTTTTGTAGGTTTTTGTTCTGCTGGCTGATAATGACTGATGCCTTTTACGCGCAGTTTCTCCTTGTTTATCACAGAGAGAAAGAAGCCACACAGTAAGTTAAGCAGACATTACAGGGCCTGGCGGAAAGCTGACAGGGACTGAAAGCAAACTGTTGTCTGAGCTGACTGACCCTCTGGAGTCACAACATGTCAACACCACTTTGGCGTGACAACGGCTCTGCTGAAAGGCTCCGCTTTGCGAAATCACTGCTAATCCAGAATTTAACAGTCAATCAAAGATTAAAGGTCTGTTGGATGAAAAAATAAACTTTTATGTATCATTAAACAGAAAACAGCGTGCTTTCATTCAAGTAATGAATGTCATGCCACAGACTGAAACGCCCCGGCGTGAGAGGGGCTGTCATGTTTCAGTCTTTTCTGCTGCTGTTACTGTACAGAAGAAACCAGGTACTGCAAGAAAAACATCCGACTGATAGGTGGTTGTTGTTTTTTCTGACACGTGAGTCCCTGCTGTTTTCAGCCCCTGTTTATCCATTGAATCAGCAGTAAGGGGGGGTTGCTGTTGTTTTATGAGGATGCTGGTATCTGTGAGGGGGGGCCGAGGCGGATAAAAACTGAGCGTTCAGCAAAAGTTGGAGAAGCGTGAGTTTAAGCTCTTGGCCTTATCCCCAAGATGCCAGTTATGGTTGAAAACCAGGAAAAACTGGTGGGTGCAGGTGGAGACAGGATTTTATTGAGGAATAACAGCTGCTTACAAGTTTTTAAAAGACAGTCCTGAGCGAGTTTGCACAACAACGTCTCCAAAAAACATTTGTGTCTTGCACTGTTAAAAGACTTGTGTTATTTCTTCAACCCAATTGGGTTATTCTTGTTGACATTTATTTTTGGGTTACTTTTTGGAATACTACTGATTTTTTGGGTCATGGTGGTTCCATTTGAACCCTTTTTTTTCCTGAGATTTTTTTCCTACTGAGCTCCAAGAAGCCAGAAAAAGTCTTAGTGCCAGTTTGGTTACAAACAAGCTAACTTGGGATATTTTTAACACTTGTGCTATCAAAGGTGGATAAAGGTGGAGAGGTTTTCATGTAATCCATGAACACCTGTGAAGATTACAAATCATTGAAGCGCACTGTCTTTTGGGGTCTAGATCAGTGTTTTTCAACCAGTGTGCCGCGGCACACTAGTGTGCCGTGGGAGATGGTCAAGTGTGCCGTGGGAAATTGCCCTCAACTGAAACATTTATGATCTCCAGGATTTCACCTCTTTGTTCATCCAAACAAGCCCTAAAAAACACTAAGAAATAAGGAATATGACAGATCATAAAATACTTTTTTCTTGTGTTTATTTGATTCTATTAAAGACATTTTGATAAAATGACGGATTTAGCTGCAGCTTAATTTTAGCAAAAGTCACGCCCCTTTAACTGTCTCCACCAATTATTCTTGGATTCTTAATCACGTGTCATCAGTCTGACCAATCAGAAGTGGTTAAAGTCTTCACTTCCTTGTTTAGATTCTGCTGATAAAGTCGCTCAGTTTCAAATAAAATACCAGCTAAAGCTCGTCTTTAGCGGTGTAGCTTTCCATAGAATCCGGTATCAGACCGTGGAACAAGTGATCAAAACAATAAAGCTCAGAGAAGCTGGTCGTTCTGCATTCGGCGGATTATTGAACTACATCTCCAATGATGCATTGGGTTAAAAGTAACCCAACTCGTCTCTCCTCTTAACGTCTTGAAACCACAACGAACACAAATCAAACAGTTTTTAAATCTTTTAACTTAACTTTTATTACATCTTTTAGAGAAAAAAACAGCTGCAGCTTCCAGCGTTTTCTGCCACAATTATAAAAAAAAGAATGTGAGATTGTGGAGGAACTGTTCAAAACAGACTGAGTTTCTCCCGTTTTTTTTTTTTTGTTTTTTTTTTTTTGAATGCTGGTGTGCCGCAAGATTTTTGTCAAGGTTTAAGTGTGCCGCGGCTCAAAAAAGGTTGAAAAACACTGGTCTAGATGACCCAACTTCCAATGTTAAAGTGCCTAGGATAGCACAAGGGTTCAGTTGCATAATTTGTATGTTTAGCCTGGTGTTGTTTGGTGTTAGTTAAATATCCTAGGTCTTCTATCAACTTGAGGCAAGATTGCCATTGAAAAAATTTCTTCATATTTCATCTTAAGAACCAGAACTCTGGATTTCTCAAAACCCACACATGGTAAATAAAATCCCTGTAAATTCCCACACATGCCTGCAGACTTGGACAAAACCTCCAGTCATTCGCTGTGTTTGTTTTTATGGTTTCAAAGTTCTTGTCATTCGCTGACTTAGTTTGTTTTTCAACTCAAACTCAACTCAATTTGAAACAATTTTTAGTTGTGATTTTTGTTGTAACTGAGAGACTTTATTGACCACGGGAAAAAGTACAAATTGCAATCTGGGTTGATTGGTTAAACTGATAATGTTTATGTTTGAGCCTCTACACTGCGTTGGCGAGGACAGTTTGATGGTGGAGCTCGCTTAAAAGGAGAACTTTTAGCCAAAGTTGTGGCAAAGCTGCAGTGATTGGACAAAGAGGCTGTGTCCAGAAAATGTGCAAAAATTGATGCAATTGCAACATCAATAAATCCTGGAGGGACTGTAACTCTTTTTGTTACACTATGAATACCCTCTTCTGCAGGTGTTTAAAATATCATCACATAAGACAGTTTTTTGGCGGATTGGCTCCAGTAACCTCTGGAACCTTATACAGGACTCCGTGGGGAAAGATTATGGGTGGATGCTTGAAGAGGCACAAAAAACTTTTCATTTCCAGACCTTGATTGGAATCACAAAAAATGAATAAACATTGTGCATTAAAGATATTTTAATTGGTAATGAATACTGATCAGTATTTGTTGCCTCAAATTAGCAGCACATTCATGATGAAAATGTTTTAAACACATTTATTTATAAATGGAGATTCATGCAAACGTGAAGGAAACAGAGTTCTGCTTGGAAACTCAGTAAAGGCAATCACATGACCCAGAAATGTGCATTGGATGTGTTTTACAAAACGTTGTCAAATAATGGAAAGATGCGCATCTACATCTGTGTGGCTATAGAACATGCATGTTCACCACCAATACTGATCCAGTAGATGTGGAGAAAACTGCAGAGCAGCACAGTTGGATGCTCATGATCTTTAGCCTCAGGCGGTGCTGCATGAGAAACACTGCCAACGTGTTCAGTACATCCTCACATTATAACTTTTGTTACACCAGTACAGCCATCTGACATGGTATTACATAAGCTGTAAATCAAAACTGAATCTTCTGGGCACGAGCCTCTGTTGGACAGACAATCTACATGTGTTCTGTGATGAGATGACCCATAATTCTATTAGAAAACAGATGTCAGTTTTTACACCAAAAAGAAAGAAAACCAGTCTGTGATGGAAGGAGCACACATCATTGCACATGACATAAATTAGTGGCTCCAAACCCTTTTTAGACCACAGACCACTTTAGTGTCAGACAATATTTTCACAGACCAGCAGACTGAGAAGATGGCCTCTAATTATTTTAGCTTCCCATTTCTAAAAAAATCTATTTTCCTAATAAAATGGTCTTATATGAAATCTAGTTTAAAGAATATGCCAAGTAAGGTAGTCTAAGCAAAAGATCTGACAAGCACATGTCGAGTAGAGGATAAAATCTTGCTCAAAGCATAAAAGAATATGTTGAATAGCTGCGTTTACATGGGCAAAAGGAATCGGAAAGAACGCCTGATCGGAAAGAAAATGTGTCATGTAAACGCGCCATTCGGAATACTCTGCCCCGATCAGACTCTTTCGGATCAAAATTTCTTTCCGATCGAGATAGGTGGCTTATACCAATCGTTTATCCGATCGTTGGTCATTTAAACGGTTCATTCCGATCGTGTGTCACTACTGCTCTGGTTTGCGTCATGCATAGATGGTGTTTTGCTGAGAGAAAGCTTTGGAGCTCAAACGGGACCGACCAGCTGCTCTGCGGACGCCCCGTGAAAAGCGCCGCTCCGCTCTCGCCCTGCTGCCTCTCTGCCTCTCTTACACCCCTCACGAGGGCGATGCGGGGGAGGAGCGCTTCGGTCCACTGGCATCCGAGCACCTGAGCTCCAGGCTCTGGTGCTCGGATGCCAGTGGACCGAGTGAGCAGAGCAACCGGATTAATAACTTTGCGTTTGAGGGGGGGTGGGGGGGTGCTTTGTTGACCACACGGATTAAATAAAACGATGAGCAAACAGGCGATTCATAATATTCACAACATTAGTAAAAACACGTTTGGAAGATCACCTTGTATATTACCGAGCTGCTGCATAAATGTATGTTGACTAGCGGTTTATTTACAACGGGACGCATCTCCTCTTCCGGGATTTTTTTTTACCACTACTGCGCATGCCCAAACGATTCATTCTGACCGAAAGTGAGAGCCCTGGGAAACGCTTGTTTAATCGGAAAAAGGTTTTCTGTGCCCATATGCACAGGTGAATTTTAACCCGACCATTGATCCCGATCAAGATATTTTGCCCATGTAACCGCGGCTAATGTCTGCCTTTTAGTTGGAAGCAAACTGTAACTTTTTAAGGGAAAGTTGAGTTAATTATTGTGGACTACATCCCTTACATTGCAAGAAAAAATTGATTTTTTTTTTTTGTTACATTGGTCTGGAAGCCCCCTTGAGCTGAAGAAAAAATGCTCCAGAGTGACAAAGCTGGTCTGTGTGAGAAATACAGAAAAGCAATCAACAGCAGTGTTTTTCACAAGCAAACACAAATGCAATGTTTACTTTTGTGCTATCCTATGGGGTCAAGATGACCACTGATGTGTTCTCCCTACCATGACAAAGGTGGATAAAGGTGGAGAGGATTTCATGTAATCCATGGAAACCAGTGAAGATCACAAATCATTGAAGGAAAAGGCTCAGCGCACTGTCTAGTGGGTCTAGATGACCCAACTCCCAATGTTAAAGTGCCTAGGATAGCACAAGGGCTATTAGGTCTATATCGTGTTTTTCTTACGCCTTTGAGAGTAAACTATATCACATATATGATAATATATCACCTTTGGCACACTAAAGAACAATTTTTTAAATGAAATGTGGGTTATTTTCACAGCCAATTTTCCAACGCAGAACTAAAATGACTCAGTCTCTTAGGCTCCGCCTTTCGCTCCTGGTGGGTTCCGCCCATTTCATGACGTCATCTTAGAGTCGGCCTCGGCAGCGTGTCTGCGTTTCTCACATGAAAACTAACTACATCCAAACGTTTGCTAAATTGGATGTGCATATTGTGAGGCCTTAGAGAATGGATCACAAATGGATCAAAATACCGCTTTGGGGTTTCTTTTTTGAAGAATGAACATTATAATACACTTAAAAGCTCAAAACATTGATTGGCGTGATATTGGCCCTTCAAATGCAGCTGAATTTGTCGGGTATGTTTATTTTTAAAAAAAAACTTTTATAAAAAACACACCAAGCTCTATTGAAAAAAAAATAAGTTTGTGCTCAAACTGTTCTTTTTATGAATGGTTTGAAGAGTCTCACTTTTCAAAAAGTCATACTTATCATGGAAAAAAAGGTGTCTTGTGTCAGTCAGCAGTGCTTTCATTCAATGTGAGCGGCTGTTCCTTTTTTGTCTGTTTTTTTAAATGCTTTTAAATAAAATGCTTTTATTTAAAGTGCAACAGAAATTTTCCAATGTGAGGCCAATGTACAAATATAGTATAATGTCTCCACACGTAGCACCGCACAAAAACCAAAATTATTAGGAAGAAGTTGTTAAGAGGTCAACTTCAACACGAGTCAGCACATTTGTCTGGTTTTTGGGTCACCAGGCTGTTTGTTTTCCAACGTTGTGCTGTTTTGTCTTTGTCCATGAAGGTCTCACCCTGACAGAGACGAGATCTTTCTCTGCACAGATGGACTGATGATCTGAGCATGGGAAAGCAGGGTCGTGGCCTTGTATGGTGGAGTCTCTTACCTCCTAACCTCTGCTCCTCTTCCTCTCAGCTCCTTCTTTCCTCTGGTGCTGTGATAAGAAATGCCTGAAAGACCTTCCCTTCCACTGGTGGTGGGAACGCAGAGATAAGGCGGGTGCTGTGGCGGCTTGCGGGCCTTCTCCAAGGAACAGGGAGTTCACAGAATCTACTGATAATGTTGTAAACCAAGGCTGAAGGTTGCAGCTTATGTATTTGTAAAAATCTAATTGTTATTTTTGTGTTCATCCAAGCTTGCTGCATAAACACAGCATATTAGTCATTTAGTGTGAAGCTGAATGAATTTAAAACATCTTTTGAAAGTGTGTGCATCAGAGTAACGGATGGATGCTTGGGTTTGATTAAATGGATCCAAACAGGTCAGGGTGACCCTGGTTGGAGCAAACTGCCTCAACCTTGATTTACTTTTTAACTGTTTTTTAAACAGTTGTTTTGTTCAATAAAAGTCTTCTAGGGAGGTACGTTTTACTTTCAACATATTTTCCCAACTCATAAGAGCAGTAAAAGAAATTACTCAACCAGAACAATTGATGACATTTCTCTAACAATTTTATCTTTATTTGTAAAGAAAAGTTGCAGGATCTGAGAGCTTGTAAAGAGTTCTTTTTTACTTCCAATTATTCCTCTTTTAGGCCTGAAACTTGCATTATTTTTTTTTTTTTAAAACATCACAGACTTGAAGTTTTTTGTTATTATTCAGGGTTATCTAACACTTATATATCTATTTTGCCTTGAAAACTAATTTCAGTTTTTGATTTTTAACAAAAGCATTTTAATGAAACCATTTAGTTTAGATTCTGAACAGCTTAGAATAGTTTATCATAAACACATATGATGTGATGGGACATTATGCATGAGCTGTTTTGTTTGATGTGAATTAAGTTTGCAGATCAAATCGCACAATAACCAGTGAAAACATGGAGACATTTCCATCCCGTCTCAGCGCAGTGTGCGTACAGCTTTGTGCCACTTCTCTTTGCTGTTGTGTGAGGCTGTGTTAAGGGGAGGGTAATGAGCTGTCAATCAAAGGCCTGGGTCTGATCCATGCTTAGTTTCCATAGAGGACAAACCTGCTTCCCCACTGGAAGTGGAGTGGTGACGGCAGCTGATTCTAGCAGAAAAAAGAAACACATTTGCATCCCAGCAGCTTTTTTCTCCCTGGAGTTGCCATCACCTCTTCAGTTCGACAGAAAATGTGATTATCCCCCTTCATGTGGTTTATGTCAAGGAAAGGTGTGAGTGCGGTGGAGGAGCTGCTTGTGGTCGTCTTTGCGCTCATCTCTCAGCTGGATGCGCGTCGCACATGCCTGACACTTTCTCTCATTACTACATACACGACTCCATGCTGGAGCAGGCGCTGTCACACATACGTCTTCGAACACAGAGCCTCGTGCACGCCCACACACACAGGTGAGGCCAGATGTGATATATTTATCAGCTTATCACCACCATACAAAGGAGGTGTTAGATTGTGGTCTAGAGTGGAGAAACTCATGCTTCAGGAGCCTCTTTTCTGCTAATAGCGGTCCAGATTGTGTGAAATATTGATATGCTGAAGACAGGTGTGAAGAGGGTGTTTGCTTTCCAAGTGGAGCACCTATACAGCTGCCTTGAAGTGAAAAGGAGGATGAACAGTGATGTTCACCCCCAGAAATGACACTATTGTTCAGTTATAAGACATAAAAATTGGAGTACTATGTCCTGAAGTTTCACTTCCATGAATCAAAACTCTTTTCTTCTTGAAGATCCTTGTAGGTGTATTGTCTCCTCCTGCACCTCTAGTCTCTTATGATAAGTTTTACCTGTTTTAAAAATCTAGTGAAAGTGAAATTTGTTCAAAAAGTTGAATTTTATTTATTTAAATACCCTGCGACAGACTGGCGACTAGGCTCCGGCAGCCTTGTGACCCCGAAAGTGACAAAACGGAATAGAAAATGAATGAAAAATGAATGAATGAATACCATTGTTGATCAAATTAAAATTAAAATTGCCGTATAACTTAGCAGTCATTTCATTTTTTGTCTGGGACTCTAGTTTGTAGCTGGTTTTACTTGTTACATGAATAATACCTAGTTTAGTGAGTATCGCTTCCATTAGCTGTGTTTCCATTACACATACGTCAAAGCTTTATTAAAATTCTAGAAATGTCGAAGAAAAACAACATTTTCCAATTACTCTGTTTCCATGAAATCATAATTATGCCAATAAAACACAAACCAACTCACATGATAATTCATTCAGAAACACGGTGATGGACGTGACCAATACTTTGATTGACAGCAGATACATTCACATTTCTGCTCAACATCATCTATCAAAGGAGACGTCGGCGTCTTCTGCCGTGGAGTGGCGAGCTCTGTACACGTGGGAAGGGCTACGGATGAAGCCGTTTTGGGAAATGGTGGTTGGTGATTTTCCAGAGGAGCTCCAACAATTCCACACGACTGTGTGACGCTGTGGGACCTCTGGTGGCGCCCGCTGTGCAGCGCCCAAGGCCCCAGATCCTACCTAGAAGATTGCTGTCCGTGCTTTATGGTTGTTCTGCTATGTGACTCATTTAATTTGTACAATTGAATGGGTGGCAGTATGGCTCAGGCGGTAGAGCAGATCTTCCAACAACCGAAGGGTTGGCAGATCGATCCCCGCCCTCCCCAGCCAGCCATCGCCCCATGAGCACAGCCAGCCTGCAGCCCACCGTTCCGCCCAGGGAGGGGTCAAAATGCGGAGAAGAATTTCCCCATTGTGGGATAAATAAAGTATCAATAAAAAGTGTTTCCATTGCAGTTTTGAGAAATATGGCTTTTTTGATGTTTCAAAAACACTTCCTTCAAGCACAAAAACTTTTTTTTGATAAATGTGGGTTATTTCAAAATTGACGTGTTTCCCATTAGGCAAATTTACTATCACAAATCTAATTTGCCCAATTTGATAGGAAACACAGCTATCAATAAACACCCTTTTGTTTAGCTATTCAGTTCTTTCCATGTGAACAAACAGCCCAGTCTTTGTTACTGTCTGTTTTCAGTCAAGGCTGAAATAATTGTCTTTGTGTTTTTAGTGATCAAATGAACACAAGTTCTGTTGACTGATACAGTTTTAGTAAACACGCCCCTGTTCTCACTCTGAATCTCAAAAAACTATGCACAGTGCTGCATAATCTGAACCCTTTGGGATGTGCTGTGAATATTTTATAAATCGTAGAGGAGGATTAGTGGAGATTGGTTCATAATTGCCTGATAAAACAAAGCTCTGCATGTCATTCAGGCATTTTTCAGAACCTTTTTATGCAGATGATTTTAAAGCGTCTTCACTTGTCCACGAGGAGACTCAATTATTTAGATTCTCTGTCTAATTAGGCTTTCAAAAGCTCATTGACTTCCTCAGGGTTTTATTTAAAAATATGTACATTTTCATCATTAGAAGGACTTCTTTCAACCTCTGTCATTGACATTCTTTTTTAAGCTCACTAAAAAGCCAAAAACAGATTTAGTAATTAAAGGTATTTATTATTCTGTAAACTGAAATAGACAGAGGTGCACTTTCATTTGAAAGGAAATATCCACTTCAAAATGCTCTGATTAAAGTATTATGTGGTTGGACTTTTAAAAGGAAACTGAAAAAGGCAGGTTCAGTGAAAGCCTTTTCCCGCTGCAGTTCTCAAAACACGGCATAAAGCGCCCACACTCAATAAAAACATTCCAGACCTCAGAAAAACCACTAGAACCCAAACATTTGTCAAAGCTCTTGCCCCTTTTCCACCCCCTCTGTGTTTGGCCTCGGGGCGTCTTTGTTCTGCCTCCCCGTGCCGTGTGAAACTATCACTTCAACTGTATTTCATTGTATTGTGAGTCCACAACGCCTCCAGAGGTGTGTCGGAACGCCACAACAACTGAGTGTCACTTGAGTGGCGTCTGGTTCGACGCTGTGGTCTGTCATAAAGTAGTTATTTTCTATCAAAAGTAATTGACTTATTACAACTCTTGAGGTTTTCATGTTTTGTAGATAAACATGAAAACACCTTTGCAAAGCAAAGATGTTTTGAAGTTAACGAAGATCCCAGCTCCTCTAGCATAAGACGAAAGCAGAATCCCACATGCTCACATGTCTTTGTGCCCGCTGTGTCACATGATCACCAGACATTTGCAGTGATCTGAAATGTCAACTAAGTGGTTGTCAAAAACCTTTATTAATGGTTAAAATTTTTGAAGTTTTCTGTGTTTTATGACTGTGATATTCAACGTGGCACAGAATGACTCCAAAGAGAACAAAAATATGAGCTTGAAAGGTTAAACAAGGAGCAAAACCTCCTTTTCCGCTCTCTTCTATCGTATCCAGTTAGAGACTTAACAGATTCATAGCTGCTACTTTGAAGTTGCCCTTTCAGTCTCAGACTTTTCCCGTCATACATCTGCAGATGTTGTCAGCTGATTAACTTTAAAGTTCCACATGCACAGATTCAATAAAGAGAATTTTTACAACAGATTACCTGAGGAGCCGGTCAAAAAAGCTGCTGTATTAAGCAGCTTGAAAACACCTCTTTTCACATGAGGAGTGGAAAAGATTAGAGAGCAAGTGTGAAATTGTGTGTCACAGCAGCCGCTTGAGCTGTTGAATTACACTGAGACGCCATAATCTTGGACTGTGACTTTTTTTTTGAGAGAGAGAAATGCACTTTACCTAAAAATAATCTCTGCACTCAGTCACCAAAGCCGCTCGTGGACTGCAGGAGAAAACAGCTGCAAAGAAAAACAATTCTTCTCTCGGCTTCTTCTTTGTTTCCCTTTAATTGACTTTTTAACAAGCTGTGCCCGCGTTGACCAGCGACACGCTCTCAATCCCAGCAACTGTTCACACGCAAGTACAATTCCTCTGGTGGCTGTGGTGGAGAACTTATTAAAATTGTGTGTGTGTTAAACATTTTTAATTTCTACACCAATGAGCAGTGTGCAGCGGAGGAGAACTGAACAGCATGTTTATGGGCATGAGAATGGCGACCTCTGGATTTCTGCGCGGGGAGGTCACACTGGTCTGACGTTTTACTGGATCAAACTGGACGGTCTGAGTGAAAAGTTGTGCCATGAGAATCATCTGGAGCTGCAATCAATAAAACTCTTGGTCAGTTGGGAGAGCCTGAGCTTCCAAGCAGCTTTCCAGACCGATTCATCCATCAATCAAATCGAAAACAAAAGCATTTATGTCAAACGTAACTAACTTTTCAACTGATGACAAACAATCAGTGTTGACCTGTCCTTAGGACATAAACTGTATCACAGAAGGCATGAGAAACATATCCCAAAGATAACAAGACCAGTAAATAAACGTCAATTTCATGTATGACTTTTTAAATGCATCATTTTCTTGTTTATTTCTTTATCATTATCCAATAATGCTGTTATCTGACAGCTTTGAATATGAATGATCAAGTGTTTATTAAAACCAAAACTAAACAGTTATTGCCATAATGACACTTTTTCTGATCAAATCTTCAATGAAAGTCAGTAAAAAAGCAAAAGGGGGGCAAAGTACAAGTTTAAGGTCAATTTCTCAGTATGAATGACCTTGGGAGAATTTCAGGTAGGCGGCTCAGCAGTGTGTTTACCTGTTTACTCCTCCCCATGGAAGGTTCTGCCCAATGACCTCACCTGTTCTGTGACCTACTTAAGAACCAGGTGTGCGCTCTACGCCCTCTTCATCCTTTACCACTAGAGCTGCGTTTGTCGCCCCACCCTCCTCCCCAGCTTCCACCTGTGAGCTCTGTTAGGGGTAGTGTTGTATCCCAAGTTTTCTATGGAGATCATGATTTATTGTGTCTGAACGGAGCCTTTTGCCAAACTAAAAGAAAATCTGGAAAATAAAGCTGCATGAGTTGTCTGACTGAAGTCTTCTTTACTGCCTTTCTGCTGTTCCGTTTAAGGGGAGCCATAGCGAATCCTTCTATGTACACAGTGAAGCACAGGAGAAAAAAATTCCTTTTTAACAATGTATCTTAGTCTGTTAAGTCAGTAATTTAGCCCTCTTTTTATTATTTTTTATTAGGATTATGTTGTGTTTAAAATCAACCTTTTTTATGTCCAGCGTCTTGTAAAATATAATGTAAATGTAGGAAAAATAAATAATACTTTTCATGTTTTGTATTCTGTGTATACTCAAAATCATCACAAAAATGTTGTAGTAAATTTCTAAACATCAAACTACATTCTGGCGCATCACAAACACAAGATTGTATTGCACAATAAGAAGGTCATTCAGTTTAAAAAATGGATCCAAAGGCATTTTTAAAAAAAGTGAAGAATATTCCATAGTAGTCTCTGAAAAAAGCAGGAGTGAAGGCATAAATGAGCACCTCCCACAGAGGAATGCTGGGAATTTCCTCTGTCAGCTGATTAGATTTGAACAATCACACCTCCTCCTGCAGGTTCAATTAGTGCCACTTTCAGCTAAGTAGAGTTAATGCTTAATACCGTTTAATTTTAAGTCACCAAACCAAATGTTTTAGACCTTTTGACAAAAATTCAAATTACTATGTCTTCAATGTGCCACATTGTGGAAACTTCTGGTGCTTCCTGCCAGAAATTCACCCAAAACACGATTTAAAGAGGTCCTGATTTATTTTTAGTCTACTGTTTATTTGCTTGCCTGCCTTAGCTGTCACATAGGTGTTGGATATGCAACCAACCCAAAGGGTAAGCAGAACTTCTGGGAGACGCTGGCTTCCTCTCAAGTCTCTCCTCTCACCTTTGAACAGACTATATCTCTCCATCTCTGTAACTCACAGGAGCTGGAGTGAAGAAAACAGAAAAAAACAGATACTTGAGCCACTCATGTTTAGTTCATGAGAGAAAAGTCAAACCTTTCCTTGTAATTTTGCTGTAGTGGAACAACCATAAATAAAACTAATGAGCAGAACTCTGCAGGCCAGGATCAAACAAAAAGAAAGAAATGGTCTGTGCTTTTGTTCTGCATATTGAGATGGAAATAGCAGTGGTGTGACACAGGCTCCCATGGGCCTTATATATGCCCTAGAACCAGGAATTAAAATGCTGTGAAAGTGGAATTGCTCCTGTTGGGCGGCTGTGGAGGAGTCAAAGTTTGGACTCAGGGTTCAGCACCCAAAGGAAGGTTCCTCTCTCCACAGCAACGCCACTTCTGTCACCATCCCGCCAGCCCTTGATTTAAATCGACAGGAGGTGCTGGGGCGACTGAGGGATGAAAGAGGCTGAAGGCGAAACAGTGACAGAGACCTCAGCAGCAGACAGAACATCTATAATGTGTGTCAGCACACAGACATGTGGGAAAAAAGGAGCCCTCACTTTGAGGCCATAATAAAAAGACAGATGCAAGCCAGTAAAGTTACCATCACAAATATTCATCAATGACTTCTTGTTTTGAATTATTCACTGCAGCAGTTCCCAAAGTTTTGGAATGAGAAGCTTTATAGAGAGGCAGAAAAGAAGACTTCAGTTGTTTCCCCCATTCTTTAATGCTTCTGCTGAATAATCCATGAATACCTCAGGTTTATGTTATTGGCCACAAGTTTAATTATTTAAAAATCTGGGGAGTTCTCTTTACTCAGACTACTGCAGCAGCCAAGGCACTGCTGAACCCAAAGAAAGTAATCAGCAACAAGAAGTTGAGTGGCACCAAAGTAATGAATCATTGATAAAGAGAGATTGTGGTTGGACCATGCTTGGCTCATGCATTTCAGGTCACCAGATTTCTTCCTCCTCTGTGAGCGGGATGTCAGGAAGTCTGGCTTTGAACACAGACACGTCTGGAGAGGTGTGATAGTCACAGAGCATGTTTTGTTTGTCAGGAGGCCACACAGCAAATGAGACGGCAGCTTCTCCTGTTTTTAAGTCTCTAAAACTGACCTTCAGACACACGTGGCAACCAGGTGACAAACTCAAAGCTGCGTTTGTCACGCTGTGGAGGAAGAACGCCCACCAAGGTGTCCTGATAAATATAACCACTGGACAAGACACGGCATATGGAGGGGAGGTTTTTCTGTCAAGTTCACGGCTCTCCTGAAATAAAATAAGTTGACAGATGCCTAAAATCATCTAAAAAGAGCTTTTTTTTTGGTTTGGGGAACTTCTAAACTTAGAAACACATGACTGCGTGCGACCTAACATAAAAACAGTCCTCATAAAAGCTGACATCCTGGCAGTATTACAGAAATAAAAGTACAAATACAAATGAGCATGTTCTGTCATTACTGTAATGCAAATAGCAAGTGTCTCTCTGAGCTGCACAGCATGCATGTAATTAGAGGCATGCATAAAAACCTTAAAAACTGTAAATATATAGGCAGAACCTAACTTTTAGAGTCTTTCTTTCACCTCAGCTGGACAGCAATGATAGCAGTCCAATAGCAACCCAACACAAGAAAAATATTTCAGCAAACAATGAATAATAATGACTAATGAAGACTGATTCAACTGATTCAACTTCAAGTCATTGTCCTCAGGATTAACTAAACCTTCCTCAACTAAAACAATTTAAAAGAATAAAAACAGGCGTTCCTGATATAAATGAGTCTCGTGAGTCAAGTTTCTTTGTGATAGTTGTGTGAGTATTTGGGGATATCTTTCACTCCCTGATCACATTACAAACATGCTTATTGTTCTTTTCTTGATAAGGCAAAGAAACAGCTGAAGAGGAGGAATCTTTGGTAAAACCTTTTGTGTTGCATTTACTACATGCATCCATGGCATGTTTCTTTAGAGCCAACAACAGAAAGCTAAAAATCCTTTTGCTTCTGCAATATTTGGATTTTTATAATTGTTGGCAATACTACAACTGTATATACAAATATAAGACTCTAAGATTGGGAAAAGATTTACTGTACTTTTTGCTATTTTAATAGATTTAAAGGTGAAACATGGTAGACAGCATTTTATCCAACAATTTAGAAAAACGCTACAATCTTAAGATGTTTGTTTTAAATGTCAATTTGGATGAAAATCTGAAAACAGTCGAAACACAAGCAACGCATTTCTGACACAGAGACAGATAAAAAAAATAGCTGGAAAACTTTAGCTTGTAAATAAATAAAGTTATATTGTGAATGTAACATGATGGGATGACTCACAAGCACAACGTCTCTCAAGAATAGAGGTCTTTCAGTCTCTGATATAGTACATAAAAATGTGAAAATAAAAAAGGCAACAGTCCATGAAGTTTGTGGTGCAACATCTGCCCTCGGATGACGTCTTCTTCAGGGAAAGCCAGGTGTGCTTCAGCAGGTCAATGCAGCAGGCTTCATGCAGAAGTCTCTGTCATCTGCTGCATGACACCTGCAGAGAACAGTTGGAGCTCCATCAAAGGAATACATGTGTCGAAGTTGACCTCAAACTCTTCAGATGATGGAAACCTAAGCATCAAGACTCCAGGAATACAGCTCATTGATGGTCAGACGTCTTCAAACTGGAAGATGGCTCACTGAAGTGATCATGCTGCTCCAACTCATTTGAGACCTCTCCATAGGGATTGCATTTGAAATGAGCCATTTTTGAATAAAAGTGTCCCGTTTCTCAATTTAAAGATTTAATCATCCTTTTTTATGTTGTGAACAAAATATTTAAGGTTTTTTTTTTTTTTTTTAATTTATGTTAATGAAATAAAAACCCCAAACAGTGCTAATGTAGTGTTTTTTTTATGCCTTAAGATCTGCATCCTCCTCTGAGGTGTTCATGTCGCACAGAGGAAGGAAGGACTTTTCACTGAGCTGCAGCCCAACTCGTTTACTCATACTGTTTGTGCATGTCTGCAAAGCCATGCCAATCACCTTTAATTACGCATTAAGTTGTGCTGCTAAAGTTGACTCGGAGTTCATCAATTCACATCAAGGACAACCCTGTAATAGACTCGTGTCGCGTAAATATAGTGGCTGTTAGTTTGCCAACAGCTTAGCAAGCAGCGAGCGTTCCTGGTGCTCTGATTTGATGCTAAGTGCTTCATCAATCACAATCCCAGACAGATCATTAGACGCTTCTAGGATGACAAGACCAGCCAAACCACCTACAGCAGATTGCTTCAGACCACCCCACCAAGCTCTAATTACACCCAAGGTTGGCAGTTATCAAAGACATGAATGATAAGTGAGCCACTCACTGGTAGCCATTAGTTAAAGAAACTCGCAACAGTCAGGGTTTTAAGTGACTTGCATTACATTACTTTAGATTTAAATCATTGCATTACTCTACATTGCATTTTCTACCTGAAAATGCTCCCGAGTCAAGGAAAACATGGTGTGTTCAACTCACTACAAACATCAATGCAAGATCTCAAGTTGTAAACATTTTTATGGATGTCTAAAAAGCATTATATACAATGTACATAATAATATACAGTTATTAAATACTAAACAATAAGGATTCTGACAATTATTGATAATATTACTTAGAGATTTCCAACAGAATATTTTACAATAGAAATAGTAGCATTGTGCTCAAGATAAACAAAGATCTGTACAGTTGCTACCATTAGATTTGAATCAATAAAAACAGTTTTAAAAACACATGGGCAAATCTAAACCACACTGCAAAATTCGCAGACAAAAAAAAGACGTGGTCAGTCCTTGATATACTGTGAAAAGCTAATTCCCATACAAAGCCTTAAGGTAGTATTTTTTTAAGTGCTTTGGACTTCAGGGGATTTTTAGATAAAAATATCTGCAACCAGAAACAAACCATTACTCAGCTGCATGTCCTCAGAGTGCAGGATTAGGCCGTGACAGATGCACCGTGCTGCTCCCTGCTTTACCTCCAATAAATAAAGCCTGTAAACGTGAATGTGTTTAGTGTGAGAAAACCACAGCCTCTTGTGTTTTTTGGCACTCCTGTTCTGGTAGGGGCTTGTATTGTGCATGTTTGTGAGTCCATTGTGCCGTTTGACAGTTTATCTTCCAGATGAGTGCAATACATACCAGAGCTGACAGGCATCAGCCAAGGTCACGGTTCACAGCGCCTTGACCTTTCTGTGCGCTGAATGAAGAGAAGCTGGAGGGAGCCTTTCATGAGGCATTTTCTTACACTCCATCATCAGCAACTCCAGGATCCAAGTGCCCCCTGGTGAGCAGAGCTGAGAATAGTCCCAGGGCAGGATGACTGCATCTCACTTTTGCATCAGACAAAAATTTTACTTTACTCTTTTTTTTTCTTTTCTAATTAAAACCCAAAAACAGGAGGTCAAACATGGCTTGCTCACATAAACAATCAGAGCATTTCTGAATTGCCCAGAGCTTCAGACTCCCTCCCATGTTCTGCTATGGATATGGATCCAGTGCCGCATCAATGAGCTTTGCCCCGAGAGGGCAGGACTGCTCATTCCATCAGACAGAGCAAGGAGATCACATGAATATCAGATCCCAGTGGAGCTGGAGCTTTGGCTGCTGCTTAAAGTCTGATCAATGAGAGAAACATGACCATGGCTGTTTGTTGTGCAGAGAATGACAAACTGTGAAATTCAGAAATGAGACAAGATGAGGAGAAGCATGTATACTGCAGAAACTACAGAATGTCATGTGTAAATAATTTAGAACAATGTTCTGCTTAGAATTTAATGGCTGCTTTTAATACCGGAAGAAACTCAGAACAACACCAAAACAAAGGAAAGGATCTATGCTGAGTGTGCAGACTGTGAAGATTTGACTGATTTAGCTCAAAGCAGAAGCTGCCTTCATTAAAAAGCAGTTTGTGAGTCCTGTAGCACCAAAGTGCTGCTCCAGGGGCCCATTTCCTCATATTAATGTCTGCCTAACACCGCAGCACAGTCAAGGGCTGGCTGTCCTTACTGACCACGATGGTGAAGCAAACACATGTCACATTTCCTGTACATTTTAAAACAGAACAATTTATTATCAAGAACAAGAATATCAAACAATAGGTGGGGCAGGGTTTTGAGTTCACTGCATTTTGACAACTTAAATATTTCCCTTCGGTCTCCTTATTCCTCCTCATGTTTGCCTTACTGTGTAAATATAGAACTGTTCAAAACCAGACATTGCAAGACTGAAAGTCAGTTTGTAAGTAAAGTGCTTTAAAGCCGGTTCCTGCTCTCATTACTGGCTGCAAAGTGGCTCTGCTGAAGCTGGTTTGTGGTCATTGCCAGTCAAACGTGCGCTTCACCAGCCTGAAAAAGGTTCGGTTGTGCTCGTGTAGGTAGGAGCGGAGCTGCTGCAAGACTGTGCTGTTAACAGTGGGATGAGGACGTCCCTTGGACTCGTGCAGACAGCGCTCTCGCCCATCACTTCGGATGCAGTAAAACCCCTTGGTCTGGTTGAAGTAGAAGTTGGAGGATATTATCCTTGGAGGCAGATTGAGGAAGCGCTCCACCTTCTGAAGCTCTGGCAGGGGATCTTGGATCAGTGCATTCCCATCCACTATGTGTATCTGTTCCAGAGAGAAGTGCTGCAGCCAGTTGCGCATGTGGATGTCATACATGCTCCTCTGAATAGCCTTGTATCGAGTGTTCAGGGCTCCGTTGCGCACTAACAGGTTCTCGATGGCTTGCACTGGTTTGTGGTTCTCCAGGCGGTTGAAGTACACCTGGGTGTAGTCGGAGATGACCCGCTCAGTCGGGTCTCGCAAAATCAGCAGCAGTTTAATGGATGAGTTCATGGCACGAATGCGCTCTGGAGCAAAAGCTGATGTAAAATAGCCGGGAGTTTTCTCAATGGTGATCTGGTGAGGATAAGAGTAGGGCATCAAGTCTCTGTACCACTCTAGACCCTTGGCATAGTTCTCGTCCCAGTCAAAGAAGTGCACCTCTGTGGCAGCAGCAGCGACATCAGGGTGGATGTCCAGCATCTCTAACAGTGCCCTTGTGCCTCCTTTTCGTACCCCAATGATGATACTTTGAGGGATTTGCTTGTTCGTTCCTGGGGGTGGAGACGAGGTCACTTCTTCAGAGATGTTGGATGGCAGATCAGGATCAAGGTCCATGGAGTCTTGTGTCATTGCAAAGCTTGCCTGAACAAACTCAGCTGGGGCAGCATAAGTCTGGAGAGCCAGAAGAAAGGCTGATGTGAGGAAACAAGCCATGGCAACAGACTGAAGAGTGGAGACCGGCAGGCAGGAGCGAGACAGGAGTTTAGCTCCGGACAAGATGTGTCTGTGCAAGCTGTGCAATGACAAGGGCATCAAGAAAAGCAGTCTTTGTCTGCTGCTGCAGTTCAACTGGTGAAGCAAAAACCAAATGCAGTTCACAGTACATCTGCGGAAAAGAACAAAGAAGAAAAAAAAGCTTTCAGATTTCAGGTCTATGAAGTAAATGAATGTCTTTGTTATTCTGAAATGACACTTTCCTCATTCCCTTGGAAAAGCAGTCCAGCCATAAATACAATCCAAGTCTATTATGAGTGTCATCTCAAAAAGATAATCCTAATTCAGGTGTCTTTTAGTTTCCTCTCATCTCCTGCTTTTCATCAGATTTTTTATAAAGTCCATTTCAATTGATGGTGCAATTCCTCTGGATGAAAAACTATTAACCAGGCAGCTCATCCTCTTTTGCCTCAGACACCTGAGACTGAAAAATCCATAAGAAAAAACTCCTTGTTGAGGTGACTTTGATTTCCTATGCATATACTGAAAAATTAACGGCAAAAAAATGAGGTACAGCAAGCAGGAAATGGTAAAAGATTTTGGGTGTTAAGCATTCCACAATAACACTATAAAGACACTGAAGACTCAGAAAGAAATGCCATTTATCACCTTTGCTCTAGAACTGAATACATTTCTTTGGTCTTGTTTAATTTGTTTGTTTCTTCATGCCTTTCATGCTCGCTTGTCAACTCATTTGACTGTACAAACTACGAGTGAATGTCTGATAGAACATTTTTCCTTGCTCTGAGGCAAGCAACCATGGCTTGAAGTGGAGGATTTCATAAATGTCAATGAATTAATTTAAAAAACAAAAGTCCTCTGTTGCGCTCCCCAGGAAAAACCAGCCAACAGATTTGTTTCTTTCACTGCACCAGTCAAAAGGACAGGGCTTGGCGATGCAAACATCCAGCCTCAACAGCAAAGGTCAAGGAAAAGTAGTGCAAATGGTAATGCAAACCCATCCTATCTACCTGGCAACACACAGACACACACTCAACCTGTTTATAAAAATAGTCTGTTCGGGACGTGTGAAACCAAAACTACATTTGGTGACTAGGTTAGATTTACTGCCTCGAAGTTTGTTATTCGAACAGGTTAAAAAGTCTGCCTATTCATTATCTTGCTTTTTATTTCCTTTAAAGATTTTAATGAAATATTAAAAACAACCCCAAAAACTGCCATAACCCTAATCAGTACTGGAAGATTGATATAACTTTGTTTTAAGGTCTGCGGAGACGAAGAGAGGTGGCCCTCAGTTTACTGAACATCTCCACCACGATAGACTTCAAGAACCTTGGAATTCTAAAGGATCTTCTCTGTCTGCCAGTCTGTGTTGGCATTGTCCCCCTTGAGCCATGATAGGGCAACTATTAAAGGAGTAGAACTAGACTGGATGAAGCTCAGAGTTGTTCTCAGTCTGAATCCTGATAAGTTCAATTACAAACTGGAATGAAGAACGGGGTCGTCCGCAGCCCGACCTGAAGAGGTGGGATTAGTGTTTAGGAATCTTGATCTTCTTGAACCATCTGCTCATCAATAGAGTCATCAGCACCAGAATCTACAAAAACAGACCCAGACAGAGGTCCTGGAGAAAAATAGAGACAGCTTTAATGGTGAAAGCTGAGAGAATCCATGACGACTGGTTCAACAGCAATCTCCCTGCATGTGCTCAGCCTTTACTTTTACATGGTGACCTGGTGCTAAAGAATCAAGACACAAGTTACTTCAAGAACGTTGTTCTAGCTCCTCTGGGACAAGGCGAGTTCTTCCAATCTGCATGACCTCTGGGTCACTCAAGCCTCACCCTACGGATGCAGAATGAAGCAATGTGTTCGGTTCTAGGAGGGACTTCTTTGTCCCTTGTTCTTCTATCAAGGCCTGATGAGAGTTCCACAAGAGGTTTATGTCTGTGAGGAGGTCTCAGGCTCAACCTTAATGTGATCCCACAACACTTGGTAAAGCTGGTCGTACAGGTTCAACTTGATCCAAAACTATCAGTAGACGAGAGGCTTCTTCTTCTGGTTCAGATGAGTAAAAAACTGGCTCTTGTGAGATTCTTAAGAATGATTAATAACATGGAATTCGTTTAGCACTCAGTAGTTGCTCAGAGGAGAGCTCTCCTCACGAGAGAGAAGATGACATGAGCAACCTTAGCAGCCTCATAATGGAATAGAGATGGATGCAGGGAAAATGGAGTCAAACACTCAACAAGGAATGCTCTGACACTTGAAGCTTATAAGTGTGCGGTCCTTTTGTGCAGCCTGACTGTTAGAAATGAGGAAAATAGATGAACAGAGTTTAGTTTGTGTGGACATCCTACGTACGGGCATCATACGTGCACATCCCGCACATGCAGTATTCGAGAGCATGGGGTCAGTAAGTTGCCAGTATGCACACTTACTAACAACTAGAGTGTGGTGTAAAAGCACCGTACGACAGCATTTATCCATATGTCATAAGAATACTTCACAACGCATTTACCACATGCACAATATAATGAACTTTTTCTACTATTTTACTACCTTATTCTATGTGGAATTTTCATGTTTTAGTACCATTGTTTTCCTTGTTGTTGCTTCATTGCTGTGTGTGGACTACATGGGAACATTAGCTGTAAAACATCAGCACATGTACTGAAATTTAAATCAATGTGCAGATTTGAATCAAAAATGAAACTTGTGTGTCCTTGGCTCCAACTGAGGCTCATTCAGAGTCCATAGAAAGCAGACAATAGGTGGGGCTATTTTTCACTTTGTGTACAGTTACTCAGACCATCTCTAAATTCAAACCATCTGAAGACAAATATTACTTGGACACAAAGTATTTCAAAAAGGAATTTTGGATGACATCTGCATGCTTGTCTTGATAGACTCAGTTTTAGTTTTTTTTTTTTTTGTATTTAGATGTAATAAAGAATGTCTTCTATTTGAGCAAAAGCACAAAGAAACTGCAAAATATGCTTTCTGCTTCTTTATACAAACATTGGTCTTTCTCTCACCTTTGGCCTTCGTGGTGCATGTGATACCCACCTAGTGCATGCTGAATGGAGAGTAGGCCAAGAGAGCCCGGTTCTGTGCAGTGTCACTTATGTGCTGTGACAGGAGCGCCTGCCTGTCAGCGTTTCCCTGGTGCAGAGCTGCCAGGACCACTGCCTTTAGCCACGCAGCCAGACTAGCTTCCTGTCTCATCCAATTCCCCCCCTACTGTCAAAGCAGAACCACCTGGAAGGAGCTGTTGTTTCACATTCCCTTGAGCTCCATCCCTTTACTCAGCATCCACTTTCTGCTTCTCATCTGGCACATGGTAACCATGTTATGTGGCAAACATCACCTCAAAGCATGTGATCAGCTGTTATACGTCTATTGTGAGCTGCACAGGAAGTTTTATGCTTGCATGTTTGGCTGTCCTTTGGGCTCTTTAGCTGAAGCAACTTGAGCCTCAAACCCAGTAAGAAGGAAGAAGCTGAACTTCAGCTGTGCCGACAAATACATTATAAATTCATTGTTTCTGAAAAAGGTTCTTTACACAGCCACAGTAAATAATTGAACAAATAGAATCTAAAATGTCCCAGTTATTTAAAAAGAAAAATTGCATGCAATTTTGACTATACGGTACAAGTATTTCTAGTTCATAAAAAGAAAACCGTCCAGTATTTACTATTTACATACTGTTATTATACAGAGAACTAATTTGAGCTTTGAAGAAAGAAGATGTTTTTTTGCCCACAAAAAAGGTATCACTTTGGACCAGAATGACGAACAATACTCTTTTCCCAAAGGAATAAAAGCTTTCAAATGAAAATTGGGGAATGATATTTATTAGGTACAGTTTTTTATACAGAACTTTGTGAGGGACATGTTCTCTTTTGTTTGACACAGCTGAAAGGACGCTAAGTTCAGTACAGTTCAATAAATGGTTGTGTACGGTAAAAAAAAAAATCAAACTCCCATTTTAATTCCTTAAAGAAGCTTTTTCTCCCAAAGCTGTCTCGCACCGGTGCAGAGTCACTGCCTCCACTGAGACAGGCGGCAGAGGGGGGCTACATGGGGTAATTTTTGCACCTCAGGAAGCCATGTTTCCTCTACTGAAATCAGCAGCCTCTGTACGCCAACAGAACATTTTGGTTTGTGTTCTGCATCACCCTGCAAGATTAAGTGTTGCAGGTATTTTACAGGGCAACTCTGCATTAGTTCAGAGGCACTCTGTAGAGATGTTTATACGACACAAATAGTACTGTGATATATAATGTAATGGTATAATTATCTGATTCTAGTTAGGGAAGTTAAACATTTTTTCACCATTTTTGGTGCAGTTGCACAATTTGAAAAAGAAATAACTGAGAGCTGCTGTTTGGTTCTGTAGGAATAAAATAGAAAACTCAATCTAAAACTTCCTTTACTTAGTGTTAGCCCTGTATCTGCTTCAGGGTGGCCCCCTGCCCCAAAAAACAACCTTTTGTGGGACACAGAAATGCACATGTATACTTTCACAAGAACCTCTGCTCCTACATCTTCACCACGGTGCCCAACAGGCCCTCAAAAACCAGTACAATGCATTTTCTGCCCACACACCTCCGATTGCAACTCTGGAGTTTCACTCCCACAAACTGGACTGGTTTTAAATTATGGATGAATTTTGCCTCACTCTGGGAATACTGACTCACTTTAATTATTGCTGTTACAACTTCTAGCTTGATCTATTCCCAGAGGATGAATATTATTGCTTTCTCCTTTTTCAACCTTCAAGATGCAATGAGGTCTCTGACACTGAGGCAGAAACCAGCACTTTCAGAAAAGGAATTTCAGCATGAGATGAGGTTTGTATGAGCAGAACAGTTCTTAGCTTAACAGCTTTCCTAAAATCAGAAATTCTGGACAGCCTGACAGTTGAGGTTAGACAGGAATCTCTGGGGACCACGATGTTTGCAGATGACATTGTAATCTGTGTTAGGGACAGGGAGCAGGTGGAGGAACATCTAGAGAGGTGGGGGTTTGCTCTGGAAAGGGGAGGAATGAAGGTCAACTACAGCAAGATAGAGTATCTGTGTGTAATTGACAGGAACTCGAGGAATGGTGAAAGTTACAGGGAGCAGAGAGGGAGAAGGTGGGGAACTTTGAAGACTGAAGGTCAACAGTCCAGTTCAACTAAGAATGTTGGAAAGAGTTAAAGAGGCATGTGCAAGCAGGTTGGAATGGGTGGAGGAAGGTTTCAGGTGTGATGTGTGACCAGAGTAACATAAAAAAAAGAGTAAAGGTGTAGAAAGTCTTGGTGAGAGCAGCCGTGTTGTTGGTTTACAGACAAATAAAAAACACAGCAGAACAGTGACAGGTTTCTAAATCCATGGATGAGAAGAAATTTCTGAATTACAATAAAAGAAGAATCTGTTGACACTTTTTTCTGTTAGTTAAAAAGATAAAGCCTGATCATATATATTTTTGCTACTCTGCTCTCTCTGAAACAAACGTTTTTGAAAAATGGGTAAATCTGTACGGGCATGGAAGTGGCCCGCACAAAATATCACGACCGCTCAGCGTAGAGCAAAAAAAACGTTCTTACAGATTTTTTTCCTTAGGCATGCTGTGGGCCACAGGTCGTAGGTGAGACGCAGGTCTGTTGTGCGGTGTGGGTACCAGATGTTCTCGGGTTGCCGTATGTTCTCGGGGTCCTTCGGGGTCCTTCGACCAATGATGACATCACACTATTTGATTGGCTGTAAGTTGCCACGACCAATGAGTTAAAGTCGCTAAGTTTTTTTTAAAACTTTATTGACAATTGCGGTATCATACATTAACAATGACATTAACGTTAACAACGACGAACAATAATATAATCAATATTGCCTCGAAGATCAGTCACCATTGTCAAACATAACATATTAAGACAGAAAATAAAGAATAGAGGGGAAAAGAGAAACAATGAACATAAATCACAAATAAATAAAAACATAAGTAAAATAAAATAAAGGAACATAGAAAAAAATCTAAATAGTCTAATAGTAGTTAAGTTAGGGGTACTCGTGAAGTTTGTATTTCTGAACAAAACTAAGCAATTTCAAGCCATTCTTTTTCATATAATGAAGTGATTGAAAGTAAAAACAGAGTTCTTTATTAAATGTTGTAAAAAGTGGTTTGGTCTTCAAAACTTGACCTCACCAAGATGGCGGTGCTCTCCTCCAATGAGGAACCACGTGATGTCTCCTCTAGTGATATAACTCATTGGAAGGACCCCGAAGGACCCCGAGAACATCCGGCAACCCGAGAACATTCGGTACCCACAGCGGAACTGACATTGTCTTTTGGGCAGGGAACTCGTTAGTGCTGTTCAGGTGCAGCCTGGCTGTTAAAAATTAGGAAATTTGACAATTGGAGTGTAGTTGGTGTGGACAACTTACAGGTGTCATGTAGGCACGTATGTATCAAGTGCACACCTAGGTCTGCACGATTAATCACAAATTTATCGTGATTGCGATATGAAAAGACGGTAAAATTGCAATAAATGGTAACCTTAAATGTGTTAAAGCAATTTCATGGCAGCTTGAAGTATTTAACGAATCAAATAAATCCATTAATGCATTTGACCAATCAGATGGAGGCCTTCACGTTGTTGACCAATCGGATGGAGCTCTTTGTTGTTAGATGTTTACCTCCTATGTAGACGGGGGTTGACTCTTATTTAAATTAAACAGTTGCAGTGAAATGGAATTTATGTTTTTGGTTGTTTTGCTATTTGTTCA
Organism: Oryzias curvinotus; assembly: GCA_023969325.1. Lineage (NCBI taxonomy): Eukaryota > Metazoa > Chordata > Actinopteri > Beloniformes > Adrianichthyidae > Oryzias > Oryzias curvinotus. The sequence continues at coordinate 23,267,952 of CM043720.1, forward strand.
TGTATCCCAAGGTATACCGTCATCACAATATTGATGACTAATATCGCATACCACAAGTTTCCCCATATCGTGCAGCCCTATGCACACCCCATGCATGCAGCATTTTCATGGTCAGTGAGGAGCCAGTACGCACACCTCAATTATGATTGGAGCGCTGCTAAAGGGCACTGTATGAAAGCATCCCCGTACATCATAAGTGCCTGGAACTAACATTAGCCTCACGAATACTTCACGATACACTTGCCACACACAAAAATGGTACGATCCATTTTCATGACATCCATTGAGATGGCTGCATGAGCTTCAAAAGAACAGCGAGACACACCTGTGCTCCCCTTAAGATGCAACCACACCCCTCTACAGCCCTCCATGTGTCCAGACAACCCAAAAACCCTGTGACTAGGACATTATTTTTCTAACCACAGACCTCTAATAAACGGTGAGAAAGAAGTTCTGCATAACTGACCTTTTTTAACCCTTGTGCTATCCTAGGCACTTTACCGTTGGGAGTTGGGTCATCTAGATTCACTAGACAGTTCTCTGAACCTTTTTTTTTTTTTCAATTTTTTGTGATCTTCACTGGTTCAATGGATTACATGAAATTTTTCCACCTTTATCCACCTTTGTCATGGTAGGGAGAACATGTCAAAGTAAGGGCGGGGTCATCAAAGATAGCACAAAGGTTAAAAACAAGCAGGCCGGATTTCAACTTGGTTAAGTAAAATATAAACTGTCCCTTTTTTGCCTGCAATTAAAGGAAGATAAAGGAATTCTTTTAATTTCTTGTGGAATGTGAACCAATCTCAGCTGGCCTTAATTTCACACTCTTAAAAACACTTGATTTAAAGGAATCTCTTCTTTAGGTTGAGGGTTTTTGAGTTATTTGTAATTCTCTTGTTAGCTTCTGAATGTTTGAGGAGATAAAAAATAAAACCAAATGTTGATCGAATAGATTTTCTCTGCAAGAATTATGTAAGAATTACTCATTTGGACTTCAACCAATTGTGAAACAAGCAAGAGCAAGAGCGTAAAATATTGGATCCTGTGAAAACTTTAAAGTCCCCTAAAAATATAGACCTGCTTGGTGAGCCAATTGCCCCATTCCTGACCCCACAAGAGGAGAAAATCTGTGTCTGATAGAAATGGAAGCTGACATGTAAAAGCTGTTGATGGAAACTTCTTTAGAAAAGGTCAGGCTAAATAACAGTTTACTCTTCAAAGGGGTAACAATTGCACCAATTAGGTTTTATCTAAGAATAACATCATTTTTAAAACATACTCTATTATCTCAAACCCAAACAATGTCTTTCATAAATCTTTTCAATTGTAGAGGTCAGACAGTGCGGGAGTTATGATTTCAAAATGGAGTCCCAGCAAAAGGTCGGAGGTCATAATTTATACAGAAGACGATGTAAAGACCAGATAATGATGCTTACACTTCTGTGTGACTTTTGAGCAGCATTACACACTGGTGATATTCAGTCACTGTTGCTTGTTTTGAGAAGAAATTACTGGGAAGCCTCACTGAAAAAGCAATATTTATCTATTTTTGGAGAATAAGACAATGACCTCATCCACATCCCTGTGTCAGCACTGGTATTCATTTAGTCCCAAACAGGCTGTAATCTCTGATTTGCTAATGCGTTCAGGCATATGTGGCTTCAAGCATCAATAACAGTGTTTAAGCTGTGATCTCTTGTGCGTTCAACTTTCTCTCAAAAGCAGCCTTTCAGCTCCTCCTTTTCTTCTTTCAGTGTGCAGAGCAGGCTCTTCCAATTACCAGCCCTGCTGCCCACTGCCATCTGTGCACGTCGAAGCATTTGCCACCCAACACTGCAGTGATGACAAAACTGAACAATAGAACCACCACACAATGCATTACAATGTTTTAGAGGGGGAGGAGGAGAACTTTAGAAAAGAAGCAACGATGTAGAGTTTCAATGACCGGTGCTTTGCCTCAAGATTCCTGTTGGTTGGCTGATGCTGATGCTTACTCATTTTCTGAGATTACGTTCAACAATCAGCTCACATTGTCTGGACTCCCAGTATGCTTTTATTTATTTATTTTACAGATAAACAGGCTGATTTGCTCATCAGCCTTCAGGTGAGTGGAAGAAAGCAATTCCAGGGATGCTGAGTCACTCAGGACTGCACTCCTCAGTCCGTCAGAAACACCAACAGGCTCAGACAAGGAATTCAATCAGAGAGTGGCCTGATGAGCCTCATTCATCCTGCCACTTTTGATAAAGCACCCACGCTCTCTGCAGCATCTGGATCCCCTCAGTGCAGAAACCTCCTCATCACCAGAGATAAAGCTAATTGTGCTGTGCCGATTTAATGCAACTCTAATTCTTATCGTGTTTTTCCCAGCACACCTTCCTTGGCTCTCACAATGAGTCTGATCGCCGGCTAAAGTAATTATTCTCTGATTTATCATGGAGAGAACACTGTGAAATGCTGATGCAATCAAAACAAATGCGTAAACTCCATTTTCCCCTCCAAGACTTTGGGATGCAGATGCCTTCCCCTGGTCTCTGAGGCCTCCTGAAAACTGCAACATCCACATCCATTTTGGATAAATTACTTCATCAAATAAAGCAGCAAGGATAATCTAAATTTTTTATGAGACCACTCCAATGAATCGTTTCAAGACAAAAACAATGGCAAGCCTGCAACTGTCAGAGATGTTACAGATATGATGGGTAAACTGCAGAGAAACATGAATGTTTTACCAAATTAAGCATTAGCACTGATGCTTATATGACAACAGTCTTTCAAATTATTTGAAGTTCATAATGAAATGCAATTTCACCTTGGCTTTCAACTATGCACAAGCTTTATTTACAAGGAAGCTCATAAAACATGACAATGAGAGCACTCAAACTACACACATGTTAGTTATTTTGATGTTTTACTTGTTTCTACAAACTACAGCTGGTGTGTACAGTCCTCTGGAACTTGGAAAACCTTTCACTCTTTGGCACAAAAGAATCCTATTGGACAGCATGCAGCAGAAATCTGCCAGTGTTTTCCCACCGCCACAAATATGTACTCAGCACTGCAGAACTCAGGCTTTCTGTTTGCACCTTCTGGGATGCGCAGTTTGCTGCCAAGACCCAAATGATTCAACACGAGACTGCAGTTTACAGCTAATAATAATACACTGAACTTAAGACAACATCTGATGGGAGGATCCTGGATTTAGTTGCATCGCAGGTTAGAGCTTTACAGACGGCTGTGCCAACACTGCTTCTTCTGGATATCTTCTTTCCTGCAAAACAGGAGCGCGGTGCTGATCTGACAGGTGCACAGTAACAGAAAGTGAGAACAAGAGGCATGAGTACAATATTAAATTATAGGCTGCTTGCCCAAAAATGACTGCAAAATATATTCTTTCAAAATGATAAAGAAGAGGATGAGATGAAGAGAAAACTAACTAAATATACTCATAAATCAGTTTGTGATCAGTACATCTAGGAGATTATAACAATGCTAGAATAGATAACAGTCAAAATCACTGTAAAGAGTAGGGGTCAACTAATTATCAGTCAGGGCAGATTATCTGAGCCAATATTTGTTATTTTAAAGTATTTTAAAGGATCTGCCTTTTTGGAGCTGACGGGCCAATGTTGAACTGGTTCAGGCGCGGCAATGCCACGTGTGCGCAACAATAGTATAGGTGGGGTGGCAGACTGCATCTGGGATGGAGTGGCAGGTTTGTTGTCAGCCCATGGAGTGTTTTGGCTCGGGTGCAGCGGCATGCGCTACGGAGTAGCGTGGCTGTACCTGGGCCAGGATATTTTGACTCAGATGCAGCCACGCCGCTCTGTCTCCAGCGTAGTCCTCCACGATGCATTCAGTCCTCTGCATGTGACACAACCAACTAGTGCTGTCACTTTTAAAGTGTTAACGCACATGTCTTTTAATGCCATTAATCATGCATTAAAAATTAACGGAAAAAAATGCTGAATTTTGCCTCTATATCCACCTGTGAGGCAGATTTGTCGAAGTCTAACTGCCTTACTGGTGGACTAAGTAAGGGCAGTTTTGACCAAGTCTTTACGTTTTGAAGGCTTGCTTCGTTGTTGTTTAAAACAATTATATTTTGAGAAGTGTTGTAATATAAAATATGACAGAAAATGCTGCAGTACTGCAACTGTTTGACACCTAAAACAAATCTTGCAATGCGCTACTTTGCATAGTGATACAGCTCAACAATAAACTAACATTCAAAATTGTCTGTGGAGCTATATTCCACGTATTTACAGCTGTGAGTGTAAATAAAAAAACAGTTAAGCATTTGAGATCCAGCGAGAAGATCTTAAAAAACAACAGCGGCTGCACGTTCCTTCAGTAGCTAAAGCCACTGACCTTGGACCAGAACTTCCCCCATATCAGACTTTCTTATCAGCATAAGTAATTCAAGTTCACATGCTGCCTATTGATTGTAACACAATCAGCAGGATCACACTCTGTGGGCTGAGGTGGCGCACACATTTATCAGTGCTACATTTGAAAACTTGCTATGCTTTAGATAAAGCGTTCCTACCAGACACTAAAGATTTGATTAAAGGAGTGGGCTACTGTTGAGTGACTTGGAATAATCATGTCTTTTGTTCACAATAATTATCCAACATGCTTCTTAGAATGCTTTAGGTGGAAGTAAGAATAAAAAAAAATCTCCTTTGGCGTAGAAATATATTTTATAGCACAGCTTACAATTGTTCTTTTACCTTCCAATGCAGCAGTTCAACAAAAATACACACACAACACAAGAATTACATAGAAAAAATGTAGCCCATAGACTTTGTTTTTTTAAAGTAATATCCCAACTACTTCCTCAAAGAAACTCTCACCACTTTTGGACCTCACTTTTGCTGGCTGGGTGAATGTAAACTAGGCTTCAAACAAAAAACTGTGTTACAATGTTAAAATTAATTGTAGGGAAAGGGAATCATTGAGTCTCTACTGCATTTGAGTTTTTTTTTTTACAATAAAGTGTTAAGCAATTGATGTGCTAACTGTTCTGAATTTGTAGTTGTTGTTTTGTAAAACACAAATTAACCAAAAGAAAACTGCAACCCAAAGATTGACATTTGAACTGAATTGGGGCAACTTTAACCCACAAAACAGCTTCACAATAAACTTTGTATTAGTGTTAAAACTGAGTTTATTGGAAGCCTTGCTTTTTATTCTTTCTCATCCTCACAGGTGATCTGCCAAACACTGGAGCCCTGCAGGTCTTTGTTTTGATGTCAGTGGTCTGAAATGGTGTGTTTTATTCTGCTTATTCGTTATGTTGACCTTGATTCCACAATGAGATTTAAGATAGATTTATTCCAAAGGAAAAAAGGAAAAAATTTCATTTGCCGAGTACATGTGGTGGTTTCATCTACACATGAAAACTCCACACAGACCATTCACATGCACGCACACACGCACATGCACACTCAGTCAGGGGTTGTGCTAGAGCTGGTTGGGTGGGAGCATTCTAGGGGTGTAGGAAAAAGTCAATACAGTGAAGTATTGCGATATTTCCTTTGGCGATATTTGTGTCGATTTGAAATGCTGCCATGATGTTATGTAATTCATCATTTATAAGCAAGCATGAAATTCAGCAACTTACTTTTGTTTTCCACTGAAACTAGTTGGCAGCACACTGGGCCTCTTTCAGCAGCTCTCTAGATCTTGCTAGACCCATCTTGTGATAGATGTTTAGCCTCGTTCGTCGAACGTTAGTTCGTGCATTAAAAGTCCATCACACATGCGCGGACACACGGATAACAGTTGTAAAAGGCCACAAATTTATGTATACATCCAAATAATATCGTACAAATAAGTATTAATAAATAACAAACAAATGCTTATCCTTTTAAAATTATTATTACAAAACATGTTTATTTAATTCTTATAATGACAGACTGTACAGAAACAGCTAATCTTTCTTGGCTGTTTGAGTTGATTTTTGCACTAGTGTTAAAGAGTTTTGGACTCATCTGTGAGAAATGGTCCTGTAACTTCCAACTTGCATAAAAAAGTCAATTGAAAGCCAAAGCTTCATGTAAATGAGCCACATGTGGCTCTGTTTGCTCATGTTAGGACTTTCAGCCCAGAGCAGCTTCACTAGCTTCACTTGGCAGAGATGAGAAGAACATAAATGATGGCGTTTTAAAGACCCAGGGTTTTGCGCTCTATCATCCTTTAAAGCACTGGCCTTTGCTCACTTTTCCACCGCTACATGTAGCACCACACTCCTTTTCCCTCAGTGCCAAATGCTTCAGAAGAACAGCCTTGAACTGCGCTTCCCTTCTGTTTAGTCATTCTCAAAGACTTTTCCAACATTAAGAATGCAAGTAAACTGCACAAAGAGTTGTGTGTTACTTAGTAAATATGCAAGTGATAGAACAGCTCAGTTCTTAAGAAGGAGCGTGTGAAGAATTCAGGCTCATTTAAAAAACTGAAAGTATCTGCCTGTGACTTGATGGCACTATCCCAGCACGTGCATTTGTGGGTCTGTGACAGAATCAGGTTAAGAAGATAGGGCGAATGAAACATCTCTTCATTTCAGCACGGCAGAGCACAGCTTTGTCTGTTGTGATGCTAAAACATAAGCTTACCTTCATTAATGTAGAATATTATTTGAGCCTTTCTGCCCAAAAGATGCTCAAGAGCTTTATATCCAATATTTAAAGAAATGTGGAAGCAGAAATGAAGCCAATTCCAAAAATGAATCAGTTGCAAGCACAACCCAAGCCTCATCCAAACTAAACGACAAATTAGAGTACAAGGGGATCTCACTGTCAGTTTTAGCCGCACTGTCTTGTTGTGCCATTGTTCATGAATAAGTCATCGCTCCCCCACCACTTCCCCGTCGGCTTATTGCTCGTTCTGCTGCCTCCATGGCCCTGTAAAACCAACTGAAGTGTTTATAGGAGATAAGAGGCAGAGGAGGTCATAGGCCCAATAACTCCTTTTATCGCCTTGAGTTCTGCAGCAGGGGCCATTTTTATAGAGGAAGACAAATTCTTAATTGAAGAAGTTTGTGGACCAGGTAGCAAAGGCCTAATGGGCGAATAAAAAGCATCAGAGAGAGGGCATCCGCAGAATGTGCTTTGTAGCAAGAGTGAGACTGGGTGCACAGAGAAAGAAAATACTTTTTCAAAATGATCATTTGGGAAATGTGATGCATTTGCTTAAACAAACTCTTTCAAAATTACTCAAGAAAAGGGATTTTGTTTGGGGTAATCTTAGTTAATTGAGCCTAGCTTGTCATTGGAAGGGCTGCTGTTAAGGAAAAAGTAGATTCTGTTTTGCAAAAATTACAAAATCCAGCCCAGGAGGCTTTAATGAGGCTTTGGTTAATAGGAAATGCAATGTCTGATTCCAACCTTATCTTAGTCTTATTGTCAGACCTGGACAATATAAAGCTTTTATAACCTATAGTTTCAAACCACACACCTGAGAGGGGTGTCATGAATATTTTACACAGGTGCTTTAGCCCAGGAAACAGCGCACAATAAACTTTTCTGGCATTTATTCTCACAACGCTTGACAAACAAACAAACCAAGCTCTAAAGAATTGATAACCTTTGATGCTTTTTTTTCTCCTCAGGATAATTCTTTTACTTTATCCTGAATATTGCATCCACTGACTCTGCTGTGTCCCCTGCCTTTTAGCTTAATGAAGCCCACAATGTTACCTTAATCCGGTTTGCATGTGAGGATTATTCTATTTTATCTTTTAAAAGTCCCTATGATCCTTTTGTTTTGGAATTAAAAGGTTCCCTCTTTGAAAACACTTTAGGACAAAAGGCCACTAAAGCTTTAGATTTAATTAGGCGACGTGGCTGACCAGATCTGACAGGGACCTAATGTTATGTGCCTCTTAAAAAAAGCTAAAAGTAATAACAAAGGAAGAGAGTCCATGAATAATGCAAACATGCATACGATTTTTACTAATGCTCTTCTCTGGGCAAGGAAAAACCTTGTCCAGATTTTTTTTTTTTTTTTTTGCAATTCAAGATTTTCTTCATCTTAACAGTTCTCATGATTTACTATACAAACAAATCTTAGTATGTGTTTGTAAAGAAAAGAAAATGACTATCACTATTAGACAAAATATTGCTTTAGGGGGAAATAACTACTTATTACTACTCATCTATCACATGAGCTTGTGTCATCGACGTCTAACAATACAACAAAGATTCTCCTAAAACTGATGCTCTAATGAGAAAACTAGCATATTGTTTCATGCACCCCAGGCAGTTTGCTTCAGGATTAAAGAGTTTCTTGAAAGAAAATACCTGAAGCCAGATGCAGGTCACAAAGCAACCAGTGGCTGGTAACACAATTAACACAGTCCCCATTCACTCCCATGCAAAGATAAACAAGAAGATATCTGGAACCAGGGGGGTATTCCAGGAAGCATGTTTAAACTAGCCTAACTTAAACCCTGAACTCTGGCTGAAATCCACCTGAACTTGCTTACTCTGGGTATGTCGGTTCCAGAAGACCAGATATGAGTTGGCGTAATAACGCTCGTCTTGGTAACCCTGGGTTAACGCACGTGCACGTCGTGTACATAAAGACATTCTCAATAGATCGCCGATTTCTGGAGTCACCATGGAAACGCGTGGAGACAAAAAAAAGAAAGTGCGACACTTGAGACGGAAGTGAGACGGAGTCTGAGATTTTAATGACGGCGTATGAAGATTATACGTCCAACAAAAAAGTAACACGGCTGCATCATCAAAAAAAAAGAATTTCTGCTTGGAGAAAATCACCAGACAAAGTAAACCCACGAGTTTCTGATCTTGTTTCCATTTTCCTTGTGACGCATATATATATATATATATATATATATATATATATATATATATATATATATATATATATATATATATATATATATATATATATATATATATATATATATATATATATATATATATTGAACTCTCATATATCTAAGTTTGAGCCGGTGAATATGCTAATTTTTATAACAATTAACAGGACGTTAAAAAATGCACGGAGTGCAAAAATTAATTAAAGAATTTCCCATCATTGTACTTGCAGATTTAGAGTGTAGGGGTGCTATAAAAACTCATCATCCTCTCTTTCGCTCTCACTCATGGTGCTGAGACGTAAGCACAGTAGGACAAAATAACAAGGGGAAAAAAAGGCCAAAACACAGTAAACCAGCTAAACAACTAAACATATTTAGTCAAAAAGCCACACTTCAACCCAAATCCGTCCAGACAGGCAAATGGAATGATATCCCAGAATCCCTTGCGGTGCCGATCTAACAGCAGCACCAAAGTTACGCCTACTTAATTGAATTAATTTGAATGAAAGTAAAATAATTGTCTGAAAACTATGTGCTATTTTTAAGGTGACTTAACAAAAAAATGATTTCTCTTAACTGAAGCAAATAATTAAGTTAGATCAAAGTAAACAAGTTTAATTTTCCAACATCCATATGTGGTCTTATCAGCCTCTCACGGTGGAAAAAGTATTATCTGAGCTTCTTCATCCACTAAATCATCTTCAAATGGACACACCATGCTGCTTCACCTCTCTCAAAACAAACTAAGCTTCAACTAAACCTGCTCCGGACCAGGTTATGTTCAGAGCATGAGTTGCCATGGCAACTTGACCTACCCTGAAACATACCTCCATTTCTGGAACCGAAAGCTGAGGTTATCCACTTCCTTAGCCTCAAACTTATCGCGGGAGCTAGAATAACCTGCTCTCTGGAATACCCCCCAGCCTAAAGGGCCGTACACACCGGGATGAATATTGGCGCACGTTATTCGCCAGCGTTTTTCAACACGTCTTTTATGTTCACACCCAGGCGATTTTTGCTGACGATGGGCCGAGTGAACATGCAATTTCATTCCCTGACATTTGATGGCGCTTAATATAAAACAGAAATACTCCTGTACACAAGGTGGCGCTGCGCAACTTTACGCTTCTTAAACTCGCTTTTCACTCAGAAGAAGAGAGCAAGTATTTACGCACTTGTCAGAATCATACAAAGAAAACATGAATATTTCAAGCACCAGTAGCTCCAGCTCCAGTTCCAATGATGAAGAAATTATTGTTCTGTTGAATGATGAAAGACGCCGGAAAAGACGCCGATTTTGGGTACATCCCATAGTTACGAGAAGAGAAGAACATGGTGAGTTTTATCGACTGGTACAAGAGCTGAAAGCGTATCATGAGCGTTTTCAGGGATATTTTAGAATGTCCGTCATTGTTTCCTTGCGGCAGTGTAGTTGCTACTTGGCGTCTATCTTCTTTGCTGGTATGTGTGCTCAGAAAGGCAGTGTTGTGTTTGAGCGCCCCCAAGTTGTGTTTTACTGTAACTTCAGAAGCTCCAGACACGTGTGCAAAAGCGCCGTTCTCATTGGTTGTATAGTTTTTGACGCAGCGCGTCAAACCAAAAAAACAAACCCGAGGCGTTTTTTAAAAAATGACGCTCGGTGTGCTCACTTACATTAGTGCTCTTTGTTTAGTCACGAGGCGTTAAATGTCAGAGAATATCACGTGCGAAATTTGTCCTGGTGTGAACAGGCCTTAAGAATGTTTGTTTGAAACGATTTCAAACCACATTCAAGTCTGGATAAAATATATTTTTAGTTAAAAGTAGTGCAACCACATGGGGGCACAATACAGTGTTAATGTGTCCCAGTCCCAAGTCTGGCTAAATGCATTGGGTTGTGTCAGAAAGTTGATACAAAATCATACAAATGATGCAAATCATAAACAAAATTGATATACCATAAAGTTATGGCCCTGACTAACAACGATTGCTGACCTACAGGGTGGAAACTGGACTAACTGTTGATGGAAGGAGAGGAGGAAGACATGTTTGAAGGCTGAGAGAGAAAAAAGACAGGCGTGAAGAACTTAGAGAATAAACTTTGAATGTAGAGGCTTTGCAAGGGACAACTAGAGAGTTGGTTGACATGATGGAAAGAATAGAGGTGGATCTCCTGCTTGTTTATGAGACTTGATGGAAAAGAGCAAGGCTTATCCTGAAGGAGGAGTTTTCTAAATCAGTCTGAACCTGGGAGCTGAAGGTGTGATGGTAAAGATGTCCGTGGATGCTGGGTAGGATGAAAACTTTTAAAGCAGGTTTTTTGAAGCAGGTTTTGAGAGATCTGAAAGTTATTCCAGATGACTGAACAGCTAAAACTACGGAGATCAGGGAAACTGGGAGGATGGTAAAAGGTTAAATTAGAAAAAATGGGATACAGAAATGACAGAAGACAGATTACAGTGAGGTGCTGGACAAGGTGGAGGTGACAAAAGGGCCAAAGAGGACAGGTTGGAGACAAAGGACGGAGATAGATGTGACGAAGGTGAGGCAGAGAAACAGGGATGGGAGGATGAGCAGAAGGTTAGGTGATCAAGGAAAGCGATGGAAACGTGTTAATGGTAAGGTTGATAGAAAGATGGAAAGAGAACTTTGAGAAGAGCACAGAAGAGAAGATGTAATTGTTATGGAGCAGGAAACAGCAAAGATCGGTAGGGATGAAAGGAGGAAGACATTGCAGAGGAGGAAGAGTTGGAATGCAGTTGGTCCTGCCAGCATACCTGTGGGGGTATGGAGAAGTGACAGAAGAGTTTCTTAAAGTAGATTTTAAAGTCTTTTTCTGTTTTTATTTTTAAATAATTGAAATAATGATTTATGACTTTACTGTCCCAAAGATGTTTGTCTTTAGTGCTTTTATTTAAGCACTCTGAATGACCTTTTCTATAAATGTTACCTTGTCTTCTGTCCATGGCATTTTTTCTTGTTTTTAGGTCAATATGGCACCTAAAAGCTCAACTGATTCATGCCGGCTTGCTATGACTCTTTTGCATTAGGAGGTACAGGGTTTGATGACAAACCTTATGACTGTGAAGCTAAAAAGCTAGAGCTGCCCTCTCGTGTTTTTTTTTTAATCCTCCTCTAACCACTTTACTCCCTTTTCCACTCTAGTATCCATGCCTCCAACCTCTACTACTCCACTCTACCCTTTTTTCCAAAAAGAAATCCACACAGATATAATTCAAATACCATTTGTCCTCGACTTCAAAGGAAATGATCCGCCTGTTTGGATATTTGTGTCGTCTCTGTCCAACATGAGAACTACCGAGCTCCCATGGATCATCTGCTGGACAGAACAAGTTGAAAAGAGAGTCAACTGATTGAGGACTTTGTGACTGACAGCCCAGGCTTGTTTACCTTACTTATTTCCCTTTTTCTCATCACCAATGACTACACCAAAAAATGTGAAGTGACATAACTAAACCTTTTGACCATTTGCTGTAAGTCACTAGTAAGTCACTTCCTTTGCGTGGTAAAATGCTGCAGTCTCTGGGGTTAACTCCACACAATCGACAGCTCCATTTGGCAAACAATGGTGAATTAGCAGAGAAGCTTCCTCTTCCTTTCCCCGCTCATCAACTGACACAGCGAAGCTTCGATTAACCATCTTTCCCTTTATTCAAAGAAAGGATTGTTGTGAGGTTTGATTATATCTCTCTCAAGTACAGACTAGGCTTCTATTTATTTTTAACAAAGATTAGCTTTAAATTGATGATTAACCTTTGTAATCCTGTGAGCATATTGCTTGTCTTGACTACAGCCAGACAAAAGAGCTGTCACATTACCGTTTAGGGAGAATTGAGGCTCAGAAAGCAAATGAGGCAGTGTTATCTGTCTGCTGCTTGGCTGGATAATGAAGACAAATCTTCTGACTACACAGCCATCGCATAATGAATCCGAACAGATGAATTCTTTTGACTTCTTAGTGGGCATTTTTAATAAAACTTCTGTGCGGCCCTGACAAGCAATTGCCATGCAGCCTTATCTAGCAAAGGAGCAGACTTTCCTCGCAGGACTGGGTAGCCGCCATTGTTTAGATGGCTGCATTAAAGAGTAATCAAACATTAAATGAGTCATTTCTCCATATTTAACTCCAACTGGGGAGGTAATAGTTTAATTTGCTGGGCGATGAGTTTCCCCATGCGGAGTGTGCCTTGCATTAAATCATTGCCTATTTCAACTGCATCTGTTGCTCAAGAAGAAGAATTTAGTGCAAAGTGCTTCACTGGGGGCAGTCATCAGACCCGCAGAACAACTGTGGTGCAAGGTGCAAACACTAATACAGGATTTGTTGCATTTGAGCTCAGTTCTGCTTGATGAATGCTTGTGTTCTTTATCTCATCTTTTCAATGTCTTAGCAAGTTAATTGCTAAATTTAAACTTCACTGCAAATAGAAGTTTCATTGCTCGTCTCTGCTGCATTTAGTGAGGAGTCTGACAGACTACCTGGCCGGAATGCATTTGAATAATAATAATAATAATAATAATAATAATAATAATAATAATAATAATAATAATAATAATAATAATAATAATAATAATAATAATAATAATAATAATAATAAATATAATAATAATAATAATAATAATAATAATAATAATAATAATAATAAACTATTGAGTGTTATAATGGTATTGAGTTTTTTTTTTAAATTAAAAATCACATAATTCACTGCTGGAATGACAAAATCCTTGCTCTAAATTAGTTTATCAATTTTTTAACATGATCAAATGTTATTCTAAACACTCAGTGACATCTTAGATTGATGGCCTGCAATTAGGTTGTTTCTCGTCTTTCCAAAGACTTTGAGGATTTGCTCCCGTATGCTGGAGTACAACACCCTCCTGTTTGTGGACTTTTAAAAAAATTGTTAAACATTTTTCATGAAATTGTCTCTGCCACTTTTTGTTATTTTATCCTTATCGCTATTGTTTTGTACAGTTTTTTTTTTTGCCGTACAGTGACGGAACAGTGTAATGATTTACAATAATGATGTGTTTATCCTTAAAACCTCCAAGGCTGGCATTGAAAGAAATTCAGCATTTTTACAGCCTACAAAACTGCTGTGCAGATCACAGTTCATTGTAATCCAGCTGAAAGTTATCTAGAGGTTGTAATAAAGAGCAAGTTGTATGAGGGGAAAAAATGAGTCTGGAGGTCAGAGCTGAACTCTGTCAAGTTTCTCTCTGACACAGATAAAAAAGACAATTTTTATTAAACGACGCCTCAAACCAAAGAGGATTCCTACCATGAAAAACAGCAGAAACTCCTTAAACTTCACTCAAAGACTTTTTTCTGAGAGCAGTAAGAACCCTGTGAAACTCTGTTAGAGGATGAATGCAACAGAACACATGATTACACACATGGATTGGTCTAATCTTCACAAACGATCAACTCTGTTGCAAAAAAAAGACACAAAAAGTGGTAAAAAAAAATATCAGAACAATAAACAAGACAAACAAAAACTCATTAAATTTGTAAATAGCATTGCAACTGAATCAATTTACAGTCTTACATTTTATGCAGATTTATAGGATGTAAATATAAAACAGAGTCACGCATTTCAGGATTAATATCATTGTCTAAACTCCAGTTTATGCAATGGTTTGGCTCAGTGGTCTGGATAATGAGATTTGAAATAATCAAAATTATCATTTGATCCCCAAAGCAAATGTTGATCATAATAACAGAGGCTAATATGACTGTTAAATGCATATTTGAGGGAAAAAATTGCCGTTTTTATTGATGTAATTCAACTAAATAAGAAACTATGGTATTGACTGTTCTTCTGATTAGAAGAGCACCTGTCTATAACATCAATACGCCTACAGAATCTCAGTGATGATCTAACCCACACAACATCGCTGACAGTTCTGTTAAACCAGACTGGCTTTATCAGGCTTTTTTTATGTTACACAAAGAGACAAGTAAAGGATGAAACTGAGGGTTTAATCTCAATGAAAGAATATAAATATTTGTGTACATACATTTCAATGTATTAAAACTATTAAGATAGCCAAGCCATTAGTTGTGACACAATTTTTCCTTTTTTTTTCAGTTTAGTCAGTATAAAGTCTTTAATTTGATGAATAAAATTAATCATTTTGTATTTTTTTTCTATATACTGGACAGGTCTCCAGTCTGCTGTGGGGCCACAATCACACACCCATGCACTCTCACATTCACACCTATGGACAATTTAGTGTGACCAATGAACCTGTGAATGTTTTTGGATGGTGGGAGGAAGCTGGAGAAAACCCATGCATGCACGGCGAGAACATGCAAACTCCACACAGAAAGGTCCCCCATTGATGTTCTGGTTCAGGTCCCCCAGCCGAGACTTGAACCTTGGGCCTTCCTGCTGTGAGGCAAGAGCGCCAACCACTGTTATTTGAGCTCATTCTTTTTCAGGGGTTCATACAGTGCCACTTTTCCTGAAATCCCTTTATGCTGGAGGGTTTAGCATTCCCAAACATGTTATACAAATCTGTATGACTATGTGTATAGGAAATTAACATGCAACTAAGCAACTGGTGTTTATGCTACCTTTCTAAAATTAAAAAGAAGAGTTGGTGCCTCAACCTGGTAGGACTGTCAGCTAAGCAAAAATCTGTTTGGAAATGCTTCTGTAATTTAAAAAAAAAAAAACAGGAATAAAATTTGAAAAACAGGCTTGATTATGATTCAAGTTTGAATTCTCGAAAAAAAAATGACTTGCAAGGCTGCCCGGTGTAACAGTGGTTAGCACTCTAGCTCCTGGGTCAAGTCCCGGCTGGGGGACCTGGACCAGAACATCAATGGGGGACCTGTCTGTGTGGAGTTTGCATGTTCTCCCCGTGCATGTGTGGGTTTTCTCCGGCTTCCTCCCACCATCCAAAAACATTCTTAGGTTAATTGGTTACTCTAAATTGTTCATTGGTGTGCATGAGTGTGTGATTGTGGGCCTGAGTCAGACTGGTGGCCTGTACAGGATGTCCCCTGCCTTCACCCCCGAGTGGCCGGGATAAGCTCCAGCAGCTCTGTGACCCTGGAAGGGAACAAATGGTTCAGAAGATAAATGAACAAATACTCTGTACTCTGCAGAGTTAAGCAACAGCAAAAGTAAAACTGATCAACAACATTGTTTTTAAAGGGAAAAACACTAACAATAATATTACATTACCCTTTTCATTTGTCTTTGCACGTTATATACTGTTGTAATATTTTTAAACTCAGGCCTACGAATAATTGAGCAGTTCTTGGTGTTACTGTTTTGCCTTTAGGCATGAAATGAAAAAGTAAAGTTTAGTCAGGGGAATAGATGATTGACATTCTCCTTGTAAAGGGGAAAAAAGAGATACTCATTGGGTGTTCTGATTCTACAGAGCCAAGACGAACCCTCTCATTTAGCACCATGGACAGCAGCATGTTCCCCCACAGATTATTGCTAAATGCTTTTTCAATAAGCTTAAGTGCAACAATAATACTGTTTGGATTATTTTTCCATTGCCTTCTCGGTCTTTGTGACTTGGAGATACAGGATCTGTGAGTAAAACACCATTTCAAAGCCCCCAGCAATCAGGTTTCCATTTTAAATAACAGCTTTGAGAGTGCAGCTATAAATGAAGGATTTGCTTCCGTGGAGTCTGTGAGGACATGCTTTTTATCTCAGCTATTTATGCTTGCAAACCAAAGATCAAGTGTCTGGGTGTCTTTGTTCAATACAATAAATCCAGTCAATGTTTCTAGAGATGAAATATCATATTTGGACAAAAACAAACCACTTTTTGTTGAACAAATGTCAAACGGAGCTTGTAGATAGAGCTGGACAGAATTGAGGAGGAGCCTCCTCTGCTTGACACTTTGATCAAACATTTAGTACAAACACAAAACATGTGGACAACCTCCACATAATTTACTTTAGACAAAGCTGGAGCAGCCAGAGAAAACCCACACATGCTTGAGGACAACATACAAACACCACACAGATAGAACCATAGGGTTTGAACCACTTTCAAATTTGGCATGGTGGCCACTCAAATCACACGGCAAGACATTTTCCCTTGTCTTTATGATGACCTATAGGACATCCTTGCCACATGAATGGTGTGAACACAGCCTAAGTATCTGACTCTTTGCCATCTGACTTTTGAAGGTCTGGCAATAAAAAAGGGGTGCATGGTATCCTTGGTAGTTGGTACAACTGTTTTTTTCTCATCCTCTAAACTCTAAATTATAATTTGAAAGCGAAAGATAGTGTGTATCATAATAATATCATCAGGCTCCTTGTGTCTTTAAAAAGCTGTTGAGAAGTGTTTATGAATGCCTCTCCTCTGCTGAACTCTCACTTTTTGTTGACAGACATGTTTCCCACAGATGCTTTATGTTAAACATAAAGTGGAAGAAGCTAGCCCTTTGAACCATGCATCACTGCCTGCTGTGCACTCATGAATTATGGAACTCAGTGCAAATATGCAAATGTGATTATATGCTCAGTTATGGCTCTATACCTTAAGCTGCAATGACTCATCTATTATGTATTACCAAGGACTTGAGTGAGGAGGTGCTGGCAGTGAGCATCATAACCTTTTCTGATCTGGTCATTTTCATATCATGAAAGAACATGAACTAAAGGAGGAAACTCTAAAGTGGAAACATTCTCTCTGTACCTCTGAAGACTTGGGAGAATTTGAGCTTTCTTGTATTCTCAGTTGCCAGGCTACTTACAGTAACAATGGCTTCCACAGGATGTGAAAGCCGGAGAGTTACGAAGGCAATAAGCATGAAGTTACTAATCCTAAGATTTCCTCCCGTGGGTCTGATATGAAATGCTAGCTTGATCAGTAATCAGTCCACGGGGGAAGCAGACAGTGGATCCAACCAACACAGCCTCTCTCTGACATTACCATCACAATGCTGGATACGTGATTGTGTTTGGGCGACTTCATCTCAGTGCTGTAAACATCCGGCTGGACTGGAAAGCGGTGGAACTGCATAGCTCCGTTTTGAAGTCCTGCACACAGCAGCCACGCTGCAAGCACCAGGATTAAGTCCTCACATTCTGAAGGGAGCAGAACAATCATTAGCCAGGATCAAAGTCAATAATCAAGCACATGGCAGCTGACAGCCTCTATTAGACTGGTGTACGGGAACGATGATATCTGGTGGTCTTCATAAACCGTGTCGCTATGGAAACAAGACAAAACCACTCCCTTTTATTACTCTGTACTAGAGGGCCCCATTGACATGTTTTTACTCAAGTTTAAGCATAAAAAGTACTTTTGATTCTCATCATAACAATATGTTTTACAATGAAAAGATTTAAGAGCAGTTAGAGCACTTCCCTTTAAGCTTTCTTTCACAAAGCTATTTTCTAATTCTTCTACATGTTTGCAATGGAAGTATAAACTAAGTACCAATAAAAAGTGTGATTTTAATCCGGGTTGGGTGAACGCTGGAGCGCTTGGCAGCCGCTGCTCCCTGGACAGTACTAAAACTTTCTCAACTACAATGTGGATTGATCCTGTGTGGATTATACTCGCCTGGATTATTCTGTCGCTTGTCCAGCAATTTTCGTCAGCACTGCTCCAATACTTGGCCGCCGAACTGTCTGAGTTCCAGAACTCTCCACCCGGGCCACCGCTGTTAGCTTTACTTAAGCATCTGGACATGCTATATGTGCCCCGCTGGAGATACACTCATCGAGGATCGCGTCTGAACTTCCAGTACGGCAACACCAACCCCATCAAATCACTCTGGTCCTCTGCTCACCGTCCACCAAAGAACTCCGGTCACCATGCTGACCACAGCGTCCTAGCCCGCTCAACTAACAACACGGCTAACAACCTACCTTACATGACTGGCAACTTCGGTCTCTTGAACATTTGTCTCTCACTACCAAGGGGGATCTTGTCCAAGATCTCCTCATTAAATGTGAGTTGGATTTAATGTGCTTAACTGAAACATGGCAACAACCTCTAATCAATAAAGCTTCTCTGCCGGGTTTGTTTATATCGCCAAACCACATGACTCTGGCCGCGGGGGCGGTCTCACAATTGTTTTTTGCGAGAACTGGAGGATAGCGCCTGTGACTGCTCCTGTGTTTGTAACTTTAGAATCTTCTGTCTGTCAGTTCTCTGGATCAACTTCAACTATCACTGCCACCAGCTATCGCCCACCTAAACCTAATCAGTAGTTTATCTCTGCATTTTCTGACTTTTTGACGCACTTCTCCTTACTCTCAACAAACATAATACTTCTAGGTGACTTTAATATCCACATGGACAGAACAAATAACTCCACTACCAAACCTTTGAATCCTGTCTGGACAGTTGTTTTTTATTTATTTATTTATTTTTTTTTAACCAACATATCACCATTCCCACCCACACCATAGGACATATCTTAGACTTAGACCATGCCTGCTGCTCATCGGTCTTGCCAGATGCCTGCAAAGCAGATCCCGTTCATCTTTCGGACCACTCTCTAGTAATATTTAGTGTCAATAATTCATCCACTGGACCAAACCCCCCCACGCAGCATAGCCTTCCCTAAAATCAACAATATCAACCTGGATGACCTTTCCTCTCAAATCAATAACCTCCCCAGTATTGACAATCTTTCTACTCCTGATTAAAATGTTTTATATTATAACAAAATCTCTGCAAAATCCTGGATATCCATACTCTACTCAAAACCAGAAGGGTCTCCTTTACTCTCACGGCCCCCTGGCTTTGGAATTCACCAGCCCCTGACCCCCAACATTGGCTCTCTACCACAATTAATAAAATTGATGATGATGATGATGATGATGATGATGATGATGATGATGATGATTATTATTATTATTATTATCATCATAGTAAGTTCAATATTTAGATATACATATTTGTGAATAGACCTCATACCTTGTATGGATGTCAAAACCAACTTTGCGGTCGCAGGGCAGGGAAAAGTAATTTTTTTGTTTTATTCAGCTAACATTAAATCTGTCAATGTTTCAGTTCAGTTTCAGTTCAGACTAAAAAAATATTCTTATTATGCCATTGTGGCACAATTAAAAATCTGTCTTTTGCACTCAACTCCATTCTGATCATCCACCTGCAGACAAATAGATCCATGAACGACTTTGTTTTCCTGGTCTGAGCTGGAATCTGGATCTAAACTACGACTGGATAGCTCCGATATTGGTCACCATTTTTGTTGCATCAGTAATGTTAGGTTGAGGTTTCAAGGGGCTGTAAGCTAGCAGGACAGCGTGTGAACAGAGAGCTCTCGGGAACGGGGAGAGGAAGGGGGGATTGGGTTTCTATGTGCCAATGGTTCCTGCCCACAAATGAACTCCTGCTGATCTGCAGAAACCTTTTCCTAGAAAATGACACAGGATTTTAAATGTTGTCTAAAAACAGCATCATCTTAATGAAAAGACCACTGGGAACACCTTGAAAATGGATCAGACGGTGATCAGAGCAGATCTTTAAGGGGGGGTTCAACTATTGACAGATGAGAAGTTTGTTTTTGCATGCAGGCCTTTAAACAACAGGTCTTGCATAGCAGCACTATTCCTACTTCATAAGAAGCTGAAAGCCAGAACTCATGAGAAGTCCTCACAAAGCAGCACCGAACAGAATGTTGATTTTACAGAAAAATACTGCTCTGATTGCCAGAAGTAAAGAAAAGAAGTGAATGTGCAAATAAAAAAACGATACCTTTGTCTTCTTTGTCCAAGATGCATCTCACAAAGTTCTCCATGCTTACTTCAAATGCTTGACAATTATCACAATAGTTATCCATGTGTGAAAAAAGCACTTGACTAAATATGTAACTAAAAGGATGTCTCGCAGCCTTGAGTGCAACAACATCTGTCTCGCTTCTGAGTTAAACTGGCTCTTAGGAGGAGCTATAGGTTTAAAAAAAACCTGTCACAATTTAGGCCAACAAACATTGGTTTTAGGACAACCAAAATTCATGTTGCTAAAGGAAGACTGTAACCCCGGTGCTTATTCATAGTCCATTTTATCATATGAATCTAAGCATTGTGAAAATGGATCAGTCCATGCAGGGTAAAATTTATATAATTTTTGGATCACGCAAATCCTTAATTTTTTTTTTAATAGACAGAGCGCCTTAAAATCTGGTGGATCTTATTGACCAAGGATGTTCTTACTAACCTTAAACTGAGATTCTCTGAAAGACGGCGCTCAAAAATCTGTCAAAATGTCCTCCGACTGGTAATCTACGAAGCCGCAAAGCTTGGTGAATCATCACAGCACTATAGCTTTTGGTGGAGTGATACTGTGCTTCAACAAAACTATGATATTTTATTTTGTATTTAATTTGTTAAAACTGACCAATGTTGAGAGTTCTTGCAAATAAAGCTTGACTTCTTTGTGGTGTTGCAATTTTTGCTGAATGCCTGGTTGTTGCAGTTAAAAGAGGCGTTTAAGCAGATTTATCTGTTTCCACAAAATCAAAAATTGTTTGCTATTTCTTTTTCCAATTCTGCAACAACAGTTAAATTGCCTCATGCTACTCAGCATTTTCTCAACTTCCTTTGAGAAAAACTGTGAGCTGTCCAATTTTCAGCCTCTCTATATTTTAGGAAGAATAAGACCTGCAACAACAACATGAAGTCTACAGTGAGTAAAAACAGACCAGATCCCAGAGTCCATGCGTCTGCACATTTTTCTTTTTCTAACATTTTGATTAGTAGTTTTACATCACCGCAGATAATCAGATTCATACTCAGTTCATTTTTATTAACTAACAAATTAATAAAACTGAATATATTTTTCCCATCATGCTGGTTTCCTCAAAGAAATCTCAGGAGGTAAACAAAGCACAACCTTCCAACCGGAGAAATCTGAAAACTAGCATTCAATTTTCTTTTTACAAATTTCTTAAATGTCTCATGTAATTGTTCTAATTTCTTTGAATAAAAAAAACCCATCCTTGTCTAAGAGCAAGGCCATTTTCTTCTGGCCTTTTTTTTTGCTTGTGAAAAACTGCTCTTTTGTTTTATGGCTCTTCTTTCTCCTCCTCTTTTTATGCAAGTGAAGCCAAACTCCATCGAACACAAACATTACAGGAACTGGTACACATACCCCCCCACCCACACAAACACCCACCCAACCCACACACGTTCTTCTCTCTGTTCTCCCTCACATGAAACTCTTCTCACATTGTTGCGTAAACTACACTGACCCTTGTGCGTTTGTGCAGCTGTACATCAAAGAAACACCTCAAGCTTTCTCTCAGGATTTAGGAATCCTAAACCTCCTCAGATCCACCACTGTACTTACAGCTAGACTTGGAGGCACTCAGGCTCTTCGCTCAGCATCCAACCCTTCTGTACTCCTGTTAGATAAAACTCTTCCAATTTGCTTTTTTTTTGGTCAGAATGTCCATTGACAGAGATGGGCCATTGTCTTACCTTCAACTACACATTCTGTCAACAAAGACACGCCTACATGTTTCTTTCCCATCAAATGCTGTTGGAAATCTGATAGAATTGTTTTTGTTGTCATTGTAACAAGTCTAACCATGTTAAAGGTATCTCAGATGGCTGTACTATTACTAATGGTGGTCTCCTAAAGGATTAGATCCCCATGGACCAGGTCACTTCCAGCTGAACGACTTCATGACTAAAGGCTTCGAAAAATTGACCTATTTAAACCTCAAACCAATTAAAGGCTACTTTTAACCCAGAGATGCTCTCCGGCTACAGCCTGCAAACAGCATCTTGTGTTTCATTTGAATTTCATTACAGAACCTATTTCACCAAATACCAGCCAAAGTCTTTGAGAGTAGTGCAGCTGAAAGCTGAAGCTCACATAAGCCAACACCCACGTGCTTCTAATCAAAGGTGAACTGCACAGCCTGTGGCAATTTGCATGCCATGATGCTGGAATCTCGCTGATCTGGTGGCAGATAAAGGAGAGGCGGTGCTGCGGGGGGGTGCAGGGCAACTCCACATCAAGGCTTTGCTCCACAGATCAGGAGAGTGGCAATTATCATCAGCTGCTCTTGTCTGGTCCAGCCTGCCAGGTGACTTCTGCATCCAAACAGAGTTTGAGCAGTGCTTCCTGACAGGGACAGTCTATCTTCAACAACTTTCTCATTCCTCAGAACCTGCTGCTGGATGTTTAAAAATATCAAATATCCCAGAATTTGCATTGTTGAAAGGAGATATGGCTCCGTTTCCAGAGACATTCAGCTCACTGCGAGGCGACAAATGAATTTTTGATAAGACACAGCCTGCAAATTCCAAACAGAAGATTTCCTCATTTGCATAAAGCAAGTTTGCTGGAGAGTCAAAGAGGGGGTTACCTCCGCGGAAGGCTGGGCTCGATCTCAGGAGCGGAGGATGCGGACGCTGAGGTCCCGCTCGTCCCCGGTCCACACAGACGGGAGGCGGCCGCCTCTCCTCCCTCTCATCACGGCTCCGTCTGACGCGGACAGCAGCGGGAGCAGCCAGGTTCCTCCTCAATCACAGCACGCAGCTGAGCTCCGGCGCCCGCACAGCAGCCTGCGCGCGCGCGTGGTGATGTGGATGCTGAGTTTGCGCGGCAGACGGGTGAGGAGCGGGGAGGAGCCGTCTGCTGCTGTCAGAAGGATCCGGACTCAGTCTGCTCCTCACCGAGGTGGAGGAGCCTGCAGCTCCTCTGCTTCAGCCACGACGCTCAAGGTGGGAGGGACACCTGAACGAACACCTTACAGTCTCCCTCTATTCATTTATTCTGTCCATGCATTTAATGATCCCCCCCCCCCCCCCCCCCACACACACACACATGAGAGTTACACAAATGGAGCCTCCACCAATGACACAAATGGAAAACATTTGTCTTAAATTAAGGGAATAAAAGCTTAAAAACCTAATCAATCAGTTCACTGCTGCAAATTAAAACAGTCCCTTCACAGACAGAGATCACAGTTTGGTTAAACAAGCGTTTTTTGACCACATCTAAAATCAAAGTCTCTAAACTACCCCACTGCTGAAGGATCCTTTGACGGTATACCATTAATAAAATATGAATTTTAGGTCAATAGCGATATTTTTCTCAGTTTTATGGAGGTATGTGAGGACACATCGACTCGTAGGTTTCGATGACCTGTAAAAAGTCTTGTGCGGGAACGGATTATAGGAAATTGCCGATCTGGCATCAAGAAAAGCTGAACAAACTGCAGTTTTCTTCTCTGTGGGGAGTCATACAGAATCACTTTGACATGTGTTCTAACATGTCTTTCAGGGAATTAAGGGCCTTTGACTTCTGGATCAAAACATATTTGAAACAAGGTATCAGAGTATTTTTTTTTTTTGGCACCAAATCAGTCTGTCTTAATGTAGAATAATCCACCAGGACAGAAAAGAATCCCTTAGGCTACTTTTCCAAACAAGATTTGGTATTCAGGACCACTAATCTGGTGTTACCTATCTGTGAATTTTATTGCATGTCGTCTTTTATCTTTTAAATTGACATGTGACTGTAGAATCCTTATTTTACAACGGCCTAGCTTTAGTCAGGCACGTTTGTCCCACTGTTTTGGCTGTTTTCTTAAAAAGTTCTGTCAAACTTAACTAGGACTTAAATACTGGTCAACTAATCATCATGTCATCTGCCTCGACACTTTTCCATTGTTAGACAGGTATCAGATGGAATACATGCAATATTTAATGTCATAATTGTGTCTTTGTTTTAGATTGTTCCTATAAATACAGCACTGTTGGAGCTGAAAACAGATTTTAATGAGGTGCCCAAAGACTTAAAACGACACCAGAGAGCCTTACCTGCAAGATCTGTATTTCCTTCAAATTTGGAGTAAGACCTGTGTGATAGTGATTCTAGCTTTGAGGGAACACAGAGACAAAGTTATCTGTGTGGCGCAGGTCAAATTCAGCAGCAGAGCGAATGAGCCTCATTAAAAACCTGGATGCTGAGAAAACAGGACAGTTTTACAGCATGCATAGCAAAAATAGAGACATCCTCAAATGCAGTAGAACTGATGTTACACTAATGAAATGCCAAACAGCCTACATACTTTAGCCTCTTTTTCCAAAGGAAACATAATCAAAATCTGCTATAACGCATGCAAAAGGGACTATAAATACAGCAAAACTTTCTTATTGTATGGCAACAGCCCTTTGTCTTTATTTATCCTCAATTTGGGAAGTATGTAAAAGAGTCACTGTGGGTTTCTGTAGAGCAACTGCCACCATTCTTTCCACTGCAGCTCTGTGTCGTTATAGACATACTGTGTGCTCTGTGTAACCGTCAACCAGGGATCCAACAAAAGGTTTGCTCCATAAAAAGGAGAAGAGCTAAAGTTTCTCTAACAGTTACAAAATACCTGAAATAATAAACAAACTGTACAATGTTTCTCTTTCGGCTTCTCCCATCAGGGGGTCGCCACAGCGAACGAGTCGCATGGGAATCTTGGCAATGTTTTACGCCGGATGCCCCCCCTGACGCAACCCTCTCAAGGCACCGGGCTTGGAGCCGGCCGGGAGGTGGAGAAGGGAGCAGGGAGCAGCCCGGACTCGAGCCCTGGTTTCGCAGAGGGAAGGCACCGCAAACTAGCACGAGCTAAACCGGCTCCCCTAAAAAAAAAAAAAAAAACTGTACAATACTTTGCGTAATACGTTGCCAGATGGATCAAGTTATATTTCTTTAAACGTCACAACATCTGGAAATAGTTCATTGGTTTTTTCAAAGGAATAAAAACAGAAAAAGGACAAGACAAATATATATAGATCAGGGGTCGGGAACCTATGGCTCGCGAGCCACATATGGCTCTTTTGATGGTCACGTATGGCTCGCAGACAAATCTTTATTTATACCATTTTTTTTTTTCATTAGACCAGTCCTTCTCGTGCGCGATGCGATGCCAGAGGGGCGCGCAGTATTAGCGGTGCTTGGAGAGAAAAACCTGCGCCAGCTCTATCAGTTTACTATTATCTACTATTTCACAGAGTTTATTCCAGCAGGAAACCTATTAATTGCCGTGCCTAAACCTGCGCGCTCCCGTCTCTGAGAAAGAGCGCGCAGATACGGGGACGGGATGTGAGGAAGAAAGCAGAGGGTGGGGGTGCCCCCACCCTCTGCTTTCTTCCTCACAGGCAGCAGGTGAATCGCACAGGGATTGTAATAACGTGAAACCCGCTGCCCGTCACTCACTGCAGTGTGAGTGTGTGTTTGTCTCCACGTCTGCATGTGAGTCTTTGTCACATCTAAAGAACATTCAGACCTACGATCAGGTTTAAAGTCTGAACGCCTGCATGAAGCAGAAACTCACCACGTATCAACCAGACTAGACCATCAGCAAAACCACCACGAGAAATACTCATCATTTATTAGTTACAGCATAACCATGTTATTAAAAAGAATCCACAGACTTATTGTACTTTAAAAATGTTGAAATTACATCAAATGCTCACATTCACTTGTATATTTAGTTTTAAACATATCGCGCCGCGGACTGAGTTGGGTCCGCTGTTGAGCCGCGTTAAAAGTTCTGGAGTTCATTGAACGCATCAAGCAGAGATCTGATTGGCTCTCAGTTCTGTCGCTCAGCCTGTTGTTAGGTAGTTTGGACCAATGGGGTTCAGCTATGGGCCAAATAAGGGAAATGGGAGGACTGGAGCGGGAGCAGAGGAATATAAAGTTGGGAGAAGCGCTCTCGTCTCGGCGGGAGAGATTGAGGAGTTTCTGTATTAATTTTACGGCGTTTGCTGCGGTCTGTAGTAACCAGAATAAAGAACCTTAAAAGAGGTTAAGTCTCCGTGCCTCAGTGTGGGACAGGGACGCTACATTATTGTATGGCTCTTTCTAAATTACATTTAAAAATATGTGGCGTTTATGGCTCTCTCGGCCAAAAAGGTTCCCGACCCCTGATATAGATTGATCAACCCTAAAAAGATGTTTAGAGAGAGAGAGAGTAATTGAACATTATACTCGAAAAGAAGTGGGAAGAAGGAAACATATATAGTATGCTCATTAGTGTATTATCTAACACAAATCTTAAGCAAATGCTCTACAGAGCTTTACCTGTGACAGTTGATATAAAAACTGGAAGCTGAATGAACCATGTCAAGTCAGTTTTAAATTCATAAAGCCATTCATTGAACACTCCCTCCCCACTTTAGCATCACAGCTACCAGAGTCCACATTAATTATGTGATCCTCATTCCCATCAGTATTGAAACGGTTCATTATAGATGCAGCTAAACTCTTAGAGGAAATGTGGTGTGACGCAGAATGTGCTGAATAGAGGAAATGTGATGACATGCAGTCGCTGCTTTTTGGAAGTTTGATCATTATCATCATCATTGTAGACATCATTATTTGGGATTTTATCTGTTTGAGCCTGCCAAACCACAAAGTGTTTCTTTATTAATGAAGCTTCAGTCTTTACCACAAAATGGATCTTTAGATCTGATGTTGCATCTGAGTGCTTGTGGGGAAAATGTGGAGTAGTAAAAATGACTTTGGCTGAACTGGTCATACAAAGCCATCCCAGTTTACCCAGAGGCACGAAAGGAAAGGGTGCTTTTCCAACTGAAGGGTCGAAGTGGAATGTGCGCAGCTTCCAAATGTAGACCAACTCTGTGTAAATGTAGTCTCTTATGGTTTTGGCCTTAACTACAGGGGCTGCGAGTACTGCTGCTGAGCTCAAATTAGCAATAAAGGAGCAAAAGGTGCGTTTATCTTTGAGAAGTTCAATCCAAGATTCAATCAGAAACAGAAATCACCCCTGGTGGCCAAAAAAAGCGATCTCTAGAACAAGAAAGACAGAAAAAAGTTTTGCCCTCACCAAGTACAAAAGAAACTTCGAAATGACAGGATTTAATGAGGGCAAAGTGAAAGTTTTCCAGATTAAGTACAGTGTTGCTCTTCCAAATCGGCAGGACCCCTGCAGGTAAAGTGCTGGAGTTTAATAAGTGGAAAGAGTCGCAGACATGCAGACATATTAGGTAATTTATCAAGTGTCTGAAAAGAGCAGAAGGGATAATCTAAAATCCCATAGCATCCAGAAAACACCTTAACTCGAAAAAGTTCAAAAAAGAGCTCACAATCCTCAATTAATCCAATACTGAGTTTTTTTTTTTTCAAAGAAAAAAGAGAAAGCCTGCAGTACAAGCTATGACTTATATTCTGCCAGTGTTCATTTTCATTTGAGCAACATTTTAATTTCTTTTCTTGATATAGGTGAACAGATTATCAGTGACTGTGGAC
Organism: Oryzias curvinotus; assembly: GCA_023969325.1. Taxonomy (NCBI): domain Eukaryota; kingdom Metazoa; phylum Chordata; class Actinopteri; order Beloniformes; family Adrianichthyidae; genus Oryzias; species Oryzias curvinotus. Next base: position 23,296,042 of record CM043720.1, read on the forward strand.
CATAGAAGGGCTGCACTGGAGTGGCTCTCCTGCATCTGGATTTTGTGTAGGCTGAGCATGCATTAGCCCCCATTCTGTTTCTGCAGCACACACACAGAGCTGCAAAGCCACTGTTCCTGCTTGTCCCAACTTGCCAGCAAAAATACTCTCAGACATAAAATTTTTATTAAGCAGATGAAACAAAGCATTGTTTCACGATTCCCCAGTGAGTTACATCAGCTTGTACAGATACCATTCTATCAAGACCCAGCGCACAGTTGATATTTGGATGAGGAGTCCCTCCCACACTGAGACTTGCACTCATGTGCAGCATGACTGAGGCCTGTTTGGCCTCTGTGAAGCCCAAGTTATACTTTCTTCTTGGAGTATTTGATGGTAACTCGGTACAAATCACTTTCCCTGTCATCAATGTGATTAAAGGATTACTAACAAGGAGGAGTTGCAGCAGACCCTGCCCCACCTTGAATAGTCTTTTTGAACCCCTCCCCTTGGGAAAGAGGTTGAGGTCCCTCTGCACTAGGGCCCCCCATCACAAGAACAGCTACTTCCCTTCAGCTGTTGGACTCGTAAACACCAGATAACCCTGCTCATTCTGCCACTTGGTCAAGTTCCCTTTATTTTACCTGTCCATGCACTGGCCACTTTTTGCACTAAAGCATATCCCTCATTGTTTTCTGTTTATCTGCCCAGGGTGAGATGGATTTCTTAGCTTCTATCTTTATTGTGATTTAAAGTTTGCCTGTGGAATAAACAAATTCTGATTCTGAAAGAGGTGATATCAAGAGCCAGGTATACAGGTAGCATAATGCAGTTGTTGATTCTCTAATTTGTGGTGAGAGATCAGTTATTGTGTTTCTAGAGTTGCATTGATTATAACGGGCCACTAGATCTAGATTACTTTGCCAGAAACATAAATAAAAATTAAGAGTGATTGTTCTAATGTCTGCTTCGTTTGACAATGCAAGCATCTAAAATGAGTGATTTAGGGGCTGAACTTCAATGCGGTTGAAACATGGCTTGAAAGAGGTAAACGCACCATCACTCCTGGTCAGAGACCAGCTTACTTGGTCACCATGGTTACAGAGTGGGAAGTTATATTGCTTTCTATATGGCCAGACAATATCAAGAGCTGTGACCTCCTTTCATACTTTTATTGACCGAGCTCTGATGAATCAAACTAGACTGGATCCTGATTATTCTGTGAGCAGACTAAAACTTTAGAGGAAAGAGACATGTGTCTGTCATGAAGTGGTTAAATAATCTGACATCAAGCAATCATGTGCAATATAACTAAAAAAAAAATACTAGTTATATTAATCAGCAGCAAATTCTAGCAAATATATTTGGTGTTTCATGTTCTTAAAGCAAATATATAATAACAAAGGCCTTGTCTGTATTTCTGTTTCCAGTAGGGATATGGCAGAGAGCGTTTTGGCAAAGAAGGAGATTCTGGTTTTAAATAATTCACTTTTTGGACAGGAGAAATCCTTTCCAAGCTGTCATTTGCTGTGCGTGTCCAGCACAGAGGATGAATCTTAGAATCAGTCAAGCTAATTTGGAGCAGGTGATGTGGGAAAGTTATAATTGTGCTTTTGTTCACACGTTCACGGCCAACAATGTGCCACCTGCTGCCGTGTGAATAGCTCCCTGGTAATGTGCCGTCTGTTCTCACCATGCAGTTTATGGAGGATTTGTGTTTTGCATTATATTTACTTGTAATGTTTCTTTCATTGCAAATTGGCTCTTTAGAGATTTGATTTACATCCTAAAAACAAGAATTGTTGGAAGTGCTAAAAAAAAAGGGCTTTTGTACACAGTTATTTCCTGTATTTCAATGTCCCAGCAAAAATTGAAGTAGTGAAGGATCTGGCATGAACAGCTGTTCGACATACAGTTGGAGAAAAAAAGTTTTTAGTTCGCCACCAATTGTGCAAATTCTTCCACTTAAGTACGCCTGCAGGGTTTGAGTCCCTGGCAGCGTAGTGTGTTAAATGTTAAATGGCGTATACTTAAATAGTGCTTTTCTACCTACTTCGAAGGCTTAAAGCGCTTTACAGCCACTGTCCCATTCACCCATACACACACACATTCACACACTGGTGGCAGCTCCACTGCTGAACACTGGCGCCAGCCTCCCACCAGAGGCAATGCGGCGTTCAGTGTCTTGCCCAAGGACACTTCAACACATGGACGGGCAAGGTGGGAAAAAAACCTGCAAACTTACCTCTTTTTTACAATGTCATTCTGCTTTTGTACAAGTTGCAAGCAAATTTTGGGGGTTTTGTAAATCTGCCAACGTGGCTAACATGTAGCGGCGTCGAGCTGAGTTTTTACCATGCGCTACTATCAAAGTTGGGAGTTAAAGTCGTCACAGGAACATTTGTTTTAGCGTATCGGCCTGTCTTGTCAAGTGTTGCAAACAGGGTGGGAATTACAGGTAATGTAAATACGCTTATTTCTGACTAATTTGTCTCGCTTAATGCGCCTTATTGTTCGGTGCACCATGTGACGCATGTTCAAAGATAGACAGTGCGTGTTATAAACCGATGTGCCTTATAGTGTGGAAAATATGGTAACATGAATTTACCCATCTGTGCCACAGCAAAGAAAAATGCTCCAAAATATTTATGTAGGTAAGAGGAAAACGCACAATGCCAATTGATCCAAAGATTTTAAAAAGATTTGATAGAAAAGAGCATTGCATTTACCCTTCAAAGGGTCTTTCTGTACAAGCCAACTGTTCAGCTCAACTTTGAGAATACTTTTTGTTCTACTTGCTTTTTCTTTTTCCAGAGATCCTCAAGTGGACTTGAGTGCTTTTTGAAACTGAAACCTGATCAAAATCATATACATCTGAACTATATGGTAAAAGAGGGCGCATTTCTCTGACTGTAGCTGGAGGTTTAAGGAAAGAGCACAAAAAGCAGTAAAGCATCCACTGATACCACTGTGATACAGGAGTGTAGTGTGTTCACAAACAGATTGAACCACATTCATTTTGGATCTTTCATTTTCTGTTATTGAAATCATTTTCAACGCTCCTTTATTTCCAAAATGCTCTGAAAAAAGCAGACATTCACATTTACGATGGGTCCCTCTCATGGAAATGCAAAATCCAGATGAAGGTTCAAAAATACCCTGAGTGTAAGAGGAGCTGAACTCAGTCTCAGTGGGGGGCCAGGCTTGGCCATGTGAGCCAGCCTGTGACAGGTATTTTTAGATGCCAACCTATTTTGATTCAAATTGATCATTCTGAATGAAGCAGAGCCAGACAGCGGCCCATAGAACAAAGAGCTCGGCTGCAGAAAGCAGCTGATATTAAACACCTGTTTAATATCAGTCTGGAAAGAGACAAAGCGTTAACTTTCAAAAGGTTAACGGCAGTGTGAAGCCGGCCCACTGCAAGCACATCCGACAAGGCAACGGCAAACGTTTCCTTCCTGACTTATTAACATCCTAAGAAGTAGGTCAATCAGAGGAGGGGGAAAGGAACATGCTGACAAAACATTTCTGTCTTGCCAGCAGAAAGAAAAATACTTTTTTTTTTAATCCTGTCATCAGAAGGAAAAGATTCAAACAAATTACAAATGTTTTACAAAAACTGTAAAGAAACCTTAGAGCTGGTTTAGGAAAAAGAGATCATTTTTCATTAGTACTGTGTCATCCTTGCTTTCAGCTGACTGTGGTTTCCTTACAAGTTAATTGCCTATTAATTAATGTAAAAGCCTTCCAAATGATGCGCTCCCCACTGAGTTTAAGATATTTTATTTTCAGCCTCCACTGTAGATGCCAGGCACCCAGCTGCGCAGAGCGCATCTGCTTTATGTCAGCCACGCCTGGCCTGTTTGCACAGTCTTTCCTTCATGATTTCATTCTGGGACACAAAAACAAAGAAGTCAAAACTATGTGAGAATTATGTTCTAGTAAAAAAAAGAAAAACACCTGAACAGTATACGCACAGGATCAGAAAGAAGTGTTCTAAGGTAAAAGGGTATTATAAAAGGCCTCTGGGTAAAATGTGACCCGTTCATAACAACAGCAATTGTCTTTAAATAAAAACCAGCACGGACAAATAGAAAAATGGAAAGGATGGAAGGCAATAATGCATGGTCTGTATTAAAAATATGAATTCATGTTTAAATGTGGAGGTAGATGCGTACACTAGTGTGTAGGCGTGTGCATTTGCATCATTGTTTACATAGTCTGCAACCATTTTATCCACAGCTTCTAAATATTTAATGGCACGTAAATGCTTTTTTTTCTCCTAGATGTGCTGCGTTTGCATATTTATTTGCTTTTAAAGCTCTTCACACAACCTTTTTGATGGCTCACTGTGGATTCAGTGAAGTTGTGATTATGGGAAACTATGGGCTTTGGTAACTGCACTACAAGCGTCATTTTACTGAGGCTATTATGCAGTCTCTGATTGGTAATTTGAAAACACAAAATACAGTATATAATGCATACAAACAGACCTAACCTTCAATGATATTGGGCTAAAATATACTTGAAGGTCTGAATAAGCAGAACAATGCAAGAAAACAACTGATGATCTGAGGTGAACATTCTTTTTTTTGTCAGGTAGAGCAACATGTTGATCACAAACTTCTACTATTTTGACCACAGATGAATCGAAAGCTTAGCAAAATGTTTACTTTGGTCTCCAAAAAGTGAAGCAGAAAAGAGGTGAAAGCAGTTTTTGCTGAATGCTAATTACCTTTTTTTTAGTTTTTACATTGTTCTGTTTTGACAGATCTCTGAAGATACTCGTATTTTCAGGCAAAAAGAGAGTTTGTTCACAGTATGAGCGGAGTTTTGTTTTTCTGGTTTTGTTTTTTGGCAGTGGAGCATATTTTAGGCACTGATGGCAGCTGAGCCTGAGGGAGTGGCAGCTTGTCAAGAAAGCAGCATCTTACAGTTCCAATGCTATACTGCCAGAGAACAATAGTGCATGCACAGAAATACAGCTAAGATACATACATTTGGTTGACAAGTTGGAAATACTTTAAACTTTAACCTAAACTGGAGTCTTTTGACACTTGTTAACAAGTATGACAAAGCTGTAAAAAGACAGAAACCCTTTTACCAGAAAAAATGCTTTTGTCTTCTCTGCTATTGTGTGAGAAAGACAGATAACAGCCATGTTATGAACTATATGTAGTCAGCTCTGTTAGCTAAGCTAAGTTTGTATGTGTACATTAAAAAAAAACAGTCCAGTCCTCAGTTGTCTAGGTCAGATTAACCCCTGCCCCCCATTTCCTCTAATCAAGCCTCATGAGTGTTCACCACCACATATAAACCTGTTTCTGTTCACTCCAACTCACTATAACAAAGATGCATGATGAATGCATGATGGATTCACTTTTATGTGAAATTTGAAAAAGATTAAAAAAAAAAGCCTTTTGAAGTACACATTGTGAAATTAATAGAAATAGTGAAAAGAAAAAAAAAGAAAAAAATATATATATGTGTGTGTGTGTGTGTGTGTGTGTGTGTGTGTGTGTGTACTAGCATATACACTTTTTAAATGTAAAATTGAAGAACATAAACTTGAAATACAAAAAAGTTTTACTTTTGCATTAAACCCTATACCCATAATGTTCCCTTTGGATTCTTTGGATGTGGACTAACAACAGTGGGCTGAGCTTTAGGAAACTCAAATGTGGATGGATTTGACATTCATTCTAGTTTACTTGTTTGTTTGGACACATATTTCATTTACACTTGATGATCTGGAAAAAACCCAAGAATCTGGAAAACGTCACTGTTCAGTAGCAGGAATTTCTGTCTGAGTCTCACTGCTGGACGTTTAGATAAAGATTATCTGGATCCACTTTAGGTTAATAAAAATCAGATCAAATCTGATCGTTCAAAATGAACAAATATAGACATTGAATCGTATCAGCAAACACAAATGATGATTTAAATCAAATAGTTAAAAAATAATTTCTACACCCCTTCCGTCTTGTATAAATATGGATATTCATTTGATCCAACAGTTGTCAAATTTTCTTATGAAAGAATAAAATGTTCTTGATTAAACAGGTTGCACTCTCTGAAGCTGGCCTCTGTTAATTTATAATTTAGGGGAGGCGAGGGACTGCAGTAAGAACAACACAAAACCTGACCAGAGCAATGTCAGCGATTGGTTTGAGTCTGGTGGTGGACACAACCATACTCAGACTCAGAGCAGGGAGACAGCTGCCACCTCCTGCACATCCTCCCTCCCCGTGACAGACTGCTCTCACTGAAGAGCTACGTTGAGACTAAATCATGCCTTTACACAGATGAGAAAGGAGGACAGGGCTGTCACTTTCTCAGTTCTTAGGCACCTGGACACTTTTTATAGGCTACACAGTGGTTGGTGCTCTTGCCTCACAGCAAGAAGGCCCGTGGTTCAATTCCTGTCTGGGGGGGACCTTTCTGTGTGGAATTAGCATGTTCTCCCCGTGCATGTGTGGGTTTTCTCCGGCTTCCTCCCACCGTCCTAAAACATTCATAGGTTAATCGGTTACTCTAAATTGTCCATAGGTGTGAATGTGAGAGTGCACGGGTGTGTGACAGGGGTGTCCAGGATGTCCCCTGGCTTCACCCACAACTGGCCAGGATAGGCTCCAGCAACCATATCACCCTGAAACGGATGAAAGAATGAATGAATGAAAACATGCTGGGCGGGTAACAAGCTCCCTGGTTTGAGCTCTCAGGAAAGGGGAGGGTCTCAGGAAGGGGTGCTCCACACCAACGGTCAGACCTACAATAGAGGTGAATTTCTGATGAACTCTTGCCACTTCACAGAAACTTTGTCCTGGAAAACAACAGTTTTTTTATTTGGGATAAAAAACGCATAATCATAATTGGATTGAACATAATTCCACTGGGAATGCTTTTACAATAGATCCAAAGATGATTGGAGTGGGACTGTAACCTATTCCAGAGTGTAGTGCCACACTCTTAATCTTCTTCTGTTACACCTGTAGTTGAGTTTTCCGTAAAGCCCATCTCCTGCAACGACATAAAAAAAAACCTTGAAAGCAATGAACCCAAAAAAAGATTCATGGTCAAAATAACATAGACCTATGGCTTACTGCAGATTTTATAGCTAAACTCATTGCCCGCATTTTCAAATTAAGCTTTATTTCCAAATCTTGCTAAAATTCTGTAATCCCATGTTAATTCTCAATTAAACCTAACATCTAACTGTGTTCCATGTGAAACTCAATTAGGTTTCAGGGCAGGCCGCAGTACAATAACAGCTGCTGTGTCTGTAACAAATGACGTAATCCAGGGGTGTTAAACTCATTTTCACTGAGGGCCACATCAGCATAGTGTGCGTCCTCAAAGGGTCAGATAAAACTTACACATGTAACTAAATGTAATGAAAAATAAATGTAACTACTCCTTAATGTTGAATAACTCATTATTTATGTACTCTAACTTTTTAAAGTGACAATTACAGTTGCATAGAAAACATATGGGATCCCTGAGTTCTCTGGCAAGGCCAAGAGCCGGGGGTCACATCATATCTGAGCATGGGGGTGTCCCTGTGGTTGGGGTTCTGGTCCTTGCCGTTAAGTGCTGGGCCAAAATTCCAACTGTGGGTGAGCCTGGTCGGGCCATGGTTACCACACTCCTTGTGGACCCCCACTTCTCTTGGGCGTCCTCCTCCTGGGCGGGGGCGGCTGGCTCCTGCCTTGCTTGCTCCTGTAAAAACCCTGGGCCGGGTGGGGGGCAGCCTGGGGCGTGGGGGGGGGGGTCTCCCTTGGGGGGCCCTGGCTCGTGTCTGGGTTTGGGGTGAGGGGATTCCCAGAACTCCTGGGTGGTGGTGGTGGGGTGCTCGTCTGGGGTTGTGGGTGCTCTTCTGTGTTGGGACCCCACATTCAGCCCTCCGGCGCGGGGGGTGTGGGGGGGGGGTGCTCTTCTGGTTGGGCTGGAGCTTGCCCCTCTCTGTCCCCATGCCTCCCTGCTCTCTGGCTTTGGGGGGCCCTGTGGCGGTCCTGCTGACCCTGGCCTGAGTGGCGGATGAGATGGAGGGTGGTTGTTCTCTGTCTGCTACCGTGTGAGTGTTGGGGGGTCCAAGCTGCCGCTGCTGCTGTGGCATCTTTCCATCATAAACTTTAGAAGAACATAAAACCTCACTCGAGCACAGGTGTTAGCTCACCTTTGCACTAATAGTTTGCGCGATTGAATGAAATATTTCACACTAGTTGGTTTGAAGGCATAAGTGTGCGTGTCTGAACAATATTTGTATTGTGTTCATGTTGACATGTGGACATTTTTGGAGCATAAACATCCAGTAGCTTGTTGCTTTATGCTGCTTCCTGGTTTTACCCCCCCCCCCCCCCCGGCTTCTATAATCACCCTCCTACCCCCCCCCCCCCTCTCTAACATCCCTCTCTCTTCTTCCCTCCTTTCCTATTCCGTCCGGTCCAACACAAAAGATTTTCAAATATGATTCAAATTAATAAAGTTTGTCCTGGATTCCAAAAGGGGTGTATTCAGACATTCCTCTGGTTTGTCTGAAGATTCATAACCCTTGTTGTTAAAGTTAAATATGTCCAACACAAGAGGCCTTCAGCTCTCATCTGTTTGCCCAGCTGTTGGAGAGGACAAGTAAATAAATATATAAATTAATAAAAAATAACCTCTGAGTTGTAGGTGGCACTGTTGGCACAAAGTAAGCCCCGCCCCACTTCCTGACATCCATCTGATGACACGTTTTACTGCTGTAGCTTACATCCCCTCACAACCCCCACATGCTTGAAAGAAACTGTGATTCATCCACATGTAGCAAAGTAAAGTGTAGCAATTTATCTTTAGATAAAGACAGAATAACTTACGTACATATCAAATGTTTGGACACACCTTCTCATTCAAATGAATGGGAAGGTGTGTCCAAACTTTTGGTCTGTACTGTACATACTACTAACATCAGTGTAGGATCTGCACTCTTCAAAAGACACATCTGAAACCAATTGCAGCAACAGAAGAAGGAAGAAAATAATCTTTTTTTAGGTGGGGGGCTAAGTTACAATGTATCACAAAGAAGTGCAGGTCCCCAGAGAGGAAAAAAAGAAACCCTAATTTTCACAGTTTTAATCACAAACAGTCATTTGCGGAGAAGTGCAAGAAGAGAGAACGTGGTGCACGGCACCCCATCAATTCTTATGGATTTTCAGCAAAGGCGAAAATGCATAGGTTCATGCGAGGCAGTTGATGCATTTATAATAATAAAAATTAAAACCAAAATATTTTATATGTAAATATATAATAAATATACTCTAAAGAATCTTTCAGAATGCTCAAGGTCAGTGTACAGAATAAAAAAAAGTGTGAAAACAGCATTCTAACATACTATCTGATACAAAACATACACAAGGAGGATCTGAGGAACGGGAGGGAGTCGAAATTTGAAGGAGATTGGAAAGAAATGAAGAGGCAAGGTCATGGATGGCTTTGAAGGTGAGAAGGACTTTTTTACTCAATTCTTTGATTAACTGAGAGTCATTGAAGTTGATGTAGAGCAGGGATGATGTGATGAAAAGAAGGAGTTGTAGGAGTTGCTGCTGGATTCTAGTCCAGTTAAAGCTTGTGGATAGATTTTTGGGACTGTAGAAAAAAGAGTTGCAATAATCAAGACAAGAGGAAACAAAGATGTGGGCAGTAATGGATGTGTAAAGAAGGAGGGGCGGTGACACTTAATATTCCAAAAATGTGCTGCTGAGGATAACACCCAGCCTCTTTACCTGAAGAGGGGCGGGCTTGGAAGTTCAGAGAGAAATTGTTCGTTTTTTAAAGTGTGACTAGGCAGGAGTTTGGGGTGGGAGTGTTGAATTGAGTTTGATTGACAGACAGAGCTGGATGTCATCAACGAAGCATAGAAACAGGTGTTGAAACTGCAAAAATGAGAGAGGAAGGGGAGGAAATAAACCATGAATAGGAGGGGTCGCAGGACAGAGCCCTGGGGCATTAAGTTTACGCTTTTGGTACACTTTGATTTAGTTAAATTTCAGTAAATAAGAAATGCTGAATTTCAGCATTCATTCTAAGAAAAACAATTTAAGAGTCCTTGTATGCCAACAAACGGCAGGTGGTGGATAGGTGTGTGTGTGTGTGGGTAATCCATGCTGCTTTGCTGTCTGGGGCAATTGGCAGGTCCTACAAGCCAGACTAAGTGTGGTTTAAATGCCCTCTTTATCATTAAAAACGAGATCCAGAAATTATGCGTGCGGGGTCCCATACTGGATCCAGACCTGAGGTTGGGTGGTCCTGCAATGGACTGGTATTGCACAGCCACCAGGCAAGCGCCTGATGGCACCTGCAGTACCACAAGAGGCTTGTGATTTGTGATTTAGGGAACAGTTAAGTGTGGACAGCTTGGAAGCCTAATCCACAGAGATGGACCTCAACCGTCAAAACAGAATCACCTCTTTAAGTGGGAAAAAGCCTCATCTTGCGCGGGAAATTAAGTTGAACCTTCTAGACTGAAATAGTTTGGCTTCTCTCTTTGCTCAGTTTAGGGTTTGAAATTCAGCTCCTCAAGAGGAGTTGGACTTTGCTCCAATTCTAAGCTACCCATGCTGTGAGGCATGGTGTGGGTTTGCAAGTAGTCTCCAAGCCATTTGCTGAGGTTCACCCTAGTGAACGATAGGGTCCTACCCTGTGTCTCTGGGTCAGGTATCGCTTTATGAGCTGAATACAGAGTAGCAGGCATTCTTAAAGTGCAATGACTAGGGACTCTATTTAGCGGCAGTTTAGCTCAGGCAGTAGAGCAGGTCGTCCAACAACCGAAGTGATGGCGGATCAATTCCCACTCTTCCCAGCCAGCTGTCACCCCCCGTCAGCTCACCGCACCCCCAGGGGATGGGTAAAAATCCGGAGAAGAATTTCCCCATTGTGGGATAAATAAAGTATCAATTATTTTTATTATTATTTATAAAATGAGATTCCGGTACTTACGTGTGAAATGACAGGAGTACCTGGAAGTACAATATGAGATCATACTGGAAAAGCTTCCTTTATCTGAACCTGAGTGTTACTATTTTCTTTTGTTATTATTAACAGTTTATTCGCTAACACCATGTTTGAGCATAACACTGTCTATCAGTGCATGTGACACCAGGACACCATAGGCAAGTAATCAATGATTGACTTTGATGTTTTTTCTGACATAAATTCTGGACACCCTAAGCAGCAAATCAGCTGTCATCAGCTTTCAGCCCAAGCATTTGGAGAGACAAAAGCTTGGGTAGTTCAGGTAAGCCATGGAGAAGCGCTGTCAGTCGGCCCTAAAGAAAGTCTTGCAAACCTTTTGACACCTCAGTAGGGTAAAGTAGTTCTTTGACAACATGGCCTTCAGTATTATGTGAGCTGTTGACCTCAACTGTGGACATCTCTACTTTTTGCAGATGATAAGGTTCTGTTGGCTTCATCAAACCAAATCTTAAGTGTGCACTGGAACAGTTCACAGTTGAGTTTGAAGTTGCTGGAATGAGACTCAGCTTCTCCAAGTTGGAGACAGTGGTTTTCATTTGAAAAAAGTGGGTTGGTGGAGAGTTCCTGGCTCAAGTAGAGGCATTTAAATATCTTGGGTCTCTTTCCAGAGTGAGAGAAGGATTAGAGGCAGGTAGGTCCAGCGGCTGCTGTAAATCAGTTGCTGTGTCCGGCCCTTGTGGTCAAGAGATTTTGTCTCTCAGCAGACCTGGGAGCACCTTGGGGTTCCCCTGGATAAAACTGGAGGAAGTCTCTTTGGAGCAGGCATGGAGAGACTCCTGCACCATAATCCGGCTCCAGTAAAATCTGGATTGATGGGTGGTCTGTGTTGTTGTGTTGGGCTTTTTTTGAAAGTCAGGGGTTGTAAAAGATGTCTTTATTATCATCTGATTAAAGTACATCAGACACATACAATTGTCTTTAGCCATGGTTACTTATTAAATTAAAAAAAAAGGTTTTTGATGTTTAAAACTAGATCTTTTGGGATGGACCAAATAAATAAATAAGGCATAAATTGTACACACATTTATTTATATGCATTACAAAAATATATAAACAATAGTGACTCCAATAGCAGTTAATGTGTTTTTGATTTAATTGCTAATCCAAAAAACAGCCTCACTATCTTGCACAAATGGATCACAAACACTCGTGCAAACATCCACAGTCAAACTGAAATTAACAAGTACCAAGAGCCCTCGGCTTTCTGCAAAGGTTTAAGAGTCCACCTGCACGGGGTACTAGGTTGTGAACTCCATGTGACACCAATGTGTGAATGTGTCTCTGCATCCATGCCTGAATAATTTGTGTTCTGCCAGTGCATTCAGGTTTAACCCTTTAGGGATTTGCCCCATTCGACTATCTCAGCTGGTCTACATTTCATGCATTTAGGATGCTCTGATGAGGGAAAAACATGCCTGCAAAACTGTGGCTTCAATGTAGGATCTTTAGAAAAATGTTTTGAATAAATTATGTTTTGCATGCTTTTTGAACTAGCAAATGTAACTAAACTTGTGTGCATCTTTTCTAGAGATTAACGTCGTAGAGCAAGCTGTGGATGGGCTACAAGCATCAACATAATAACAAGGAAATATTACATCTCATACTTCAGACAACAAAATAAATGTTTTTGAACAGGCAAACAAACAACTACATTACTATACATGGTAAAAACCAAAAAAATGCATTTAATCTTTATTCACATTGATTTGTATTTGGTAAATCAATAGATTGATTTTATACAAAGGATTTACTATTACTATATTGTTTGTAAATCAACGTAAATTGGTATTGGAAAAAACTGCCTGTTTTGAAATGGTGGAATAAATGTTTTTTATTCATTTATAATCTTTATATTTATAATGCATTTATAATGCATTTATAATCTACAAACAATAACCATTTCAAATTAATTTTTAACTAACTTTAGGAAAAAAGAGAAAATATGCACACTCACACTCTTAGGCCAAATCTAAAGTCATTTCCTACTCTTCTGGCTTCTCTACCCCACATTTATTCCTCCAAGCAGAGAGATGTCTTCAAGGTCAAACTATACCCGTCGATGACGTCATCAACAGTCGCCGGTGAACTATATGAGTGCGTAGCTGTCTGGGGTCAGAAAGTACATAACATCAGTTTAATCATTTTAAAAAGTCATGCATAAACAAAAAATCCTTGCTTACATTTAAATGTAAATTTCTGTGTTTCAGAGCACACCCACGTGAAGAAATGTGTTCCTCCTGATGGAGGGATATCCAGCCTTAAATCACTACAGCATCCCCTTAAAAAAAAAAAAAAAACAAGTCTAGACACCACTTCTGCTCCAAATGCCCCTACATCTGGAAGGGTAGGGAGAAGCCAAAGGGGTAGGGGGAGATTTCGGATTCATTAGAAAAGTCTTCAAATAAACATTTTTTTTTTTACAGGACATTTTCTAAAAGTGATTAGGAGCTCTGCAAATCCTCACTAGAAACTTAAAGCTACAGCTGGTGTTAATAAAGAAAGTGAAACAATGGATTTAACTTGTGTGTCTTTTACAATGTTAACATATAGCGTTTTTCATCACTTTTAATTACAAGCTATTTCTTTATTCTGCTTTTGAAAATCTTTTATTTTAATTTTGTTTCTAAACTTTTTTCAAAGAGGGCCAGATATGGTGAGGTGAAACTGTGTGAAGGCCAAACATTCCGTCTGCATTCTTGAACTATTCTTATGAGATTAAATGCAAATGAGTAGTTTAATGAACATTTTTTTTATTGGAGTTGTATTTTGATTTCTTCACATAGAACACAAACACATCTAAATATCATTTGAAACAAAATGAAAATAAAAATTGATCAACAAATCTTGGTTCATATGAAATACAGTCCCTGACAAAAGTCTTGTGGCTTATCCATTTTGTAGAAACAAAAGCGTATAACCTCACTTTTAATGAATCCATTGGTTTTAGAAATGTCTCATATGAAAGCTAAAACCCTCCCAAATTATGTTCAATATACTAAAATAAAATTGCTTCACTGAAGAAAGATTGATCATTTAATGAACACAGAAAGGTCACATTTTGGCAAGACAAAAGTTTTGTTGCCTTGTCATATGATGCACCCAAACCTAGATTACAGCCTCACCTGTGATCAATTACTGATCAATCAATTAGTGGGTGTGTATAAAAAGAACCCCAGCACACCAGGCCTTCACATCAACTGCAACTTGACCTCTGACAACATGCCTAAGATTCACCCTGAGACCAAAGCGTTGATTATCAAGAGGCTGAAGACCAGATCCACTGCTGAGGTGGCTGACACCTTCAATGTGTCTCAGCGTCAAATACAAAGAATAAGAAAAAGATTTGAAGAGACTGGAGATGTTTTTGACAAGCCCAGGTCCAGCAGACCCCGCAAGACAACTGCTCAGGAGGACCGTTTGTTGGTTGGAATATCCAAGGCCAGCCCCTTTTCCACTGCAGCAGAGCTCCGCCAGGCCTGGTCACCTCAAGTCCCTGTGTCAGCCAGAACAGTTTGTAGAATTCTGTCTCAAAATGGCCTCCATGGTCGAACCAGTGCCCAGAAACCAGCACTAAACAAAAGGCAATTGAAAAAACATGTGGCATTTGCCAAGGCCCACAGCCTGCTAAAAGGATGGACCCTGGAAAAGTGGCAGAAGGTGGATTTCTCAGATGAGTCTTCAGTTTAATTTCATCACAGCCGCCGCAAATATTGCAGGAGGCCAACTGGAGCCCACATGGACCCAAGATTCACCCAGAAAAAAGTTAAGTTTGGTGGCGGAAAAATCATGGTCTGGGGTTACATCCAGTATGGGGGTGTGCGAAACATTTGCAGGGTGGAAGGCAATATCAACAGCCTAAAATATCAAGAAGTATTAGCTACCTCTTACATTCCCAACCATCAAAGGGGTCAAATTGTGCAGCAGGATGGTGCTCCATGGCATACTTCCATCTCTACATCAAAGTTCCTCAAGGCGAAGAAGATCAAGGTGCTCCAGGACTGGCCAGCCCAGTCACCAGACATGAACATCATTGAGCATGTCTGGGGTAGAATGAAAGAGGAAGCATGGAAGACCAAACCAAAGAATCTTGATGATCTCTGGGAGGCATGGAAGACTGCTTTCTTTGCTATTCCTGATGACTTCATCGATAAATTGTATGAATCATTGTCAAACTGCATGGATGCTGTCCTTCAAGCTTATGGAAGTCATGCAAGATATTAAATGTGGATCTCACAGTAGCACTACTTAATTCACTGATGTTATGCAACATATTTTTGTTTTTGAATTAAATTATTTGTTAAATTTTCACATTACTCTCTGTAGGCGACAAAACTTTTGTCTTGCCAAAATGTGACCTTTCTGTGTTCATTAAATGATCAATCTTTCTTCAGTGAGGCAATTTTATTTTAGTATATTGAACATAATTTGGGAGGGTTTTAGCTTTCATATGAGACATTTCTAAAACCAATGGATTCATTAAAAGTGAGGTTATACGCTTTTGTTTCTACAAAATGGATAAGCCACAAGACTTTTGTCAGGGACTGTATTACATTTTATTCACTATTAAATGCTCACTGTGAAATTTAAAAGTTAAACGGAACAGGAAAAGGTAACACAAAAAGTTATTTTTTTCAGTACAAACCACTATAATTTTAATTACACAGATGCAGAGTTACGAGACTGCAGATCTGACTTTGACCCATATTTCCTTTTGTTTTACTTGACATCAAGGTGAATAAACAGAATAGACAGGTCACTCAAAAATCTTCTACACTCAAGAGTCCTCTACAGATGTCACAATTAAACATTCTGCCTTAACCCTTAAGAACCCAGACCCACTTTTCCTAAAAATACATTTATGTGTATTTTAACACAAACTAAGTGGACCACAAAATCCATTTCTACTATTTTTTGGTTACACTGATGTCACCATGGGTTCTTATGGGTTAAGATGTGAATGTTGGATTGTTTTGGTAGTACATTCACCATGACAAGATGCAGGCCAAGAAAGGAACATAGAGACAAACACGCCAAATTAAAAAACAAGACATTAAGCAAGAAACTATACATGCACAACATATTAAATGTTCCTGTTGGAGTAAACTCTGAAAGTTGTTGTGTGACTTCATAGTTAACTTTAAAATTCTGGATCACCTGTGTGATGTCAGTCACTTTCCATGGTGTTAACACTTGTGCTATCCTATGACCCCCCCCCCCCCCCTTACATTGAGGTCTTCTCCCTACCATGACAAAGGAGGATAAAGGTGGAGAGGATTTCATGTAATCCATGGACACCAGTGAAGATCACAAATCATTGAAGAAAAAAGGTTCAGCACACTGTCTAGTGGGTGTAGATGACCCAACTCCCAATGCTTAAGTGCCTAGGATAGTACAAGGGTTAATGTAGAATTTCTGAATCCTGTCCTTACAAATTATGACCTTAATAAAAGAAGATAACATCAATGAAAATACTGAGAAAATGTCAATTTTTTATATTAAAAAATCATAAATATATTAATGTGGTGACATTTCGAAAACAATTTAATCGAGCTACTAGAAACAACACCAAAATGATCACAATATAAACACACACACACACACATATATATACATATATAGAAAATTATATATATATATATATATATATATATATATATATATATATATATATATATATATATATATGAACAGCGCTTTTCTGGACTGAGAGGTTTGAAGTCTTTCCAGGTATCTGTTGTAGCCACTCCTCCAGCTTGGGGGTTACTGCCCCGAGTGCTCCAATTACCACAGACACCATTGTCACCTTCACTTTCCAGGCTTTCTCCAGTTCTTCTCCGAGTTCCTGGTATTTCTCCAGTTTCTCATGTTCCTTCTTCCTGATGTTCCCATCGTTTGGCACTGCCAAATCCACCACAACTGCTTTCCTCTGTTCTTTGTCCACCACTACAATGTCTGGTTGGTTCTCCATTACCATCTTATCAGTCTGGATCTGGAAGTCCCACAGGATTTTTGACCTCTCATTCTCTACCATCTTCAGAGGTGTTTCCCGTTTTGACCTAAGGGTTTCCAGTTCATATTCTGCACACATGTTCCTGTATATTATTCCAGCCACTTGATTGTGGAGCTCCATGTATGCTTTCCCTGCCAGCATCTTACACCCTCCAGTTATGTCCTGGATATAACTGCACCATCTGATTAGTGATGGGTACCGACCCCCGGTATTGAACGACCCCCGAGGCAACATTCTTCAAGACCACAGTATCGTTAAGATCTGACCTCAAAGGTTCTGTTACGGCTATGGCCGTATTTGGTTTTATTTGGTTTTGTTTGGTTCTGTTTGCTCTGTTTTGTGTATTATTTTTGTATCAGAGTGGGACTTCTGTGTTTTTTGTGGATCTTTGTTTGTATGTCTGTGATTATTTTCAGGTGTGCTGGCAAGGGTGTGGCCTCAATTTGGACAAGCTGGTGGAGGCAGCCTTTAAAGCCACCACTTGGACCTCCAGCCGGTGAGAAGGGTGCCTTGCAGCAAAAGCCTCCACTGCAGCTTGGCCCTCTTCTCCATTTTGTTTTGTTCTTCATTTTGTTTTGTAATTCACCACCTGTTTAGTTTGTGTTGCACTTTGTTTTGTACTTTGTAGTCCTTTGTAGTTTTTCTATGTGCCCACTCTGTTTAGTCTTTTGGTTTATAGTTATTTGTTAAGTGAAGCTGTAGGGGTGAACTGCCATTTTCTTTAGTACATGTTTTCTCCTGTTTTTGTTAGGTTAGGGAGGTAAGTGTTTGTCTTTGTTTTCCTTTTTCCTTTGTACAGGTAAGAAAACATGTTTCAGTTAGTTGGGGTTTTGTTTGTTATTTTGGCCTGGGTTCACCCTGAAGCCTTTTGCTTCACTTTTAGTTCGTGTTGGTGGTTTATTTATTTGTAAATAAATTTGGTTATTTTATGGAGACATTCGTTTGGTGTTTTTTTTGTTACAGTCAACTTTGGTAGCCAAAACATTACTTTTTTTTATGTTATGCCGCCTCGGTGCCCCTAGACTCGGAAGGGGGCGTAACATATCAGTACTGGAGAAGTTACTTTTTTTTTGTGTCCCACAAAATATAAACGTTATCTGCCATATTTAACTCACCAAGTCAGTCAATATTCCGTTACTTAATGACGATATTAATTTCGCTATTCTTGCTGAAGAGGAGAGGTCTGTCTGGCTGTTTGTGTGCACGGGGGGCGGGGCTGTTGTTCTGACAGTACGCTGCGCGCGCGTAAAATTATTATTATTATTTATTTATTTATTTATTTATTTATTTATTTTTAAACTTGTCCTGTCCAACAGCTGGGCAGACAGATGAGAACTGAAGGCCTCTTGTGTTGGACATGTTTTACTTTTACAACAGGGGTTATGAATCTTCAGACAAACCAGAGGTATGTCTGAATAAACCCCCTTTGTAATCGAGGCCAAACTTTATTCATTTTAATTATTTTTGAAATTCTTTGGTGTTGGACCGGACGGAAAAGGAAAGAAGGGAAGAAGAGAGAGGGATGTTAGAAAGAGGGGGATAGGGGGGTGATCATAGGAGGGGGGGGGGGGGGTAAAACCATGTAGCAGCATAAAGCAACAAGCTACTGGATGTTTATCATTTCGGTAGAGTACAGATAGAATACAAATCTCAAAGGGCGGGGCCTGTCCACACCCACACTCAAAAGTTATAAACACACCTGCTAGCTGAAAAAAAGAACACACTTCAACATGAACGCAATACAGACAACGTTCACACATGCATACTTCTGTCTACAAGCCAACTAGTGTGAGATATTTCATTCATTCACACAAACTATTAGTGCAAAGGTGAGCTAACACCTGTGCTCAGGTGAGTGTTTATGTTCTTCTAAATTGGATGATGGAATGTGGAAAGATGGAGGGGGAGCAACCAGCCATCCCCACACCAAGACCCCCGCCGCAGCAGCCGCGGCAGCCAGAAGCCCCCAACGCCACGCAGCAGCAGGCAGAGAACATCTGCCCCCCGGGCGACCACATCCGCCACCAGGCCAGGGCCAGTAGGACCGCCGAGAGGCCCCCAGAGCCAGAGAGCAGGGAGGCATGGGGGGAAAGAGAGCGCCGCCCCAGCCCAACCAGGAGAGCAGCCCCAGCAGCGCCAGGAGTGCCCAACGCAGGGCCCCACCCGAGAAGGGTGCCCACAGCCCCAGACGAGCACCCCATCACCACCCAGGAGTTCTGGGCATCCCCCCGCCCCAACCCCAGGTACGGGCCAGGACCCCCTAAGGGAGACCCGCTCCGCGCTCCAGGCAGCCACCCACCAGGGCCACAGGTGGTCCAGAAAGGTGCAAGACAGGGGCCAGCCGCCCCCGCCCAGGAGGGGGGCACCCCAGAGAGAAGGGGGCCCACAAGGGTTGTTGTAGACGTGGCCCGACCAGGCTCGGCCATAGATGGAAATTGGCAAGGCCCTGTACCCGGCGGCAAGGACCAGAACCCACCCCGCAGGGACACGGACACCCCCGGCTCAGGTGTGATATGATCCCCGGTTTCTGGGTTTGCCAGAAAGTTCAGGGATCCCTCTCCCTGCGTGGGGAGAGCAACGCCAGGCCCAGGAAACCGGCACCCAGGGGACACGGCCACCGCCGGCAAGGGCCCCGCACGCCCCGCCAGGGACGGGACAGAGGAGAGATGGACCTAGGTCTCACCTTCCTTGCGAAATGACTGTGTGCGTGTGTGTTTGTGAGGGTGTGTGTGTGTGCATGTGTGTGTGTTTGTGTTTGTATGTTTATTATGAGGAGTAAAAAAGGTTTGTGCACTAAGGGGGTGCAGTTGGCGGGTAGGGCCATGAGGGGACATCTCCTGATTACTCACAGTAATGACCCCCAGCCCCCGGGGCCCATCCCCGAGGCACCGACGCCCCAGGCCCAGCACCACCCACCCCACACAGAAAGGGAGGAGCCAGAAAGCCCAGGCCCCCACCCCCAAGCGCCGGCCCTGGGAGAGCTCTGGTCAGGCCTCGACGGGACCGAGGCCGCCAACCAGCCGGGGCAACCGCCGATTGCCTCAGCGGAGACCCCGACCTGTCAAGCCCCCAAGGTCCCGTACCGTTGGTGGGACCCCCCCCCCCAGAAAGCCCACCCCGCAGGACGGGGCCGACAGGCCCCCCCCACACACACACCCAGACCCCGCAGCCCCAGCGGATGACACCCAGAGCGACCGGGGGTCCCATGAGGGTTGCCCCGCCCTTTCCCAGAGCAAGGGAAGGATTGATCCCAGCCCCAGGTGTAGACGGGCAGCCCGCCCAGCGCCGCTGGACCTCCCCCCCCAAGCAGGACCCCCCGCCAACCCCCCCAGCACAGGCAAGGAGACCACCCCCCCAGCCAAGCCGAGCCACCACTCAGCCTCCCCCACCACACCCCCCACCCCCACGCCCAGGAGACCACGCAGCGCCCCAGCCCGCCCCACCCAGGCACCGGACCCGGCCCCCCCGACCAACGGAGCCCCCAGCACCCCCCGCCAGGCACCGTAGGCCCCGACCCCCACACCCACCCCGGCTAAAGGGCAAGGAGCAGCGACGACCAGGCCCCCCACCCCCTAAGTCATGGAGTTAGCTATGGGAGACCAGAGAGACTGAATTCTTTCAAAGTTACTTGAACTTTGGGCTGACATTTTTTCCAAGCTGATATGATCAAACAGCAGATTGCGTAAAATTGTGCGCATAAAATTAATTAAATCTGTGCTGGAGCGCACCGACTATGGTGTCAACCTGCTGCTATGATGACGGTATTTAGCGCTCTCTGTATAGAACACAGTGGAGGGGCACGAGAAAAAACAACTCTTAGCTGCATAGGATGTGAACAGGTGAACAGGTAGAGAGGAAAAGCAGGTAGAGAGGCAGGGGAGGGGCTTCGGCTTCAAACTGTCAGAGAGATGGAAACACGGGCGTCAGATTTAGACGCAGCTTCCACTGCGGGAGTGGAAGCAGAGACTTTTCTGGGATGATCTTATGAACTCAAACATTTATTTAATTTGTTTTATATTTGAATCATGACAGCAATGTGTCAAAACATTGCTGTTTATTTTTCTTTAAATAACTTTTTTTTCATGTATTTTACTTTTCAAGTTGGAAAAGTGTATAAAGTAAAATGTTTTGTTAAAAAAACAATGTTGCATAATGAGGAGATAAAACACTTTATGTTCTGAATTTGTCATTTATTTATTTTTTGTCCTCAAAAAGTATCGACAAGAGTATCGTTAAAATACCGAATCGATAAGTAGCATCAATAAGAGTAGTAGCACGGTTAAAACCTTAACGATACCCTGCGGTAGCCGAGAGGTGCAAGACACACTTACATTTAAGATAAAGCAACAGCAAATCCCAGTACAAATGAACAAATACTGAAACACACCAACAAATCATGAAACACAACAGCAAATCATGAAACACAACAGCAAATACTGAAACACAACAGCAAATACTGAAACACAACAGCAAATCATGAAACACAACAGCAAACGCTGAAACACAACAGCAAATCATGAAACACAACAGCAAATACTGAAACACAACAGCAAACCACGAAAATTACAGAGTCCTGAAAGAAATACTACGGTGGCCGGGAGGTGCAAGACACATTTATATTCAGGATACAACCAACAACAAATCCCAAACTAATAAATCACGAAGCACTAATAACAATCTTGGAACAAATATACAAATACTGAAACACAATAGCAAATCACACAACAAATGACAGAGTCCACCCATGTGGCCAGGATCGCCACCATGGGTCCAAATGGATTGATGCATCAATGCTGCACAAAACTCATCTTGGTGTTGATAGCACCACAGCGACTCTGAGACCTGTGCCATGATGAATTGCAGTTGATGCTGAGAATAAAACAAAGACAGAACACTGTTCTTTCTGCACTACTCATAGACGATGAGGCTGTGGTCGCAGCGTATAGTGGTGCGACCACTATACGGCGATCTCGCTGCTGCCCAGCTGTCGACCAATTTTATAAAGGTGTCATCCCCACCTAAATGACTGACACTATCAACATTCATGACCACACCAACAATTTTCAGAAAATCGGATCGCGAAATTAGAACTTGAAGATTCTGCCGATGCCTCCTCATTCCGCAGTGCCAGTTGTATTTGTGACTGTGACATTTTCTTATTAGAGTCACACAGTTAACGGACAATGAGTTTTTCCAAACCTTTTCTTTAAAGAAAAAAAAAAGTAATAATCAGGAATTTGAAAAAAACAAACAAAACATGTTTCTCATCCAGACCAAGTATTATCCACAGACCTAAAATTACTTATTTCAAGCAAAAGATGCTGCTAAAGCATATTTGCAGATGTGAATAATTCATACGCAAAGAAGATTCTGTGGTAATAGTGGATGAGGATTATTAGCGGGCCCAGTTCCACATTCTTCTAATGGGAACGACAGTGGAATGTTAAAGGAGACGGGCAGACTGATGATGCAGAAGCTTTAATGAGTATCCATGTGTATGTCAGTGCATTCGCATATTTGTGTGTGTGACACTAGGGAACAGTCTGAAGATCACAGGCTGAAGAAAGCAAGCAAAACGCATCTTTAATTCTAGTCTTGTTTGCACTTCCTTCTTTAAAGAAGTGCACAAATTTGCTAAATGTATACAGCCTTAAAAAATTTGGTTGAATTTAATAAACCTTGATCTTTTGCATCCTTTGAGAAACAACTCGAATATGGTCAGTCAGAGTTTCAGTCCTGCTGGTTTTTCAGCTCTCTTGATTATTGGGTTCAAGAGTTTATATCCCTTAGATGGTCTCCAATTTCTTCCTCATTAGACATCTTTGTGGCAAAAATATTACATTTTTTTATTTTTTAAATTACAGAACATGATGATGATGTACATTAATTTTCTTTTGTTAATCTTAAAATTGTACTTTTTTTTCTGCACATCACTGGCTCAGTCCAGTTAAAAGCCTTGAAAAAAGTCTACATTTCAATGGATGTGTTTTTCCTTAGATTACTGTGCTCCATCCAGATGAGTGTGCTTAGAGGTACAGCCAAACCCATAAAACATGCAGTAAACATTTATGTGTTGGCTTTATGTTGAGAATCTCTGTGACAGTAGTTCTAGCTCTGGTGAAAACCAACACTTTTTTTCTTCCCTGCATTGGGCCCCACCGAGGGGAGGGCTGCTCTCCTGGTTGGGCTGGAGCTTGCACTCTCTGTCCTCCATGCCTCCCTGCTCTCTGGCTCTGGGGGCTCCGTTGCGGTCCTGCTGGCCCTGGTCTGGGTGCCGGATGTGATCACCCGGGGGGGCAGTTGTTCTCTATCTGCAATCGTGCGGGTGTTGGGGGGTTCTGGCTGCTGCTGCGGCGGGGGTCTTGGTGTGGGGATGACTGGTCACTCTCCCTCCTTCTTTTTACATTCCATCATCCACTTTAGAAGAACATAAACACTCACCTGAGCACAGGTGTTAGCTCACCTTTGCACAAATGGTTTGCGTGATTGAATGAATGAAATATTTCACACTAGTTGATTTGAATACATAGGTATGCAGGTGTGAACGATATTTCTACTGTGTACATGTTGACATGTGAACATTTTTGGAGCCAACAGGTATGTTTGTGACGTTTGAGTGTGTGGACAGACCCCGCCGTTATAGACTTGTATTACATCTGAACTTCACTTCATTCATGCACACACACATTTATGCACACACACATTCATGCACACACATTCATGTTCACACACATTCATGCACACACACATTCATGCACACACATCCAACTACAAATATTTCACCATGTGTGCTAATCTCTATTGACAATGATCTTCAAAGGTTTTAAACTCTTTTTTTTTATCAGAACAAATAC
This sequence comes from Oryzias curvinotus, assembly GCA_023969325.1. Taxonomy (NCBI): domain Eukaryota; kingdom Metazoa; phylum Chordata; class Actinopteri; order Beloniformes; family Adrianichthyidae; genus Oryzias; species Oryzias curvinotus. The sequence goes on from CM043720.1 coordinate 23,319,898, forward strand.
ATCAACTGACCAAAAATTATTTAACAGAAGACTTCCTGATCAGAAAAGAGGCATACAAACCAAGCAGTAGAGTAAAAAAAAGCTCTGGTCTAATTTTATTAACCATGTTAATAAAACAAAACCCTTAACATGCAGAAAAATGAGGACATGTTGTATTCACTGACACCAGACTGAGACTTCAGATGAAATAGTTCATGTATGCTACAGAAGATGCCCATCTTTTCTCAAACCAATAACCCTCTCATACATTCAGCTCACCAATGCAGCCTTTGCTAGTCCTGTGTAAAATTGCACAAACTAGATATCTAGTCATTTGTCAAGGTCTAATTAGCTGCAATAATAAACACAAACAGTTCTAGAAGTTTGCTCTAGGTGTGTAGTATGAAGTATAACCAATGTAATATTGAAAGTCAGTCTTTGTGTTCTGTGGGTTTATGTGAGATGTGATCACAAGAAGCAGAACAAATAATATTACAGATGTAAAAGTAATTTTCTCCAACCCTTCAGAGCTCTCGTCCTCTTTATTTCATTCAAAGAGAAATAGAGGAGTTGATCATTGCCACGCGGTCAAAAACAGTCTGACCAAAAGGAGTCCACTTCTCTCCCACTTACCTCCCAGATAAGAACTTCATGCACCTGTGCCTTTGCCATGACGAAGCAGAGAAACATTCCAGCTCAAAGACTTCAGACACCACTGCTATGAAGTAGAAACACTGAAGTCTGTGTTAAATATCATTCTATCCTGATTTGTTGTTTAAAGAAATTGATTGAATCTGTTAAAAAGCAATGTTACACAGCCACCAGGCTTGACAACAAAGACAATGAAAAAAAAAACAGAAAAACAATGTGAAGCTGACTTAAAACTTGCAAGTGTTAGACAAATTATTCAGTCCTGCCCCTGGTAAAGATATGGTCTGGAGGACGTGAATTTCACTTTTCAAGAGGCAGAAAAAGCATGTCATGATGTTGCAGCAATCCCTAATACCTTTCTGAAACTCTTGGGCAGGAGCCTTGCCAAACAGTGTTGACTTTTATCATACTAGACACAAAGTAGCACTATCCATAAACATTAAGTTATTTAATTATTGAACATTTAACCAGATTGTAGAAAAATGCTCCTTCCTTGCTCTCTATGTGCTAAAACATTCTAGTAGAAAGTTGCAAATGTCAGGCTGGTTGTTGAAAGCAAATCAAACACAAATCAAGATGATATAAAACAATATGCAGTGTATTTGTCCATGAACAATGACATGAACATTGAAGCTGGCATTCATTAAGCTCTCCGGTGCTCTAATCAGAATCAGAATCCATTATTGTCACTATACATAATAATACAATAAAATTGTAGCAGCCTTGGAGGGGTAAAAATACTGTAAATCTAATCAAACAGAAACAATTACATACAAGTATGAAAAAATTGAATGAAGTGGAGTGCAATACATTGCACAGGTGTGCCTTAGACTGACCACAAGAAAAGGCCACTCAGAAATCTTCAGTTTTGTTTTTTTAAGGGGGTCAGGGGACTCAGACAACCAGTCCGTATCTGGTGTGACCACCATTTGCCTCATGAAGTGCGACACATCTCCTTCGCATAGAGTTGATCAGGTTGCCTATTGAGGCCTGTGGAATGTTGGTCCACTCTTCTTCAATGGCTGTGTGAAGTTGCTGGATATTGGCAGGAACTGGAATACGCTGTCGTATACGCCGATCCAGAGCATCCCAAACATGCTCAATGGGTGACATGTCCGGTGAGTATGCTGGCCATGCAAGAACTGGGATGTTTTCAGCTTCCAAGAATTGTGTACAGATCCTTGCCACATGGGGCCGTGCATTATCATGCTGCAGCATGAGGTGATGTTGTTGGATGTACGGCACAACAATGTGCCCCAGGATCTC
>CM043720.1:23329443-23349443 GCA_023969325.1 Oryzias curvinotus
GACACAGAAATGCACATGTATACTTTCACAAGAACCTCTGCTCCTACTTCTTCACCACGGTGCCCAACAGGCCCTCAAAAACCAGTACAATGCATTTTCTGCCCACACACCTCCGATTGCAACTCTGGAGTTTCACTCCCACAAACTGGACTGGTTTTAAATTATGGATGAATTTTGCCTCACTCTGGGAATACTGACTCACTTTAATTATTGCTGTTACAACTTCTAGCTTGATCTATTCCCAGAGGATGAATATTATTGCTTTTCCCTTTTTCAACCTTCAAGATGCAATGAGGTCTCTGACACTGAGGCAGAAACCAGCACTTTCAGAAAAGGAATTTCAGCATGAGATGAGGTTTGTATGAGCAGAAACAAGTTCTTAGCTTAACAGCTTTCCTAAAATCAGAAATTCTGGACAGCCTGACAGTTGAGGTTAGACAGGAATCTCTGGGGACCCACGATGTTTGCAGATGACATTGTAATCTGTGTTGGGGACAGGGAGCAGGTGGAGGAACATCTAGAGAGGTGGGGGTTTGCTCTGGAAAGGGGAGGAATGAAGGTCAACTACAGCAAGATAGAGTATCTGTGTGTAAATGACAGGAACTTGAGGAATGGTGAAAGTTACAGGGAGCAGAGAGGGAGAAGGTGGGGAACTTTGAAGACTGAAGGTCAACAGTCCAGTTCAACTAAGAATGTTGGAAAGAGTTAAAGAGGCATGTGCAAGCAGGTTGGAATGGGTGGAGGAAGGTTTCAGGTGTGATGTGTGACCATAAAAAAGTAACATAAAAAAAAAGAGTAAAGGTGTAGAAAGTCTTGGTGAGAGCAGCCGTGTTGTTGGTTTACAGACAAATAAAAAACACAGCAGAACAGTGACAGGTTTCTAAATCCATGGATGAGAAGAAATTTCTGAATTACAATAAAAGAAGAATCTGTTGACACTTTTTTCTGTTAGTTAAAAAGATAAAGCCTGATCATATATATTTTTGCTACTCTGCTCTCTCTGAAACAAACGTTTTTGAAAAATGGGTAAATCTGTACGGGCATGGAAGTGGCCCGCACAAAATATCACGACCGCTCAGCGTAGAGCAAAAAAAACGTTCTTACAGATTTTTTTCCTTAGGCATGCTGTGGGCGACAGGTCGTAGGTGAGACGCAGGTCTGTTGTGCGGAACTGACATTGTCTTTTGGGCAGGGAACTCGTTAGTGCTGTTCAGGTGCAGCCTGGCTGTTAAAAATTAGGAAATTTGACAATTGGAGTGTAGTTGGTGTGGACAACTTACAGGTGTCATGTAGGCACGTATGTATCAAGTGCACACCTAGGTCTGCACGATTAATCACAAATTTATCGTGATTGCGATATGAAAAGACGGTAAAATTGCAATAAATGGTAACCTTAAATGTGTTAAAGCAATTTCATGGCAGCTTGAAGTATTTAACGAATCAAATAAATCCATTAATGCATTTGACCAATCAGATGGAGGCCTTCACGTTGTTGACCAATCGGATGGAGCTCTTTGTTGTTAGATGTTTGCCTCCTATGTAGATGAGGGTTGACTCTTATTTAAATTAAACAGTTGCAGTGAAATGGAATTTATGTTTTTGGTTGTTTTGCTATTTGTTAATGTATCCCAAGGTATACCGTCATCACAATATTGATGACTAATATCGCATACCACAAGTTTCCCCATATCGTGCAGCCCTATGCACACCCCATGCATGCAGCATTTTCATGGTCAGTGAGGAGCCAGTACGCACACCTCAATTATGATTGGAGCGCTGCTAAAGGGCACTGTATGAAAGTATCCCCGTACATCATAAGTGCCTGGAACTAACATTAGCCTCACGAATACTTCACGATACACTTGCCACACACAAAAATGGTACGATCCATTTTCATGACATCCATTGAGATGGCTGCATGAGCTTCAAAAGAACAGCGAGACACACCTGTGCTCCCCTTAAGATGCAACCACACCCCTCTACAGCCCTCCATGGGTCCAGACAACCCAAAAACCATGTGACTAGGACATTATTTTTCTAACCACAGACCTCTAATAAACGGTGAGAAAGAAGTTCTGCATAACTGACTTTTTTAACCCTTGTGCTATCCTAGGCACTTTACCGTTGGGAGTTGGGTCATCTAGATTCACTAGACAGTTCCCTGAACCTTTTTTTTTTTTCAATTTTTTGTGATCTTCACTGGTTCAATGGATTACATGAAATTTTTCCACCTTTATCCCCCTTTGTCATGGTAGGGAGAACATGTCAAAGTAAGGGTGGGGTCATCAAAGATAGCACAAGGGTTAAAAACAAGCAGGCCGGATTTCAACTTGGTTAAGTAAAATATAAACTGTCCCTTTTTTGCCTGCAATTAAAGGAAGAGAAAGGAATTCTTTTAATTTCTTGTGGAATGTGAACCAATCTCAGCTGGCCTTAATTTCACACTCTTAAAAACACTTGATTTAAAGGAATCTCTTCTTTAGGTTGAGGGTTTTTGAGTTATTTGTAATTCTCTTGTTAGCTTCTGAATGTTTGAGGAGATAAAAAATAAAACCAAATGTTGATCGAATAGATTTTCTCTGCAAGAATTATGTAAGAATTACTCATTTGGACTTCAACCAACTGTGAAACAAGCAAGCGCAAGAGCGTAAAATATTTGATCCTGTGGAAACTTTAAAGTCCCCTAAAAATATAGACCTGCTTGGTGAGCCAATTGCCCCATTCCTGACCCCACAAGAGGAGAAAATCTGTGTCTGATAGAAATGGAAGCTGACATGTAAAAGCTGTTGATGGAAACTTCTTTAGAAAAGGTCAGGCTAAATAACAGTTTACTCTTCACAGGGGTAACAATTGCACCAATTAGGTTTTATCTAAGAATAACATCATTTTTAAAACATACTCTATTATCTCAAACCCAAACAATGTCTTTCATAAATCTTTTCAATTGTAGAGGTCAGACAGTGCGGGAGTTATGATTTCAAAATGGAGTCCCAGCAAAAGGTCGGAGGTCATAATTTATACAGAAGACGATGTAAAGACCAGATAATGATGCTTACACTTCTGTGTGACTTTTGAGCAGCATTACACACTGGTGATATTCAGTCACTGTTGCTTGTTTTGAGAAGAAATTACTGGGAAGCCTCACTGAAAAGCAATATTTATCTATTTTTGGAGAATAAGACAATGACCTCATCCACATCCCTGTGTCAGCACTGGTATTCATTTAGTCCCAAACAGGCTGTAATCTCTGATTTGCTAATGCGTTCAGGCATATGTGGCTTCAAGCATCAATAACAGTGTTTAAGCTGTGATCTCTTGTGCGTTCAACTTTCTCTCAATAGCAGCCTTTCAGCTCCTCCTTTTCTTCTTTCAGTGTGCAGAGCAGGCTCTTCCAATTACCAGCCCTGCTGCCCACTGCCATCTGTGCACGTCGAAGCATTTGCCACCCAACACTGCAGTGATGACAAAACTGAACAATAGAACCACCACACAATGCATTACAATGTTTTAGAGGGGGAGGAGGAGAACTTTAGAAAAGAAGCAACAATGTAAAGTTTCAATGACTGGTGCTTTGCCTCAAGATTCCTGTTGGTTGGCTGATGCTGATGCTTACTCATTTTCTGAGATTACGTTCAACAATCAGCTCACATTGTCTGGACTCCCAGTATGCTTTTATTTATTTATTTATTTTACAGATAAACAGGCTGATTTGCTCATCAGCCTTCAGGTGAGTGGAAGAAAGCAATTCCAGGGATGCTGAGTCACTCAGGACTGCACTCCTCAGTCCGTCAGAAACACCAACAGGCTCAGACAAGGAATTCAATCAGAGAGTGGCCTGATGAGCCTCATTCATCCTGCCACTTTTGATAAAGCACCCATGCTCTCTGCAGCATCCGGATCCCCTCAGTGCAGAAACCTCCTCATCACCAGAGATAAAGCTAATTGTGCTGTGCCGATTTAATGCAACTCTAATTCTTATCGTGTTTTTCCCAGCACACCTTCCTTGGCTCTCACAATGAGTCTGATCGCCGGCTAAAGTAATTATTCTCTGGTTTATCATGGAGAGAACGCTGTGAAATGCTGATGCAATCAAAACAAATGCGTAAACTCCATTTTCCCCTCCAAGACTTTGGGATGCAGATGCCTTCCCCTGGTCTCTGAGGCCTCCTGAAAACTGCAACATCCACATCCATTTTGGATAAATTACTTCATCAAATAAAGCAGCAAGGATAATCTAAATTTTTTATGAGACCACTCCAATGAATCGTTTCAAGACAAAAACAATGGCAAGCCTGCAACTGTCAGAGATGTTACAGATATGATGGGTAAACTACAGAGAAACATGAATGTTGTACCAAATTAAGCATTAGCACTGATGCTTATATGACAACAGTCTTTCAAATTATGTGAAGTTCATAATGAAATGCAATTTCACCTTGGCTTTCAACTATGCACAAGCTTTATTTACAAGGAAGCTCATAAAACATGACAATGAGAGCACTCAAACTACACACATGTTAGTTATTTTGATGTTTTACTTGTTTCTACAAACTACAGCTGGTGTGTACAGTCCTCTGGAACTTGGAAAACCTTTCACTCTTTGGCACAAAAGAATCCTATTGGACAGCATGCAGCAGAAATCTGCCAGTGTTTTCCCACCGCCACAAATATGTACTCAGCACTGCAGAACTCAGGCTTTCTGTTTGCACCTTCTGGGATGCGCAGTTTGCTGCCAAGAGCCAAATGATTCAACACGAGACTGCAGTTTACAGCTAATAATAATACACTGAACTTAAGACAACATCTGATGGGAGGATCCTGGATTTAGTTGCATCGCAGGTTAGAGCTTTACAGACGGCTGTGCCAACACTGCTTCTTCTGGATATCTTCTTTCCTGCAAAACAGGAGCGCGGTGCTGATCTGACAGGTGCACAGTAAAAGAAAGTGAGAACAAGAGGCATGAGTACAATATTAATTTATAGGCTGCTTGCCCAAAAATGACTGCAAAATATTTTCTTTCAAAATGATAAAGAAGAGGATGAGATGAAGAGAAAACTAACTAAATATACTCATAAATCAGTTTGTGATCAGTACATTTAGGAGATTATAACAATGCTAGAATAGAAAGCAGTCAAAATCACTGTAAAGAGTAGGGGTCAACTAATTATCAGTCAGGGCAGATTATCTGAGCCAATATTTGTTATTTTAAAGTATTTTAAAGGATCTGCCTTTTTGGAGCTGACGGGCCAATGTTGAACTGGTTCAGGCGCGGCAATGCCACGTGTGCGCAACAATAGTATAGGTGGGGTGGCAGACTGCATCTGGGATGGAGTGGCAGGTTTGTTGTCAGCCCATGGAGTGTTTTGGCTCGGGTGCAGTGGCATGCACTACGGAGTAGCGTGGCTGTACCTGGGCCAGGATATTTTGACTCAGATGCACCCACGCCGCTCTGTCTCCAGCGTAGTCCTCCACGATGCATTCAGTCCTCTGCATGTGACACAACCAACTAGTGCTGTCACTTTTAAAGTGTTAACGCAAATGTCTTTTAACGCCATTAATCATGCATTAAAAATTAACGGAAAAAAATGCTGAATTTTGCTTCTATATCCACCTGAGGCAGATTTGTCGAAGTCTAACTGCCTTACTGGTGGACTAAGTAAGGGCAGTTTTGACCAAGTCTTTACGTTTTGAAGGCTTGCTTCGTTGTTGTTTAAAACAATGTTATTTTGAGAAGTGTTGTAATATAAAATATGACAGAAAATGCTGCAGTACTGCAACTGTTTGACACCTAAAACAAATCTTGCAATGCGCTACTTTGCATAGTGATACAGCTCAACAATAAACTAACATTCAAAATTGTCTGTGGAGCTATATTCCACGTATTTACAGCTGTAAGTGTAAATAAAAAAACAGTTAAGCATTTGAGATCCAGCGAGAAGATCTTAAAAAACAACAGCGGCTGCACGTTCCTTCAGCAGCTAAAGCCACTGACCTTGGACCAGAACTTCCCCCATATCAGACTTTCTTATCAGCATAAGAAATTCAAGTTCACATGCTGCCTATTGATTGTAACACAATCAGCAGGATCACACTCTGTGGGCTGAGGTGGCGCACACATTTATCAGTGCTACATTTGAAAACTTGCTATGCTTTAGATAAAGCGTTCCTACCAGACACTAAAGATTTGATTAAAGGAGTGGGCTACTGTTGAGTGACTTGGAATAATCATGTCTTTTGTTCACAATAATTATCCAACATGCTTCTTAGAATGCTTTAGGTGGAAGTAAGAATAAAAAAAAAATCTCCTTTGGCGTAGAAATATATTTTATAGCACAGCTTACAATTGTTCTTTTACCTTCCAATGCAGCAGTTCAACAAAAATACAACACAAGTATTACATAGAAAAAATGTAGCCCATAGACTTTGTTTTTTAAAGTAATATCCCAACTACTTCCTCAAGGAAACGCTCACCACTTTTGGAATTCACTTTTGCTGTGTTACAATGTTAAAATGAATTGTAGGGAAAGAGAATCATTGAGTCTCTACTGCATTTTAGTTTTTTTTACAATGAAAGTGTTGACAGTTGATGTGCTAACTGTTCTGAATTTGTAGTTGTTGTTTTCTAAAAACACAAATTAACCAAAAGAAAACTGCAACCCAAAGATTGACATTTGAACTAAATTGGGGCAACTTTAAGCCACAACACAGCTTCACAATAAACTTTGTATTAGTGTTAAAACTGAGTTTATTGGAAGCCTTGCTTTTTATTCTTTCTCATCCTCACAGGTGATCTGCCAAACACTGGAGCGCTGCAGGTCTTTGTTTTGATGTCAGTGGTCTGAAATGGTGTGTTTTATTCTGCTTATTCGTTATGTTGACCTTGATTCCACAATGAGATTTAAGATAGATTTATTCCAAAGGAAAAAAGGAAAAAATTTCATTTGCCGAGTACATGTGGTGGTTTCATCTACACATGAAAACTCCACACAGACCATTCACATGCACGCACACACACGTGCACACTCAGTCAGGGGTTGTGCTAGAGCTGGTTGGGTGGGAGCATTCTAGGGGTGTAGGAAAAGTCAATACAGTAAAGTATTGCGATATTTCCTTTGGTGATATTTGTGTCGATTTGAAATGCTGCCATGATGTTATGTAATTAATAATTTATAAGCAAGCATGAAATTCAGCAATTTACTTTTGTTTTCCACTGAAAATAGTTGGCAGCACACTGGGCCTCTTTCAGCAGCTCTCTAGATCTTGCTAGAACCATCATGTGATAGATGTTTACTCCTTATTAGCCTCGCAGTGTTTGTTGTGACAGAGCTCCATGACACATGTATACATGTCTATACATATGTATACATATACATCTTACAGTACTTAAACTCTGTGCTAGGTTGTTACCAGTATCATTTTAAAAAGCAGATTGTGGCAGACTCATGTGAACGAGTGAGGCCGTGCAGATAAACAGATAACTCAAAAATTGAAATAATATTCAGACTAGGTTTTTTCCAAGTCTTTTCACTAAAAGATAGTGAAATATTGTCTCTGATACTGTCTTGTGATATATCGGAATACGTGTCATATGATGACATATGTATATGTTTTTTTATGTATCGCCAGATGATACACACCCCTATTGCGCAAACTCAACTCCATACATAACACACACACACACATCTTCCCTGTCAACATAAACAAAAACACACAAACACACATAAAGTATGATGCAACTTACAGTAGAAAAAAGGCACCACAGCCGTCATCAGGCAGTCTGCATGTAAACCAGGGTTGGCGAACATGTTCAATATACCTTTATCACTGAATATGAACTGACACCAAATATTAAAATATTAGTTAAAATGGTATAATAAAAACCAACCATTGGTTTATTTCAGAATTCATGGATCATTTAAATGAGGTTGAATATACAAGAGCAGAAAAGTTGATTAGAAAGAGGAAACATTTGACAGCTCTGGTATTTTAGGGTGAAATTAAAGTCTACTCAAATAAAATCTATTTAAAAATAGTTTATTTTTTCTTTAACTTGCCCTGTCCAACAGCTGAGCAAACAGATGAGAGCTGAAGGCCTCTTGTGTTTGACATATTTTACTGTTAGTCATTCACTCACAAAGGACCAGAACCCCCACCACAGGGACACGGCCACCCCCAGGCTCAGGTGTGATGTGATCCCCGGCTCTTGGTCTTGCCAGAGAACTCAGGGATCCCTCTCCCTGCGTGGAGAGAGGGCCACCGGCCCGGGAAGCCAGCACCCAAGGGAGAGCCTGGTACCCCCCACCAGGGATGGGGTAGGGGACAGAAGATCAGAGGTCCCACCTTCCTTATATGTGTCTTTGTGTGTATGCATGTGTGTGTTGGAGTGTATATTGTTGAGGGGTAAGTGGTGTTTGTACTAAAGGGTGCAGTTAAAATTGGTGGGTAGGGCGCTCAGAGGACATCTCCTGCTTGCTGGCAGTGATGTCCAAGCACCCCCCCTACAAAGGGTCCCACATGTCTAAAGTGCAATTAAAACCGAGAAGAGGGGAGGGGCCCGTTCCCATGCGGCAACCATGGGCGGGGGAACACTACCAAGCAGCTCCTCCCCACAAGGTGAATCGCAGGCTGACACATCATATTACCTAAGCATCTTGATGTATATCATATGACACATGAAATGAATAGTCCTAATTTACTGAATTTAATCTATGACTTTATGCTACTTGTTTGATCATCCTAATATTTCTCAGTCTTTTCTTACAAGATTCCGTCTTAAGAGTATTAATGAGATATAAAATGTCCTTTTCATTTTCCCAGACTGTACTGGAGGAGACACATCATGTTGACTCTCCTACTTAAAAGAAAATGCAATGGAGGAACAGAAATTAGTTGCAGAATGCATTCTGGCTCGCCTGTAGACAGGTGGGCAAGAAAGGAATTTATCCAAGAAGTTGTCTGTGTAACACTTTTTAAGCATTTGTAAGATTTCTAACTGGCCTGCAAGCCAACAGAGCTCAATTAAAATACTTCTACTGATTTCAACAACATATAAGGGCAACATTTGCTGTTAACCATTTGCTTTAAGCCTCTGTCACATAGCCACTCTGACATTTTGCGCAAATTGCACAGAGGAAAAGTGGTCATACGATAATTTTCCTTGGAAAAACGTGAGCGAAGTTGAACCATTAAAACCATGAAAGAAGTACAAATAAACAAGGCAAAGAACATGTAACCCAGCGTTTCACTGAATTTCCACACAGTGACACACACTGAGCAGAAATCACATCGCACCAGCACTATGGTCAGCACCTACCGCTGGCCCTGGTGGTGCTTTGTTTTAATTAAACAGCCAGATTCCCCTGGTCCGCATTAGTTCTAGATCAGCTTCTGGGCTCGCCACGCGTCCAGAGTCGCAGCCACGCTCGCCGTACCTGGTTCCCCTCCAGCGACCCGCCTAGTTTACGTGCCATTCATTATTGATTTGTTTGTAATGTGAATGTGGTATGTGTGCCGTATGCCAATCCATCCATCTTCCTCCGCTTACCCGGAACCGGGTTGCAGGGGCAGCAGTCTAAGCAGAGATGCCCAGACTTCCTTCACCCCAGCCACTTCCTCCAGCTCCTTTGGGGGGACCCTGAAGCGTTCCCAGGCCAGCCGAGAGACATAGTCTCTCCAGCGTGTCCTGGGTCTTCCCCGGGGCTTCCGCCCAGTGGGACATGCCTGAAACACCTCTCCAGGGAGGCGTCCAGGAGGCATCCGGACTAGATGCCCGAGCCACCTCAACTGGCTCCTTTCGATGTGGAGAAGAAGCGGTTCTACTCCGAGCTCTCCGCGGATTGCTGAGCTTCTCACCCTATCTCTAAGGGAGCTCCCAGCCACCCTGCGGAGGAAGCTCATTTCAGCCCCTTGTATTTGGATTGTATTGTACATTGTATTCATATGTGTGCCGTATGCGAGACACAAAAGTTAGACATTGGTTCGTGCATTAAAAGTCCATTACATATGCGCGGACACACGGATAACAGTTGTAAAAGGCCACAAATTTATGTATACATCCAAATAATATCGTACAAATAATTATTAATAAATAACAAACAAATGCTTATCCTTTTAAAATTATTATTACAAAACATGTTTAAGTAGTTCTTACAGACTGTACACAAACAGCTAATCTTTCTTGGCTGTTTGAGTTGATTTTTGCACTAGTGTTAAAGAGTTTTGGACTCATCTGTGAGAAATGGTCCTGTAACTTCCAACTTGCATAAAAAAGTAAATTGAAAGCCAAAGCTTCATGTAAATGAGCCACATGTGGCTCTGTTTGCTCATGTTAGGACTTTCAGCCCAGAGTAGCTTCACTAGCTTCACTTGGCAGAGATGAGAAGAACATAAATGATGGCGTTTTAAAGACCCAGGGTTTTGCGCTCTATCATCCTTTAAAGCACTGGCCTTTGCTCACTTTTCCACCGCTACATGTAGCACCACACTCCTTTTCCCTCAGTGCCAAATGCTTCAGAAGAACAGCCTTGAACTGCGCTTCCCTTCTGTTTAGTCATTCTCAAAGACTTTTCCAACATTAAGATTGCAAGTAAACTGCACAGAGTTGTGTGTTACTTAGTAAATATGCAAGTGATAGAACAGCTCAGTACTTAAGAAGGAGCGTGTGAAGAATTCAGGCTCATTTAAAAAACTGAAAGTATCTGCCTGTGACTTGATGGCACTATCCCAGCACGTGCATTTGTGAGTCTGTGACAGAATCAGGTTAAGAAGATAGGGCGAATGAAACATCTCTTCATTTCAGTACGGCAGAGCACAGCTTTGTCTGTTGTGATGCTAAAACATAAGCTTACCTTCATTAATGTAGAATATTATTTGAGCCTTTTTGCCCAAAAGATGCTCAAGAGCTTTATATCCAATATTTAAAGAAATGTGGAAGCAGAAATGAAGCCAATTCCAAAAATGAATCAGTTGTAAGCACAACCCAAGCCTCATCCAAACTAAACGACAAATTAGAGTACAAGGGGATCTCACTGTCAGTTTTAGCCGCACTGTCTTGTTGTGCCATTGTTCATGAATAAGTCATCGCTCCCCCACCACTTCCCCGTCGGCTTATTGCTCGTTCTGCTGCCTCCATGGCCCTGTAAAACCAACTGAAGTGTTTATAGGAGATAAGAGGCAGAGGAGGTCATAGGCCCAATAACTCCTTTTATCGCCTTGAGTTCTGCAGTAGGGGCCATTTTTATAGAGGAAGACACATTCTTAATTGAAGGAGTTTGTGGACCAGGTAGCAAAGGCCTAATGGACGAATAAAAAGCATCAGAGAAAGGGCATCCGCAGAATGTGCTTTGTAGCAAGAGTGAGACTGGGTGCACAGAGAAAGAAAATACTTTTTCAAAATGATCCTTTGGGAAATGTGATGCATTTGCTTAAACAAACTCTTTCAAAATTACTCAAGAAAAGGGATTTTGTTTGGGGTAATCTTAGTTAATTGAGCCTAGCTTGTCATTGGAAGGGCTGCTGTTAAGGAAAAAGTAGATTCTGTTTTGCAAAAATTACAAAATCCAGCCCAGGAGGTTTTAATGAGGCTTTGGTTAATAGGAAATGCAATGTCTGATTCAAACCTTATCTTAGTCTTATAGTCAGACCTGGACAATATAAAGCTATTATAACCTATAGTTTCAAACCACACACCTGAGAGGGGTGTCATGAATATTTTACACAGGTGCTTTAGCCCAGGAAACAGCGCACAATAAACTTTTCTGGCATTTATTCTCACAACGCTTGACAAACAAACAAACCAAGCTCTAAAGAATTGATAACCTTTGATGCTTTTTTTTCTCCTCAGGATAATTCTTTTACTTCATCCTGAATATTGCATCCACTGACTCTGCTGTGTCCCCTGCCTTTTAGCTTAATGAAGCCCACAATGTTACCTTAATCCGGTTTGCATGTGAGGATTATTCTATTTTATCTTTTAAAAGTCCCTATGATCCTTTTGTTTTGGAATTAAAAGGTTCCCTCTTTGAAAACACTTTAGGACAAAAGGCCACTAAAGCTTTAGATTTAATTAGGCGACGTGGCTGACCAGATCTGACAGGGACCTAATGTTATGTGCCTCTTAAAAAAAGCTAAAAGTAATAACAAAGGAAGAGAGTCCATGAATAATGCAAACATGCATACGATTTTTACTAATGCTCTTCTCTGGGCAAGGAAAGACCTTGTCCAGTTTTTTTTTTTTGCAATTCAAGATTTTCTTCATCTTAACAGTTCTCATGATTTACTATACAAACAAATCTTAGTATGTGTTTGTAAAGAAAAGAAAATGACTATCACTATTAGACAAAATATTGCTTTAGGGGGAAATAACTACTTATTACTATTCATCTATCACATGAGCTTGTGTCATCGACGTCCAACAATACAACAAAGATTCTCCTAAAACTGATGCTCTAATGAGAAAACTAGCATATTGTTTCATGCACCCCAGGCAGTTTGCTTCAGGATTAAAGAGTTTCTTGAAAGAAAATACCTGAAGCCAGATGCAGGTCACAAAGCAACCAGTGGCTGGTAACACAATTAACACAGTCCCCATTCGCTCCCATGCAAAAATAAACAAGAAGATGTCTGGAACCAGCCTAAAGGGCCGTACACACCGGGACGAATATCGGCGCACGTTATTCGCCAGCGTTTTTCAACATGTCTTTTATGTTCACACCCAGGCGATTTTCGCTGACGATGGGCCGAGTGAACATGCAATTTCATTCCCTGACATTAGATGGCGCTTAATGTAAAACAGAAATACCCCTGTACACAAGGTGGCGCTGCGCAACTTTACGCTTCTTAAACTCGCTTTTCACTCAGAAGAGTAGAGCAAGTATTTACGCACTTGTAGCACCAGTAGCTCCAGCTCCAGTTCCAGCGATGAAGAAATTATTTTTCTGTTGAATGATGAAAGACGCCGATTTTGGGTACATCCCATAGTTACGAGAAGAGAAGAACATGGTGAGTTTTATCGACTGGTACAAGAGCTGAAAGCGTATCATGAGCGTTTTCAGGGATATTTTAGAATGTCCGTCATTGTTTCTTTGCGGCAGTGTAGTCGCTACTTGGCGTCTATCTTCTTTGCTGGTATGTGTGCTCAGAAAGGCAGTGTTGTGTTTGAGCGCCCCCAAGTTGTGTTTTACTGTAACTTCAGAAGCTCCAGACACGTTTGCAAAAGCACCATTCTCATTGGTCGTATAGTTTTTGACGCGGCGCGTCAAACCAAAAAAACGAACCCGAGGCGCTTTTTAAAAAATGACGCTCGGTGTGCTCACTTACATTAGTGCTCTTTGTTTAGTCACGAGGCGTTAAATGTCAGAGAATATCACGTGCCAAATTTGTCCTGGTGCAAACAGGCCTTAAGAATGTTTGTTTGAAACGATTTCAAACCACATTCAAGTCTGGATAAAATATATTTTTAGTTAAAAGTAGTGCAACCACATGGGGGCACAATACAGTGTTAATGTGTCCCAGTCCCAAGTCTGGCTAAATGCATTGGGTTGTGTCAGAAAGTTGATACAAAATCATACAAATGATGCAAATCATAAACAAAATTGATATACCACAAAGTTATGGCCCTGACTAACAACGATTGCTGACCTACAGGGTGGAAACTGGACTAACTGTTGATGGAAGGAAAGGAGGAAGGCATGTTTGAAGGCTGAGAGAGAAAAAAGACAGGCGTGAAGAACTTAGAGAATAAACTTTGAATGTAGAGGCTTTGCAAGGGACAACTAGAGAGTTGGTTGACATGATGGAAAGAATAGAGGTGGATCTCCTGCTTGTTTATGAGACTTGATGGAAAAGAGCAAGGCTTATCCTGAAGGAGGAGTTTTCTAAATCAGTCTGAACCTGGGAGCTGAAGGTGTGATGGTAAAGATGTCCGTGGATGCTGGGTAGGATGAAAACTTTTAAAGCAGGTTTTTTGAAGCAGGTTTTGAGAGATCTGAAGGTTATTCCAGATGACTGAACAGCTAAAACTACGGAGATCAGGGAAACTGGGAGGATGGTAAAAGGTTAAATTAGAAAAAATGGGATACAGAAATGACAGAAGACAGATAGGTTTACAGTGAGGTGCTGGACAAGGTGGAGGTGACAAAAGGGCCAAAGAGGACAGGTTGGAGACAAAGGACGGAGATAGATGTGACGAAGGTGAGGCAGAGAAACAGGGATGGGAGGATGAGCAGAAGGTTAGGTGATCAAGGAAAGCGATGGAAACGTGTTGATGGTAAGGTTGATAGAAAGATGGAAAGAGAACTTTGAGAAGAGCACAGAAGAGAAGATGTAATTGTTATGGAGCAGGAAACAGCAAAGATCGGTAGGGATGAAAGGAGGAAGACATTGCAGAGGAGGAAGAGTTGGAATGCAGTTGGTCCTGCCAGCATACCTGTGAGGGTATGGAGAAGTGACAGAAGAGTTTCTTAAAGTAGATTTTAAAGTCTTTTTCTGTTTTTATTTTTAAATAATTGAAATAATGATTTATGACTTTACTGTCCCAAAGATGTTTGTCTTTAGTGCTTTTATTTAAGCACTCTGAATGACCTTTTCTATAAATGTTACCTTGTCTTCTGTCCATGGCATTTTTTCTTGTTTTTAGGTCAATATGGCACCTAAAAGCTCAACTGATTCATGCCGGCTTGCTATGACTCTTTTGCATTAGGAGGTACAGGGTTTGATGACAAACCTTATGACTGTGAAGCTAAAAAGCTAGAGCTGCCCTCTCGTGTTTTTTTTTTAATCCTCCTCTAACCACTTTACTCCCTTTTCCACTCTAGTATCCATGCCTCCAACCTCTACTACTCCACTCTACCCTTTTTTCCAAAAAGAAATCCACACAGATATAATTCAAATACCATTTGTCCTCGACTTCAAAGGAAATGATCCACCTGTTTGGATATTTGTGTCGTCTCTGTCCAACATGAGAACTACCGAGCTCCCATGGATCATCTGCTGGACAGAACAAGTTGAAAAGAGGGTCAGCTGATTGAGGACTTTGTGACTGACAGCCCAGGCTTGTTTACCTTACTTATTTCCCTTTTCTCATTTCTCATCACCAATGACTACACCAAAAAATGTGAAGTGACATAACTAAACCTTTTGACCATTTGCTGTAAGTCACTAGTAAGTCACTTCCTTTGCGTGGTAAAATGCTGCAGTCTCTGGGGTTAACTCCACACAATCGACAGCTCCATTTGGCAAACAATGGTGAATTAGCAGAGAAGCTTCCTCTTCCTTTCCCCGCTCATCAACTGACACAGCGAAGCTTCGATTAACCATCTTTCCCTTTATTCAAAGAAAGGATTGTTGTGAGGTTTGATTATATCTCTCTCAAGTACAGACTAGGCTTCTATTTATTTTTAACAAAGATTAGCTTTAAATTGATGATTAACCTTTGTAATCCTGTGAGCATATTGCTTGTCTTGACTACAGCCAGACAAAAGAGCTGTCACATTACCGTTTAGGGAGAATTGAGGCTCAGAAAGCAAATGAGGCAGTGTTATCTGTCTGCTGCTTGGCTGGATAATGAAGACAAATCTTCTGACTACACAGCCATCGCATAATGAATCCGAACAGATGAATTCTTTTGACTTCTTAGTGGGCATTTTTAATAAAACTTCTGTGCGGCCCTGACAAGCAATTGCCATGCAGCCTTATCTAGCAAAGGAGCAGACTTTCCTCGCAGGACTGGGTAGCCGCCATTGTTTAGATGGCTGCATTAAAGAGTAATCAAACATTAAATGAGTCATTTCTCCATATTTAACTCCAACTGGGGAGGTAATAGTTTAATTTGCTGGGCGATGAGTTTCCCCATGCGGAGTGTGCCTTGCATTAAATCATTGCCTATTTCAACTGCATCTGTTGCTCAAGAAGAAGAATTTAGTGCAAAGTGCTTCACTGGGGGCAGTCATCAGACCCGCAGAACAACTGTGGTGCAAGGTGCAAACACTAATACAGGATTTGTTGCATTTGAGCTCAGTTCTGCTTGATGAATGCTTGTGTTCTTTATCTCATCTTTTCAATGTCTTAGCAAGTTAATTGCTAAATTTAAACTTCACTGCAAATAGAAGTTTCATCGCTCGTCTCTGCTGCATTTAGTGAGGAGTCTGACAGACTACCTGGCCGGAATGCATTTGAATAATAATAATAATAATAATAATAATAATAATAATAATAATAATAATAATAATAATAATAATAATAATAATAATAATAATAATAATAATAAAAACTATTGAGTGTTATATTGGTTTTGAGTTTTTTTTAATTAAAAATCACATAATTCACTGCTGGAATGACAAAATCCTTGCTCTAAATTAGTTTATCAATTTTTTAACATGATCAAATGTTATTCTAAACACTCAGTGACATCTTAGATTGATGGCCTGCAATTAGGTTGTTTCTCGTCTTTCCAAAGACTTTGAGGATTTGTTCCCGTATGCTGGAGTACAACACCCTCCTGTTTGTGGACTTTTAAAAAAATTGTTAAACATTTTTCATGAAATTGTCTCTGCCACTTTTTGTTATTTTATCCTTATCGCTATTGTTTTGTACAGTTTTTTTTTTTTTTTGCCGTACAGTGACGGAACAGTGTAATGATTTACAATAATGATGTGTTTATCCTTAAAACCTCCAAGGCTGGCATTGAAAGAAATTCAGCATTTTTACAGCCTACAAAACTGCTGTGCAGATCACAGTTCATTGTAATCCAGCTGAAAGTTATCTAGAGTTTGTAATAAAGAGCAAGTTGTATGAGGGGAAAAAATGAGTCTGGAGGTCAGAGCTGAACTCTGTCAAGTTTCTCTCTGACACAGATAAAAAAGACAATTTTTATTAAACGACGCCTCAAACCAAAGAGGATTCCTACCATGAAAAACAGCAGAAACTCCTTAAACTTCACTCAAAGACTTTTTTCTGAGAGCAGTAAGAACCCTGTGAAACTCTGTTAGAGGATGAATGCAGCAGAACACATGATTACACACATGGATTGGTCTAATCTTCACAAACGATCAACTCTGTTGCAAAAAAAAGACACAAAAAGTGGTAAAAAAAAATATCAGAACAATAAACAAGACAAACAAAAACTCATTAAATTTGTAAATAGCATTGCAACTGAATCAATTTACAGTCTTACATTTTATGCAGATTTATAGGATGTAAATATAAAACAGAGTCACGCATTTCAGGATTAATATCATTGTCTAAACTCCAGTTTATGCAATGGTTTGGCTCAGTGGTCTGGATAATGAGATTTGAAATAATCAAAATTATCATTTGATCCCCAAAGCAAATGTTGATCATAATAACAGAGGCTAATATGACTGTTAAATGCATATTTGAGGGAAAAAAATTGCCGTTTTTATTGATGTAATTCAACTAAATAAGAAACTATGGTATTGACTGTTCTTCTGATTAGAAGAGCACCTGTCTATAACATCAATACGCCTACAGAATCTCAGTGATGATCTAACCCACACAACATCGCTGACAGTTTTGTTAAACCAGACTGGCTTTATCAGGCTTTTTTTATGTTACACAAAGAGACAAGTAAAGGATGAAACTGAGGGTTTAATCTCAATGAAAGAATATAAATATTTGTGTACATACATTTCAATGTATTAAAACTATTAAGATAGCCAAGCCATTAGTTGTGACACAATTTTTCCTTTTTTTTTTCAGTTTAGTCAGTATAAAGTCTTTAATTTGATGAATAAAATTAATCATTTTGTATTTTTTTTCTATATACTGGACAGGTCTCCAGTCTGCTGTGGGGCCACAATCACACACCCATGCACTCTCACATTCACACCTATGGACAATTTAGTGTGACCAATGAACCTGTGAATGTTTTTGGATGGTGGGAGGAAGCTGGAGAAAACCCATGCATGCACGGCGAGAACATGCAAACTCCACACAGAAAGGTCCCCCATTGATGTTCTGGTTCAGGTCCCCCAGCCGAGACTTGAACCTTGGGCCTTCCTGCTGTGAGGCAAGAGCGCTAACCACTGTTATTTGAGCTCATGCTTTTTCAGGGGTTCATACAGTGCCACTTTTCCTGAAATCCCTTTATGCTGGAGGGTTTAGCATTCCCAAACATGTTATACAAATCTGTATGACTATGTGTTTAGGAAATTAACATGCAACTAAGCAACTGGTGTTTATGCTACCTTTCTAAAATTAAAAAGAAGAGTTGGTGCCTCAACCTGGTAGGACTGTCAGCTAAGCAAAAATCTGTTTGGAAATGCTTCTGTAATTTAAAAAAAAAAAAACAGGAATAAAATTTGAAAAACAGGCTTGATTATGATTCAAGTTTGAATTCTCGAAAAAAAAATGAATTGCAAGGCTGCCCGGTGTAACAGTGGTTAGCACTCTAGCTCCTGGTTCAAGTCCCGGCTGGGGGACCTGGACCAGAACATCAATGGGGGACCTTTCTGTGTGGAGTTTGCATGTTCTCCCCGTGCATGTGTGGGTTTTCTCCGGCTTCCTCCCACTGTCCAAAAACATTCTTAGGTTAATTGGTTACTCTAAATTGTTCATTGGTGTGCATGAGTGTGTGATTGTGGGCCTGACTGGTGACCTGTCCAGGATGTCCCCTGCCTTCACCCCCGATTGGCCGGGATAAGCTCCAGCAGCTCTGTGACCCTGGAAGGGAACAAATGGTTCAGAAGATAAATGAACAAATACTCTGTACTCTGCAGAGTTAAGCAACAGCAAAAGTAAAACTGATCAACAACATCGTTTTTAAAGGGAAAAACACTAACAATTTCATTTGTCTTTGCATGTTATATACTGTTGTAATATTTTTAAACTCAGGCCTACGAATAATTGAGCAGTTCTTGGGGTTACTGTTTTGCCTTTAGGCATGAAATGAAAAAGTAAAGTTTAGTCAGGGGAATAGATGATTGACATTCTCCTTGTAAAGGGGAAAAAAGAGATACTCATTGGGTGTTCTGATTCTACAGAGCCAAGACGAACCCTCTCATTTAGCACCATGGACAGCAGCATGTTCCCCCACAGATTATTGCTAAATGCTTTTTCAATAAGCTTAAGTGCAACAATAATACTGTTTGGATTATTTTTCCATTGCCTTCTCGGTCTTTGCGACTTGGAGATACAGTATCTGTGAGTAAAACACCATTTCAAAGCCCTCAGCAATCAGGTTTCCATTTTAAATAACAGCTTTGAGAGTGCAGCTATAAATGAAGGATTTGCTTCCATGGAGTCTGTGAGGACATGCTTTTTATCTCAGCTATTTATGCTTGCAAACCAAAGATCAAGTGTCTGTGTGTCTTTGTTCAATACAATAAATCCAGTCAATGTTTCTAGAGATGAAATATCATATTTGGACAAAAACAAACCACTTTTTGTTGAACAAATGTCAAACGGAGCTTGTAGATAGAGCTGGACAGAATTGAGGAGGAGCCTCCTCTGCTTGACACTTTGATCAAACATTTAGTACAAACACAAAACATGTGGACAACCTCCACATAATTTACTTTAGACAAAGCTGGAGCAGCCAGAGAAAACCCACACATGCTTGAGGACAACATACAAACACCACACAGATAGAACCATGGGGTTTGAACCACTTTCAAATTTGGCATGGTGGCCACTCAAATCACACGGCAAGACATTTTCCCTTGTCTTTATGATGACCTATAGGACATCCTTGCCACATGAATGGTGTCAACACAGCCTAAGTATCTGACTCTTTGCCATCTGACTTTTGAAGGTCTGGCAATAAAAAAGGGGTGCATGGTATCCTTGGTTGTTGGTACAACTGTTTTTTTCTCATCCTCTAAACTCTAAATTATAATTTGAAAGCGATTAAAAAATAGTTACTAAAGATAGTGTGTATCATAATAATATCATCAGGCTCCTTGTGTCTTTAAAAAGCTGTTGAGAAGTGTTTATGAATGCCTCTCCTCTGCTGAACTCTCACTTTTTGTTGACAGACATGTTTC